>JANAVB010030620.1:2835071-3158117 GCA_029216955.1 Iris pallida
TATATGTGATATATATATATATATATATTGTATTCGAATTACATATAGTGTCTTATATACATATGTTGGGTTTTGGTATTGTATATAGTTATGCCTATATTGATATATATAAAGGTAGTAAATAGACATGGGTATATCTATATATATAGAAGTATGTATATATATATGACTTCTAAATATAGGTTATATGGAACTAAGATACTAGCCTATGGCCTTGGGGCTAACCTAATGGCCCAAAACACCTACTAGTTGACCTTTGTTGACCTGGTTGACTAAAGTCAACTATTGGTCAAAACCATGACCTAATTGGCCTAAAAAGACTAGTTTAAACTAGTCTGACTATGTTTGACCTAATTACCTTATTGACTAGTCTTTGTTTGACCTAATTACCTTACTGACTAGTCTTTGTTGACCAATACCTTAGTTGGTCTAAGTTGACCTAGACTTGACCCAGATTGATCATGTTACTAATATTTGACTAGTTTGGCTAGAATGTTGACCAGGAGTTTGACTTTAACCTAGATTTGACTAATCTTGACTTGTTTGACCTTATTTGACCTTGTTTGACTTTATTTGACTTAGTTTGATTCCCTGTGACCTAGTATGACTTCATGTGACCTAGTTTGACTATTAAGTTGACCAAGAGTTGACTTTTGACCAGATTGACCTAGAATCATGTAGTATGCATCGTATACTTTATTTTTACCATTGTGGATACATTGTGACTTGTATTGCTCTGATTAGGGCCATACACCTCTCCTCAGACAGTATCCTCTTCAGACATTCAGTTATCAGGCGAGTACATTCTCTGATCGTTTCATACTTGCCAGGATTTATATTCTTGCTCTAGATTACTTTACTTGATGCTGATACGATTGTTATCACGGATTGGTACTATATGGATCTTTTCATGAGATGTTATCCTTTCGGGAGCATCAGATACAGCATATTTTGTGCGTTTCACGAATCATCATGTCTCCTGCTTCTTATATCATGAATCTTTATGTATCAGCTAGTGACTCATGTACTCTCCATGATCATCGGCCTTCATAAAGCTCATGAATCACTCATGTATCACCCATTATGGGCTTATCACGAATCTTAACATAACTTGAACGGATCCTTGTATGATTGTTGGGGGATGGGAATGCAATAGTCATGTGGATTTACCCCAGTAGCTGTAGTCATGAATCACTTCTAGCTGTAGTCATGAATCTCCTATGCCATTCCATGTCTATATTTTACTCTGACTCACTAGTCACTGCTAGTTCTCTATTATCGTAGATATTTCAATTACAGTTATCTCTTTTACTACATGTATCTTCCTTCAGTGTTTCCTGTATTTTACTCTATTGTATGCTTTATATTTCCTATCATACTATGCACTGCGTGAGATGTATTGTGCTCGTTCCTGTCCTGACTGGACCTGTTGAAAATATTACAGAGGATGAGGATGAGCCCTGGTGTCTACCTATTATGGAGCAGGACTAGATGATACTTATGTTGTGACCCAGCAGGATCCACCTACAGCTGAGGATGTTCCCCAGTAGTCTAGGCTAGTTTAGCTAGACAGTCTTTTCTGTATATCATTTGCCTCACATCGAGTTGTATTTTGAGATGTTGATATATATAACTCTTAGACTTATTGTATTATGATTGGCATTCTGATGTTATGTTACCTAGACACTTGGACTTATTTCACTCTATTCTACTGTTCTCTTTGAGTTACTGTCTATCTATCTTTTTTCTTCACCTAGATGTGATTGAGATTGTTTTATGTTTGTCACCTCCATACGGAGAGTAAACTGTACAGGTACTTTATATTGTTAGATGATTGACCTAGGACAGCGTTCTAACCGCCGACACTGCGTAGGCTGGACGTACCCACTTCTCGTGCCATTACTCTAGGGTACGGGTCGTGACACGTTTTTAGTGGTGGCCCATGCAGGTCGAGTTTATGTAGTGATATTCGAACTAGTAGTATCACTACAGCCTGTGATAGGATTGGAGGAATAGGCTTAGTAAGAGAGGATACTCAATCACTGTTAGGATACTTTGAGAGATTCCTGGGATGACCCTTGAGAATCTCATTTGAAATTCAATTTAAACTCCTTTTCCCTTAATTGAATTTGATTTTGGAGGATTCACTGTAGAACTTTGAATCCTGGTGTAGTTGATGATTTGAAATTTTTGTAGTTGTTGATTTTAATTTCTTTGTGTTAGATTAATCTTTTATTTTAAGGCACTCAATCACATTTATGAGAAAATTCTTATCTGTTTCTTGCCATCTAATTCTCTTGCTAATTGCTTACCCTTGAAATGAACTGTCCCCTCTATTCTGCATCTTGCTTAAACTTTTTCTACCAAACTATGTGACTGTATCCCAAACCTGACTTACACGACATTTCCTTAAATAAAGACTTTATTGAGACCTTCTAACCTTGACCTTTGATTTGATCGAACCCTAACTATATTCATCTGGTAGCCTATCTACCCCTAGGACTGTGTTCCTAAATTATTTACTGGATTCCTGATTGATTTTATTTCATGGGTTAATTTGATCTTCTTCAATTTTTGCATCAATTTGTCACGTCTTGAACTCCCACTTTCTATTTTTAGATCATTGGACGTCCTTTACCGTGACTTAGATATTCAGAGTATAATACTAGCTGTTACCTCCCAACAAACTTCACATGTAAGACCTAGACTAGCCTACCTTCATGTAGGTATTCCATGTCCTACTAAAACCCGTCTTCTTGTACTCTATTTTCTTGATATGATTTTCTGGTCAAATGGCTAAACTATAACCTCTACCGTGATACTAAATTAATTCTTATTTCAAATTAGAGATCCACCTTGGCTCAATTCTTTCGACCTGGCATGTGATGGTGTTCTGCTTGAATCCTTGAATACTTAACCTTGTACCTTATCTTGAATGCTTGACCCGATTGGTTAAGAATCTTGGACTATGTATCTTCTTTCATCATTTTCACCCTTACTTATATCTTATGCTATAAATTTATCCTTAGTTTTACAAGCTTATCCTTTTCGAGCTTGATCATGATATATTTTATTGGGTGTACACCCACTAACATATTATCTAATCAGAACCGGCGCATGATGGTCTGATCAACCTATTGCATTTTGGTTCGCTTTTTCATATATTAATCTACGTGGATGGAGACAGTTAAACTTGTCCTAGAATCTTGTCCGCAACAGCCTTGACAATTCTCCTTGGAATTATTTTTAATCGCCTATGAACCTCGTATTCGTATCCAGTTGAATTAAAATTTATCATGACCTGGATCTTCATCATTGGATGCTCGTGCTCATACTTAATTTCATTGATTTCCCATCTTGCCCAAATCTCGATTTATCCTGAAATTGATCAACTTAGATCGTGTCAAGACTAAAATCTATTTGTGATTGTTTGTGCCTAAATTTTCAATTTTCTTTTACCATTTTATGGAATAGTAACTTTTAATGATTTCTCACTTACTTGTTAATAACCAATTTTCATATAGGATGGTAGACGGCCCTACAGCCTTGATGATTGTTGTTTCCTTACCTTCCCAATTAGGACACCTTAGATTGCTTGTACGTTTGATACCATAGGACAGTATTGATCTAGAATGACTAGTGCACCTAGATGAGACCACAGACTGTTCCATTTAACCTGTCCCCCTGGTATCACTATTTTATCACAATTTTTTGGTTCAATTTAGGCCATAGACCTTTCCCACTCTAAATTATGATCATCGTAGGTACATTACCGTGACTTTTAAATTTGGAGCACAAGACTAGTTGTTTTCCTCAAAACTAATTTTACATACATGACCTAGACAAGACACTCTATACCCATGACCTTAGTGTCCCACTCAGGCATACCATCGTGTGCTTCATTTGCTTAGTACGATTTTCCTGACCCGAGGCTCCATCCTGATTTACCCCATGGAGTTACTTTTGAATTCAATTTGGATTAAGGACACCTTATGACCTAAAACTGCCAGCCAATTTTTGGACATGACCCAGTATAGGCCTACTACCCATATTTTGCTTGTTGACCTTGTATGTTGCTAGGTAGTAGTTTCGACCCTGATTGTTGGAGGTTTGACCTAGGAGGAGTACGACCATCTAAATTTCGAGGACGAAATTATTTTAAGGTGGGTAGACTTGTAACACCCAGTTTTCTGAAATTAGGGTATTTTTAAAAAATTGTTATTTTATTATTTATTAATGGTATTATAGTCATGATATGATTTTTGGTGATTTTTAGTTAGTTAAAACCATTTTCTAAGTCATGACTTATGACTTTGTGACTTACTATTATAACCCTAGTGTAAACCCTAGAGATTTCATAACCTAGAGACTAAACATGATCATGTGAGCGTAGCCATAGGTTTAGAACATCAAATTAGGGCTTTTTAGCCTAAAGGGTATTTTGGTAATTTTCTAGGATTTATTTGGAATTATTTGGATTTATGTGATTTATTATTATTTAATTAGTTGATTAGTGTCATGTTAGCTTCTAACCTAGTTTAGCCTAATCTAGAGGTTAGCAACTAACCTAGAAGACTAAGTAGAGGATGTTAGCTTTATGTATAAATATCTAGTTAGATAAATATCTAGATATTTCACTTTTTAGATATTTTAGAACCTAAATATCTAACCCCTTAGTCAAAGACTTAGGGGCTAAGTTTGTAAGGTGGTAGGACACCCTCCTCTACCCCCATGGCAGCCAAACACTACCCCCCTTCCTATATAATCCCCTCAAATTCATTCATGATCAATTTGCATGAATTAAACCTAGAAAAATCCCATTTTCTTCAAACACCCACAACTTGATCAATTTTGATCCAAATTGACTCTAGTCTTTTGCATTGGGACCCTACAACATCAAGGGTGCTAAGGGAGGCTAGCAATCCAGATTTCGTGAGCTTTGGACATCACCAAGTGGAAGGACACCCCCTCCCCTCTCATTGATTTTCCTTTGGAAATACACAAATAGGTAAATGCCCTCAAACCTAGTTAATATTCTGATTTGTCTTCATAAATGCATGCATCTAGGTACCATGGAACTGTAGGCTAAGTTTGGTGAGATTTAGGATTGGTTTGGTGTCCGTATCGGACACGTATCTGTGTTCTAATTACAGTGTTTGGTGAAATGCCACAAAGGATTGGTTTTTATGTTTTTCCAAAACAAATTATATTTTTGGGTAGCCCTAGACATGTAGGACACAATCCTAGTTGACTGAGCACACTTCGAGTTGTGTCCGTGTCCAAAACAGGACACGAACACACTGTTAAAACCACACTGTGACACTGAAAAACCCGACTGTTTGACACTTCCTGTCGTATCCACACGAGTCGTGGACACGATATAGAAACCTAGACACGAACCTAACCACCCCACCTGTCCACTGATACGAGCACGAGGCTCTACGTGCCACGTGTGGAGCACACGACCCTTCGACACGCGCGCACGAGACTGAGCAGCCTCCCCTGCTACTCGACACCTAGTGCGGACACTGTAGGACACGAGGGACACGGGAAAATTGACACAGAGGAGGGGGCAACCTCTGTCATGCCCCCCTCGAGTTTGAGACACTCTCGTGTCCTATCGAGGACACGAGGACACGTGCACTGGTCGTGCACTGCACTGCACGCGTACATTTTTCTCACTGACACGGCCTTCGTGTCGCACGGACACGAGTCGTGGACACGACTCAGGTTGCTAGACACCTAGCCTGTCCCTAGGCGAACCTAGGGACACGAGCACGACACCTCACGTGTCCTGTGTCGTGAGCACGAGACACGTGAACACGTGCACGATACAGTGCCAATTCCAGTGCACTGTAAATTTACCCGATTGGGTTTTTCACGAGATTAACACGTCGTGTCGTGTCGTGGTGGACACTTAGGGACACGAGGGATACAAGTACACCTAGGGGCACGATTACCAACCATTGGTATTGAGTCTTAGCTAGGTTTAAGATTTGAAATCGGGTTTTCCCCAAATTTCTGATACATGCACAGTATCCCAATTTCTGGGATTATTTTCCAGTTTTTCAAATGAATTTCAAATCTATTTTGATTATGATATATGCATGTATATGTGTATTTCAGTGTATGTATAGGTAGTATATGTGTATGTGAGTGTGTAGGTAGGATTTTAGGATGTATACTTGTATATACATGTGTGTATACATGTATGTATATAGGTTGGTATGTGTGTGCACTCTTGTGTATTATTTGGGGGCTGATTTCCTGTTCTCAGGAAATCTGAGAACAGCCCCCTCCCCTTTCCTGTGAGTATCCAGAGCCTCTCTCTCTCACTGTCCAGCTCTCTCTCTCTCTCTCTCTCTCTCTCTTTCACTCTCTATCCCTTTCTCCCTTGTTCACATCTATATATATATATATATATATATATATATATATATATATATATATATATATATATATGTTATATGTAAATATATATATGTATATATATATATATGTTATATATAGTGAGTATATATATAATATTTTATATATTTGGTTATATATGGTATTTATAGTTGAGGGTATATATGGGTTTATATATATATATAAAATGTATATATATGTATATATGATAGCTATCTATATATATATACATATGTGGGTTTGGTATTATATATAGTGTATTCACATATATTGATATATATATATTGTATTCGAATTACATATAGTGTCATTATATACATATGTGGGTTTTGGTATTGTATATAGTTATGCCTATATTGATATATATATAAAGGTAGTAAATAGACATGGGTATATCTATATATATAGATATGTATATATATATATATGACTTCTAAATATAGGTTATATGGAACCTAAGATACTAGCCTATGGCCTTGGGGCTAACCTAATGGCCCAAAACACCTACTAGTTGACCTTTGTTGACCATGGTTGACTAAAGTCAACTATTGGTCAAACCATGACCTAATTGACCTAAAAATGACTAGTTTAACTAGTCTGACTATGTTTGACCTAATTACCTTATTGACTAGTCTTTGTTTGACCTAATTATCTTACTGACTAGTCTTTGTTTGACCAATACCTTAGTTGGTCTAAGTTTGACCTAGACTTGACCCAGATTGATCATGTTGACTAATATTTGACTAGTTTGGCTAGAATGTTGACCAGGAGTTGACTTTAACCTAGATTTGACTAATCTTGACTTGTTTGACCTTGTTTGACCTTGTTTGACTTTATTTGACTTAGTTTGATTCCCTGTGACCTAGTATGACTTCATGTGACCTAGTTTGACTATTAAGTTGACCAAGAGTTGACTTTTGACCAGATTGACCTAGAATCATGTAGTATGCATCGTATACTTTATTTTTACCATTGTGGATACATTGTGACTTGTGTTGCTCTGATTAGGAGCCATACACCTCTCCTCAGACAGTATATCCTCTTCAGACATTCAGTTATCAGGCGAGTACATTTTCTGACCGTTTCATACTTGCCAGGATTTATATTCTTGCTCTAGATTACTTTACTTGATGCTGACACGATTGTTATCACGGATTGGTACTATATGGATCTTTTCATGAGATGTTATCCCTTTCGGGAGCATCAGATACAGCATATTTGTGCATTTTACGAATCATCATGTATCTCATGCTTCTATTATCATGAATCTTCATGTATCAGCTAGTGACTCATGTACTCTCATGATCACCGAGCCTTCATGAATCTTCATGAATCACTCATGTATCACCCATTTATGGGCTTATCACGAATCTTAACATAACTTGAACGGATCCTTGTGTATTGATTGGGGATGGGGGAGTGGAAATAGTCATGTGGATATTACCCCAGTAGCTGTAGTCATGAATCACTTCTAGCTGTAGTCATGAATCTCATATGCCATTCACATGTCTATATTTTACTCTGACTCACTAGTCACTGCTAGTTCTCTATTATAGTAGATATTTTATTACAGTTATCTCTTTTACTACATGTATCTTCCTTCAGTGTTTCCTGTATTTTACTCTATTGTATGCTTTATATTTCCTATCATACTATGCACTGCGTGAGATGTATTGTGCTCGTTCCTGTCCTGACTGGACCTGTTGAAAATATTACAGAGGATGAGGATGAGGCCCTGGTGTCTACCTATTATGGAGCAGGACTAGATGATACTTATGTTGTGGACCCTCAGCAGGATCCACCTACAGCTGAGGATGTTGCCCCAGTAGTCTAGGCTAGTTTAGCTAGACAGTCTTTTCTGTATATCATTTTGCCTCACATCTGAGTTGTATTTTGAGATGTTGAGATATATAGACTCTTAGACTTATTGTATTATGAGTTGGCATTCTGATGTTATGTTATCCTAGACACTTGGACTTATTTCATCTATTCTACTGTTCTCTTTGAGTTACTGTCTATCTATCTATCTTTCATTCTTCTACCTAGATGTGATTGAGATTGTTTTATGTTTGTCACCTCTATTCGGAGAGTATAAACTGTACAGGTACTTTATATTGTTAGATGATTGACCTAGGACAGCGTTCTACCGCCGACACTGCGGCGTAGGCTGGACGTACCCACTTCTCGTGCCCTTACTCTAGGGTGCGGGTCGTGACACCAATCTAAACCCTAGGTGAAGAATCGGCTGCAAGGACGGAGCGATCTCGCCTCCAGCGGTGGTGAGGGACGGAGAAGAATCGTCTGCAAGGTGTTCGACTCTGGAGTGTGACTGAAATCGTATCTCCAACCGCTCGAACTGGTACGAACACTGTAGACAAATGTTTCCTGTTCCATTATCATCCATGGTCATGGAGGTTTGATGAGTTCGTTTGTGACTGTTTTTTCTCTTGCTTGCAGATGGATAGTCTGTACGTCGACTTCACAGTACATTGGAATGGGACATGGAAGACTGTTAGAGGTCAGGAGAGGGGTAAAGTGACATTGAAAAATTATAGTGGTGGTATGTGTGCTCCTATTGTAAATGTTGAAGTAGATAGGTTATGCTACTTTGATATTCTGAGAAATTGCCAGTACCTTGCTAGTGTACCTCCAGGGAATATGATATCTATCTTGTATCTGTCCCTAAGGTCTTGTAAACTATCGGAGATCAACAATGATGGAGATGTGTTGGGTATGGTTAGGGACATATGTAGATGTGTTTATGTAAAATATTTCTGTCAAATGTCAATGTTTATGTGAAATATTTATGTCAATGTTTATGTCAAATGGTTGATTGTGTGAATATGCAATGGATGGTAGATTGCTCAAGTTTTTTGTGTGAATATGCAATGAAATGGCTGCATTGAATAGCTCAGGTTGTATTGCAGGTTTTTTGTGTGAAATGGTTGCTCAGGTTTTTCATCCCAGGCTGGCATTGAATTTTGTGTGAAATGGTTGCTCAGGTTTTTTGAACTACTTTTACATTGAAAGCTCAATGACCTATGATTGAACTGCATTAAAGTTTTTCTCAGGTTGCATTGAACTGCATTGAACTCCATTGAACTCCATTGAACTGCATTAAAGATTGAACTACTTTGCATTGAACTAGTATTGACCCATTGAAAGCTGAGTGAACTCCATTAAAGATTGAACTACTTTTGAAAGCTTACAGGTTGCATTCCATCTAAGATTGAACTACATTTGCATTACAATGAACTCCATTACACTACTGAACTCATTACAATACTGCACTCCATTACAAATACTAGAACCTGATTACAATACTAAACTAGCTTACAAGTTAACCCTCTCCATCTCCTTCATAACATCACCAATATACAGCTTCACCTCCACAGATGACCTCCCTTCGACATGAATTTTCAAATCAATGGAGCCTTTGGATGATGAAGAACCTAAGCCAGAGCTACCTGAACCAACTTCAACAGTGGCAGAACTACCAGAACCAACTTCAACAATGCTACAATTTCCTGAACCAACGTCTACATTGCTCTTAACTGGGGTGCATACCTCAAGCCACTGAAAATAACCACACCCAGGTCTGTTGCAAGCAAAGAACTTCTTCCCATAGCTGTGTGGTTTCTTGCTTGTGAAGATCTTCAATTTGCCAGCACAATTAGCAGATTTGCATTCAACAGAAGCACCATTTTTTACAGGGCAATCCCTTACAAAATGTGACTGATCACCACAATAGTAGCACGTCTCTCGATTTGAAGTAATTAGGGTTTTCTGTCCTTGGGTTTCTTTATCTATCCACACAAACGATTTGCAGGAAATCGTGTTACAGCGCAAGAATCGTCTGTTTAGGCTGTGTGGGCGTGTTGAAATTCTGACTTTCCGAGTTCCATTACATCCCCTAAAGTTACAGGGGGAGTTTGGGAGGGGACATTCATCATCTATGTGGCTCTCATCCTTGCAAATCGAACACTGCAAAAAGAGGGAAAGAAAAAGGATTTATGGCTTCTAATTTGGGGGTTTTCAGTACACGTACAGGAGGAAGAGAGAGGGTTTTGTTTAGATCATACCTGAACCACCATCTTCGTTTCCATGGAAGAGGGAGGGCTTGATCGATTTTGCCAACTTCGTCTGGTTTGGGGCTTTCAGTTATGACAGGTTGAAGAAGAAGAAAAAAATGGAGGGAAGTTCAGGGGTATCCATGTCCAAAACATATGTAATAGAGACAACCGTTGACGAGTTTGACGGTCGTTAAGAAACCAGGGGGTATTCTTTAATTTTAAAAGAACGGGGACAGTTACCATAATATGTACAAAACTTAGGGGGGGGGACAACTAATTAACCCCATTTATGACTATTGTCAATTGACGGTCCTAAGCATATTCATGACTGCTAAAGTTTTGGTAGTCCAGGAGACAGAAAAGTCTGCCTTCATGACTGTCAAAATTTTAGTAATCTTGATTCATTAAAGGCCTGCTAAAGCTTTGGTAGTCCAGGAGACAGAAAAGTCTGCCTTCATGACTGCCAAATTTTTGGTAATCTTGATTCATTAGAGGACTGACAAAATTTCTCTAGTCCTAGGCATAGCAAGAATAACAAAAAAAATTAACAGTTCTAAAAAAAAAGAGTCTACCTTCAGAATTGCCAAAATCTTGATAGTCTTTGTCCATTATTAAACTGCCAATTTTTTTTTAGTCCTAAACATAAGTTTATATTGTCCCTAGGATAAATAACAGGCATTTTGGAGATTGAAAAGTTGAAAAACATTTGTGTCATATAAAATTTCTTGGGAGTGACTTTAACAATAGTCTTGGCAAATAAGTGCAAACTCAAATCGTACAAGTGGGTGCACCTCTTTGTCAAGATTCTTGCAATCCTAACACTGTGTTTGGGAACATTTGTGGGAAGGGAGAGAAAAATTTGAGGGGAAGAAAAATGGAGGAGAGGAAAATGAAAGTAAAGTTAATTTTTTCTTCCTTTGTTTGGATGGACAAAAAGTAGGGGAAGGAAAAGTTTAAAAATAATTTTGTATTTGTTTATGGATATAGGTATAATTACTATTTTCTCCTTGGTATTCTCAAATGATGATTTAATATTAACTTTTTGAGGGGTGGTGGTGTAAATTCACTCAAATTCCTCCCATCTCTCTCCATTTTCCTTCCACATTTGGGAGAAAAAAATTTTGGTGGGACCCACCTACTTTTTTCTCTCAAATTTTTCTCCCCCATGTTCTCTCCCCCTTTCCAAACACCATCATTCAAAATTTCTCTCTCACTTTTCCCTCAACTTTTTCCTTCCTCCCATTTTCCACCCTTTCCAAACAGTACCTAAACATACAAGAACGGTCAAAATTTTAATAGTTCTTAAGATTTTTTTAAAAAAAGTCTTCAAAATTACCAAAAATTTGGCAATCCTAGTCTCATTATTGGACATACAAAAAATTTAAAGTCCTAAATATAAATTTGTGTTGTTCCCAAGATTGGGAAAAAAAAAAAAAAAGATGGATTAAAAATTGAAAAGTTAAAAAACATGTGTGCCATCCAGCAAAATTACCAAGTAGCAGTGCTACATGGATTGCGGATTGGGCCAGCAGGCCCAGCACTCCTGCTAACCTAGGCTAAAAAAAACTCCTACTAATCAGGACCTAAAGGACACACATGGCCTACGATTTCTGTTCGGTTCAGTTCAGCCTGCGTTCAAGGTGTGAGGTGGGCCGGCAGGCTCATTGTTGACTGGGCTTGGGCCGGGCCAGGGCTTAGTCCGGATGGAGTAGCGGGCCGGACTGCGATCCGGGATTACAATATTCGAACCCAGTTCGGACCCAAACCCGGATAGATTTGGACCGAGTCGGCTTCGGGCCGGACCCGGGTTAGCCTGCGGGCTGACCAACTTTAGAAAAAATTAAAAAAATTGTTTAGTTTTGAATTTATAATATATTTGTTTCTATTTTTAATACAAACTAATTTGGAGCTACTGGTTAACAGCGTGGTTGATGGATATTTACTTGGGTGTTTTGGGTTCATGACACCCCTCCCCTTCCAATTGATTTTGAATTTTTACAAAATAAAATCCGGACCAAGCTGGACTGTGGGCTTGAAAAAACTAAACACAGTCCGACCCCAGTTAGGAGTACATGCCGGACTAACGGGTCATTTTTTTGCACCCAGTTCGAACCCGAATTTATTGTGGGTCAGGCCGGACTGGTCCGTTGACCGGTTCCGAATCGATCCAATTTTTGACCGGACCGATTCAGGGCCGGATTTCGGACCGTCCGGTCCAATACACACCTTGTACTTAAGCCCGCGCTCCATGTAGCACTGTTTTTTGGTAAATCAGATGGTGCCCTTTATTAGCTGGCAAGAGAGTTTCACAGCTGGACCTCACTCGCTCACTTCCCTCGGTTCACTCAACTTCCATGGGATTATTAGCTGTAGTACTTTACTTCCCCCACACTTCCTACACCTGAAACCAACCACCTTACCCTCCTCTGCTTTATCCCACGTGGCAGCATGAATCTCAAAGGCTACTCTACTGATACATACATTTGAGTTCTGGTTACCACTTACCACTACGTGACGATAATCATAGGCTTCTTTCTTTCCATGTTTGACTGTTTCCTTGTACCAATTATTTTACGGGGGTTTCCTTTTTCTTGTTCGGCTCATCGTCCCGAGCCATTTTGGGTCTGGTACTCAGAACCGAGTCTAGTTTGTTCTAGACCGGGTTCGAAAAAATGGGTAGGTACTACTAAACCCATAACATCACAGCAGTGGGCCTTCTTCACACTCGTACAGAAACATGCAAAAGCTAATATATTCTCATTTCTAAACCATTCAAATCATCTTTCAAATTCAGCAATATTCTACCTGAGCTTGAAATTTTCATTAAGAAAAGGCTAAAGATAGCCATGGATTCTGAGACAAGGAACAGAGACGAACATTCTCATCGCTAACGTCAATCCAACTGTTCGGCAACTTGAGAATTATGAACGACTCCTCTCAAGATTAAGACCTCTACTTTTGTGGGAACAAAGTTTTGTAGAGGACACACCACACCAGAGCCCAATTCTTTCTTTGTGCCTTCACTTTTTAGCTTCTTATGTCCACAAGGATCTTCCTACGTTTTTTTTTCCTCTCTTTTTATCTTTCCCCAGTGCACAGACTCAGAGTATGGCACGTTCATCAGACCTTCAGATCTCTGATGTTATGGAATCGTGGATGGGACGGCCGCACATCCTCACGACATTTCATCATTGTCATTGCACCTCTGTCAACACTGACACCCTCTCGATCGTGCACGAGACGTCCACGGACCGGTCGCACCCGCTCAACCGCACGCACAATGCGAGATAACTTCTCTGATCCCGTGCCCGAGTCGAGGCACGTTCACGGACCGGTCGCATCCGCACGAACGCTCGCTCGAGGCGAGATAACGTACACGAGTCCAACGGACTTATTCCCGTGGCTCAGAGTATTGTCGCTTTCATCAGACCTCTGATGCGTGCAAGCGTGGGTGCCCCGGACCGCACGCTCTGGGATCTTCCTACGTTTATTCTCCAGATTTGCACAGTAAAGAGACAGACATGACCTGAAGAGCAGCCTTAACCAAGGTTATAGAGAGAGGTTCTGAATTGTGATCCATATCCACAGCATGGGGATACTATAGCTCTCCACCTTAGAGTTTCACTCATTTCATCTGAAATTTTACCTCTTGTTATGTGAGGCTGTAACCTGTGAGGCTGTGATGCTGAGTTTTTTTTATCATCACAGAACTAAGTCAACAACCAACAACCCAAATGACCAACCTATAATAATTTACCCACCCTTATACCTCAGAATGTACCTGATCTTATTCCTCATCTGGAGCATTCAATGTTCCTTAGTCATGGAAAAGAAACACATACCAAACTCTATTGATAGAGTAGAAAATAGTAGAGTGGTGGTCCAAAACTACTGGCAATCACAGGGACATGAAAGCATGATATTCAAGTCATAAGCAAAAAAATCAGTCAACAGCAAGGGCATGTGGCATTCATTGTCAAACAGAGCTTCGGTAGAAAACCACTGCCAATTTCCCCACCACCTTGGACCAGGAACACATACCATCACTATCATCAAACTTAACACCAAACCACAGGGGAAGCACCTTCCATATCACATATCCGAGGATCGCGCATAAAACCTAGGCGGCGAACTAGCTCATGCAACAAAGGAGAAATCTCCGGCTACAAAGAGTCGAAGACGAACAAGTAAGATGATACAATTCATATTTTATGGAACACTTTCCCCTAGTTCAGCAAATGATTATGTTTCGCCTATTTGGCAGGTAAATAGGTGCTTGCAGTCTAACTGAACATTGGTAAAAAAACTGGTATATAATCATTGCATACACAAATACAGGTACAGTGAACTTCATTCTATACTCTAAATGGACCTCCAAATTCCCATAAATTTGTCAATAGGGAATTTAATTTCAAACACCAACATGCCTCCTCACTCACTCCTATATATCTACCACTTCCTTCAGTACCATACTTCCTGGAAACCCTCCATGTTACACTCCACAACAGCACCATGTCAGCCATGTGAGACTCTTACTGTCAACAATCTCCAAGTAGGCTCAAGCTTCATTTCTTTTCTTTAAGTTTTTTTTTTTTCCCCAGTGGAGTCCATCATTTCAGCTTGTATAGATTGTACCAAGTCTAAGGAGCACCATGCCACCCTTCCAACCCTCCATTCTTGGCAAAAGAAAAAGTTAGCTGTAAAACATACCAATGCAAGAGGGGCAGAAACAGAGGATCATGTCTGGGAAAAGAGGGGCTTCACATTTGGGAAAGAATCATGGGGAACCTAGCTGTTAACTAAACAGTCCCCACCAAATCAGAAACCCCATGCTTACTGGACTTTCTCTAATCTCGAAACAGAGTAGATCTTACTTTATGGAAACCCTAAGTGATCCTCAAAACTATGATGGTTCATGTCACCTCTGATTTCATGTGCTCACTGATGATTTCAACTTCACACTTATTTTGTTAGCTCAAATGCTTTTACAAGAGGATGTGGTGTGGATAACTATCTGGAAACAAGCAATTCAGAGATTCACTCAGGAATAAAATTGGGAACCACTTTGCTAACTTGTCAAATTATTACAAACAATATAGATAATAACTCACACAATATAGTGATTCATAATTTAACACTTAACAGGAAGTAGAACAGGAGAACAAGAAAGATTTTGGATACTCTCAGAACCCATGATTTTATTTAATACACACAAAAAAGGTACGATACAAATGCTTTGAGAATTTAAATCCGGTAAACAGAGAGGTTTTAGTTCAGATAAACTGTTAAGTAAAGTTTATATATGTAGGTCTTAGCTTTCGCCCAATATTTTATGAGAACTGAGATTGGATGAAAGATAAACTAGGCATAAATCTATACGAGTTCTAAGTAACAAGCACAAAGTTAATCTCATTCTATAAGATGCTAGTTTAGCAGGATACTGATGTTCGACTTCAGTGTTCATATAAAATGGACACTACCCCACAATCTACCAGGTCTAACCTTTACCGAGTACTCTTTCTCCCACCGATTCTCTCAAGAGTCAGGAAAAATGAAATGAAAAGAAAGAACCTTTACTAAGTAGTAAATGATGCCTTCAGGTATAGCTAAATCCACCTATAGCTTTTTTAAACGGATCAAAAATAAATTAGAGGATGGGAACTAGCATGACAAAAACCTAAAGATAAAATAAGAGTATCTAAGGAAAGAACCAACTATTTACTTCTAAATACTTCTCAGAGCAGCCTTTAGTGCATCTGAAATTTCTACTCAGAACATAGGATTCTTCTTTCTAATCAAAGTTGCAGGACACCACATTGAAGGTAATTCTTCTCGTACTATGGACCACAATTTATAGGTGCCTAACTGCCTACCCACATTGACAATGGAGAAATTCGAGCAAAACGGCTTGCATAACATGTCAACATATCTATTTAAAACAAGGTCAATTTACTCACAAGTAACTGTCATTCTTACAAGATAGTTTCCAGTTGGTGGTTGATTTCAATGATTCATTGAGTAAAACTTTGAAGAGGTTTTGCCAACATTCCATGAGTTTCGGTCTTTCGGACACATCGATGTTCCTTTGCAAACATCTCATTCAAAATAAAACTGTACTCTAGATTTTCACAACATAAATTCCACACAGGTATTCAAGATGCATCCATTTCACATACCAACATAACACATATTCCAGACATCAAACTAAAGAAACAAGCAAGAAATTAATAATAATTTACAACGACTTCATTCCATTCAAATATAGTACTGTACGATTATTCATAACCAATAGACCCATACTAGTAATGGAATCCAAGAAAGATCCCAATACCAAATAAGTAGTGACCCGCAAACACCAATTCAAGACTCCATAAGTTCCCTTATTCCTATCATAACAGACTAAAACAACAGAAGCACCACTTACACACATCCAACATAACTAAGTAAACACTAAGCACGGTTTCATTATCATCATCATATAATAACTTCTTATCACTCACCTCCATCAAAAATTTCACGATCCCCTGTTCTGCTTCGCGTTGTCGTCCTGAACCACCGTCTGGTACTGCGCCGGCATCGTGGGAGGCGACGTTGCCTGGGTGTAGTACATCTGCGGGTGCAGCTGGTCGGGAGCACTGGTGGGGACCGCATTCGCGTACTCGTACCCGTAATTCGCCACTTGGGCGGTCTGCGATGGATGGTTGTGATGCATCACACGATATCCCATATGGTTGTACAGTTGGCCCTGGTCTGTTGCCGCCGGTGGCGCCATATGAACCATCTGGGGAGGTGGTGCCATTGTTCGATAAATATTAGTTGGAGCAATTTCAGTCTTCGGTGGCAGTTTCGACATGGGCACAGCGGCAGCAGGTGGAGCCTGTGGGTTTTGGCGGACGGGGAGATAGTACATGGGGATCTGCGGATCGTATGGCTGGGTTTGCTGCATTGGATGGGGGACTTGATAATAAGAAGGGACTTGGAGATATTGAGGATTGGCATGGATGAACTGTTGTTGTTGCTGCTGCTGCTGCTGCTGCTGCTGCTGAAGCAGGTGAGCATGCGCATGCGGGTGCATTTGCTCTGGTGGCGGAATTGCTGATACGGTCTGCATCCGGTACGTCTGTTCCGGGTCCGGGATCTCCCTCTTCGGGTCCGGAATCGGGTTCCCGGCAGCAGCGGCCGTCGGGATCCGCTCTTGGTAATAAACCGGTCTACGTAAATTAATCAAAGATCATAATCTGTTTGCGAAAATGACACCACCAGTACTAAATAGAGAAAGAAAAGGAAAGTTCAGATCCGAGTACCTATCGAGCATCTGAGCTTCCACCGGGACCGGCTTCGGATTCGGCGCAGCGGAGATCGGCAGCTTCCGGGCTTCAGGTTTGTCATCTTCCGATCCGAAAGCTCCAGGCCTAGGGTTTTCCGTCGGAGAGATCGTCGGAGGAGTCGACGCGGAAGCGGTGGGCGGAGGGGTCGTCTGCACCGGAGGAGCAGCCGATGGTCCCTTCGGAGCCTCTTCCTGCCTCTGGACAGCAGCGGCCGACTGTAGATTCATCCGCGCGAAGTGATCGTCGATGTTGGCGTACCTCGGATCGGGCGGGCGATCGTCGGGTCTGACGCGGATCGGCGGCAGATTCGACAGCGACGGGGCCGAGGAGGCGGATCCGAAGGAGGAGGTGGTGTCCAGCATGGGGGAGTCCGGGACGGAGTGGACGTCTTGCCGAGTCAGCTTCCCGGAGGAGTCCGGTCGCGGGAGGAGCGGATCCGGGTGCTGCAGCCCGCCGACGCCGCCCCCGGGGGCTCCAACACCTCCGCCGCCGCCGCCGCCGCCGGGTCCGGCACGGGAGTGGACGGAGGAGTCGTCCTCCAGGCCCAGTAGGCAGTTGACGGACGCGGAGTCGGTGGAGAGGCCCCTCGGGAGGCCGTCCATCCCCATGCCGATGGCTCCGTTGAGGGCGTCGACGAACCAGGTCTCGGACTTGGAGTCGTCGAGGAGGGATCCGATGGAGGAGGGGGCGGACTCGGGTTTGGAAGGGAAGAGGAAGAGCCTGACCCGCCTGGTGGGTCCCACCGCGCTGTTGGGGCTGGCGGCGGCGGCGATGCGGTCGTACTCTTCGATCATGTTCTCGAGGTCCTCGTCGGTGGTGACGGAGATGAGGGAGTCGAGGTCCTCGTTGGGGAGCTGGTACTTGAGGGAGAAGGGCCTCCCGCCGAGGAGGCTGCGGGAGAGCTTCTCGGAGAGGGAGGAGAGGGAGGAGCTGCGGTCGACGACGACGATGCGGGTGTCGCCGCCGAGGTAGCAGAGGGACTTGTCGGTGGGCCGGGGGACGATGCGCCCGCCGTAGCTGCACATGAGGCGGAGCTTGGGGGAGGAGTAGGGGGGCTCGTCCCAGGACTCGCCGCCGCGGGAGCGGGGGGAAGAGTCCAAGGAGTCGGGGTACGTCGAGGAGACTCCGCCGCCGATGCCGGCGGAGATAGACGGATCCATGGTCGGAGAAGAGAGAGAGAGAAAGGAGGTTCCTTTTTTTCCTTTTCTTTTCCTTCCTCTCTCGGTAGAGAGAGAGAGAGAGAGAGAGTTTGTTGTGTTTGTGGGAGGAGTGGAGTAACTAAATTTGATGGGGTTTTTGATAAATAGATAATTGTCAGTAGTAGCTTCGGATACGGAAAAGTGGATTGGGAGATTTTTGGAGGTGGGGGTGACCTGGCTTATGTTTACCGACGTTGTTTTATAGTAAAACCGCTTTTAGGTCTTAAAATATTTGTTTGGTTTCGTTGGTTTGGTTTAGGGCGGTTTATAGTTGGACCGGAAACGATCTGAATCTGATCTGCTCTGGTTCAAGTTAGGTGCCGGTTTTGTGTTGGACCCGGTACGTATCGGCGCAACCCCAATTCGGGTATGGGTGCGGACCGTGATCGAGTTTCGAATAGGGGTGCAACTCGGGCGGGATAAATCCGAGCCCGATCGGGTAAACCCGCTAATGGGTTGGGTTAGGGTCGAAGATACTTGGGTTCGGGTTCGGGCTCGGGTTAAAATATTTGAACCCGATAAAAAACCAGGTTGGGCTTGGGTTCATGCGTCGGGTTACCCAAAGAACCCGAAACCCGAAATACATATAATTTATATATATATTTTTCATGCTTCTTAAATAAAAAGTTTAAACCCTAAATTTCTCCACCCAAACTCTTTAACTCCTTATAAAGAATTCTCATTTCAATTTGTATTTTGTAACGATCAATGCTTGATTGTTATTTGATTATGTGTTTAATATTACTTTTGTTGAAAATTATTTTAAATTTTATATTAGAGTCCAATTAACCCGATGGACCCGACCCAACCCGAGCCCAACCCGCTCCTCCGGGCTTGGTCTTGGACTTCATATATTGAACCCGAGGTTGGGTCGGGCTTGGGCTCGGATTAGGCTTATGATTCATCGGATTGGGCTTGGGTTGACCTCAAACCCGACCCAACCCGCTCGAGTTGCACACCTAGTTTCGAACAATCAATCCCTGCAACTAAATCCCAACCTTTGAGGCCTTAAAGCCTCCTATTAATAGTTGTAGGGATTCAGAGACGTACACACCGAAATATATTACAATATGAGCTTTTGTCCGAAGGACTCGCAACTTCAACTGAGGTAAACTTTAAAAACTGGAACGTTTTCGGAAAGCCTTCTTTACAACTCGAACCAAACTCTAGATTGAATCAAAAAGGCACTTGGCTTGGATATGAGTCATTTAAAGGCTAGATATGAAAATGAATAGTTCTTGAATGCTTCTGAATAGAGAGAGAATAGAAGAATGATTGAATGATTTAGAATGAGAACTTCTGCTCTATTTATAGCATTTTTTGGGGCAGAACTCGACATGAGTTAGAGTACACTTTTTTTTTTTTTGAAAAGTGGTTACGCAAAGTCCTGAATCAGACAAAAGTTACAAATCGACCTTAACAAATCTTTAGTTTATAAAGCGTTGATCAATTTTCGGTTAGCTGTAGGTGTTGGATCCCGGCTAGCAGTTCCCCCAAGACACTTAAGTACTGTGTCGCTTAGAACTATTTACGTCCGGTTGACAAAATGACCATTTCGATTTGTAACCAAAAATAATATCTACTTTAATAAACGAAGATTTAAAGGGGAATTTACCATTGAAACCTACAAAAATACGAACATTATCTTGCTACAAGGAATCAAAACAAACCACACATCCATGCATATCGGTCACATGGTTAAATCTTAATCTTTTATATACTAATAACAAAACAGTATACATCTATTGATCTCTTTGCACCATGTATCGATCCCTTACAACTTTTCAAGAAAGGAAAATAGAATATAACAAGACCATAAGAAAATCCCAACCCAACTAGAACCCAGTACCTAGTAGCAGTAGTTCAGCGTCCGACGGTGAAGATTTTCTCTGCAGAGTTGACATAACACCGATAAGAACCATTCTTCTTATTTGAAGAGTAATAACCTACGAGCGAGTACAAACTCTTTGTAGAATTTGGTGGACCCTCCTTAAATCTTCGTAGGAGCACACATGAAGCAATTTTCTTAGCCTCCATTATATAAGACTAAGAATGGCTAATTTAGTTTTTATTTAAATCATAAATTAGTCCGAAAAATCTTAGTCATGAAAACCCAATCCAACCTAGCCCCAAAGTGCTGAAAAAATACACATAAAACAACAAACCCATGGCCGACCAGAATTATAAAAAAAACTTTACTCCACCTTTACTGTTGCTCTCGAGAAGACTCAAAATTCTGGTTGGCCATACCAAACCTCCGGTCACTGGCTCTAACCAGTTTTCATATTTTCTTCGCATGCAACTACTTTGATGTCTTCGCATGGCCTTCTCCACTATTCGCTTTGACGCTTCAGACCTCCTTTGTCCAGTATGTCATCGGTTGGATTTCCATCAGTAATCAGAGACTAACGGTTGAGTTGACGATTTCATGAAACTATCCATCACAATAGCAATCTCGTGATAATGGAATAACACTTTTATTCTTAGCGTAAAAGACAAAAGAAGCTTTAGTCCGTTTGAAGAGATTGATCTAATTTTAATTTTAATTTCTGTTAACCCTGCTCAAAAAGAAAGAGAGCGTCGGATTTAAAGAATGACTATTCTTTCTTCGAGACCGCGGAGAGAAAGACGAAATCATAAGACTTTGAGGTCTACGAAAATCAATCATCCAGTTTTAAGCAAAGAAAATAATAAAATGAGATGTAAGAAAAAGAGGAAAACCGATCTAAGACAACCTCATATTTGATATATTATCAGCGGAGTTGAAATAACTTCAACATATCTGTCCCATATTAATATTGTGTTGATATCGATATTGATTTTTTTTTAATTTTTGGATGAATCATGTCCTAAAAGTGATATACATGAAATTTATGTATGACCATACTTTTTGCAGTTTATATTTGATGTAAATTTTAAAAAAAAATGAAACAAAGGAAAGATGATTACATTAGTATTTTTCTTTACCACAAAAAAGAACAACTTAAAATTCAAGGAACATGCAACAAAGTAGGAAGAAAAATAAAAATAAAACAGAGATAATTCAAGAGAGACAAAAGTCAGATGAATATTGGATAGGATAGGATAGACATTAGACACGATCTTCTTTCCCCTTTCCAAAAAGATCCAATTTTTTTTGCCAATCTTCACTATACTCAATCTCATCCCTCCATTCTAAGTGGGGCCCGGAAAAGAAAAAAGACCCGCAACTGTTGAACCAGACATCACAACTTCAATGACTCAAAAACTTTGTATATAGAGTTTAGACCCCGGATTTTAGTTTCAATTCTGACATGTTTAATTAAAAAAATTAGGTCTTAAATTTTTTTATTTATTTTTTACATTATACATTTTCTAATCTATATATCAATATTTTGTTGTTAAACATGGGAGTGAGGATATAAAACAGAAATAATAAAAATAAAAAGTTAGGATTTAATTTTTTTAGTCAGACAGTCCGAATTTAAATTCTAAGATGATATAAAATTTCGGATCTAAACTCTAATTAATCATATAGATAGAATTCTACACTTTTTATTTATTTATTTATTTATATTTTATTTTTGGTGGAATGGAAAATGGAGTGGTGTGTGTGTGTGTGTGAGTCAGCCAGCCAGCAGCTATCTATCCCTATCCGGAATAGTTTTTTGGTTGGCTTTCCAAACTTCTCACCACATTTTGCCTTGCTGGAACAAAAGTGACTCCACCCAAATTCATTGTATATATGTGGTCACGTTTAGCAAATCTTGGCCTAAATGTCATCATAGCCAGGTCACCATCTCCTAAGATTTTATTAGATCTTTTGATAACTAAGGACACAGAAATTAAATAACATAGTTTGAAAAAAAAAATTTATTAATACTATTCGTCATTACATAAATTAAACAAAGAAAGAAATTAGCTCATCTTGTATGTACGGTCAAGCGGGTACGATCGGTCCGTAGACGTCTCTTATCTCGTGCACGATCGAGAGGGTGTCAGTGTTGACAGACGTGCAATGCCAATGATGAAATGCCGTGAGGACATGCAGTCGTCCCATCCACGATCACACAATATCAGAGGCATGATTAACGTGACATAATCTGAATCTGCACGAAAAAAATAAAAAAAGAAAAAGAAAAATAAAGAAGTACAAAATGTACATAACAATTGAAATACATTATAAGATGATAGTATGTAAAATTATACTTTGATTTGTAGAGTGCAATTGTTTTTTCTTAGTTGTACTATTTTGCGTCACTGAGTTCTTTTTACAGAAACGTACACTCCACACACACAAGGATCACATCAAGTTTCATCAGCATCTATATACATAATTTATCAAAGTAAAAGTGACATATATCAAAGTAAAAGTGAGTTGGAAAAAGAGATCACATTGTTTAACAAAATTATTAGCCTTCCAAACCTCAAGTCAACATAAATACAGTAGGAAGATTCTCGACACAAAAATCTCCTTAGTACCTGATTCTCAACAACAATATCATGTTGGTATATTTTTTTTCTTTCCTAAGCGATATAATTTTTTTTAAATTTTTTTTTATTTGAATCAAGAACATGAAGTCTTAACCATTTGATTATCCAGTTTTATATTATTAGTTTTGTTTCTTACTTGCCGTGAGTACAAACGACTCTATAAGTCGCAAAAGTGAATAAAAATATAAAAAGTATAAAATTAAAATTTTGAAAGTAAAAAACTCATAGTTTCGTTCTGCTTATTCGAAATAGAAAGTGGTCCTTTTTGTATTTTTTTTATTTTGATGTTGTAGTTATATATAGTAATCACTTTTGAAATAGATAGGGTTACCTCAATTCATGTATTTCTTTCATTTATTTTTATATTTCTTGTTAATTTGTAATTTTTACACAATTACTAAAACCAGTTTCGTACTTGATCTTGAGAAGATAAAGGATGAAATACTTCCGTGCACTTTAGTCTTTTTTCTTTTTTTCTATTTTTGACGAAATGAAAATGGAAGAAAGAGGGGAAGATATGAACTACAACTAGCCTTTTAACCCACTTCTCCTCCGGACACATTTAATTTGCAACGAAAGGACAGAACTAAAAAAATAGTTTACATATACATACAAGTTTTATTTCAAGATCACTTGCAAGCAACCATACAAACTCTTACAACAATGAATGGAAAAAAAAAAAAAAAAAAAAAAAAACCCTCTAAGTAGAGGGAATATTAACCCTAGTTGAAATAGAAATTAAACATTGGTATCAAATTGATCATTGAAGTATCCTTATGAAAGCAATTTCTTCATGATTAGAATTGCAATTCACTCATCCTAATGTTTTGTAGCAAAGTAGAAAGGAACCGCCATTATCAATTTCCTCCTCTCTCTCTCTCTCTCTCTCTCTCTCTCTCTCTCTCCATGATATTATTTAATTAGCATTATTAATTTATTTTGAAAGTGACATTGTTTCTCCTCCTCCCTTTTCTTCCATGGGAGGATTAGTAGTTGATAACCTAAACAAACCACCACCAAAGTGAGTCATTTGTCCTCTAGAGTGTGCTGTCCACAAAGAGGATTACGAGATGATGTTGAATGGACAATGACAAGTGGACTTTGGGGACATGGCATGCCAATGTCCTTCATCTTTGGTGGGGCCCCCATCCCCTCCCCTTGATCTTGATATTCCATTGACTACAATATCCATCTACTCTTGTCATGGTAGATGTACGTACGTACGTGCCCATACCAAACACCCAAGTGTCAAAGCTTAATTAGTTTAGCATTATCCTTCCTCTAATTATTGGTTACTAGGTTAAGCTACCTCCTTAAAACATGTCATTAACAAATTCGGTGAGTCTTCTTCTTCTTACTTGCGTTTGGATATGTTAGAAAAAAAGCTTGGAATGTATATTATATTTTTGCCAATTTATAATAATTTAGACATTAATGTTAATAACTTGGGTCTTTGGACCACAAAGCAAAATGAAGGAAGTTAGATGGCTATGGAGAGGTATAATTTTGGAATCTAAAAATGTTAAGCACGAATATATTAGATTAGCCTGTCGTCCACTGTTGTGGGAGGATCTCTAATTATTTACTTTGGGCCGCCATTAGTGAGCCTTAAAAAAGAACATGGAAGGATTTATTATCCAATATTTGGATGAATTATTTGAATCATTTTCTTCCATTCAATTGGTATATTCAATTGGTAGGATAAGAATTATATTCTTGTTTTTAGTACACTCAGGGAGCATTTATTACACCAAATATTATATAGCTAAAAAATTGATATTAATTTTTTTTTCTTATTTAAACTATATTTAAACTAACTACGTAATATTATCAGAAAATTTTCTCTAATACATCCAACTTTGTCAAAATTGGAAAGAAAGACACGTGTTTAAGAAAATTTCGAAACCAAGACCTACCGTCTTGCGGAAATCCAAGATATTGATTTTTTTTTGGGGCCGGCTATACACATCCCAACCATTTCTAAGGACACCTCATGTTCTATGTTTATTCCAATTAAAATGATTTAAATGATGAATATTACTAAGGGTACCCCAACACTTGACTAAAATACCCTTCCTATTAAAAGATACAATCTATCATTTTCCACATCCCACACCCCACACCTCACTCCACCCCCACACCGATTCCCCTATTCTCCAACCCTAACCGCCCCCTACCCCCTCTCTCCAAACCCTTCACAACCCATAAATTGAACGCCCTAATTAGTTCAAATTCTTCACTATTTTTGTTTTTAATCACTGTTTGTGATTCGAACTCTATAAACTGTTGTTGAAACAAAAGAAAAAATTGGGTGTATTCACGGATAGGTTCGACCCTGCTTTGTCGAATTCACAAAGAAATGTTCGACCCACGACAGTCGAACTATAATGTGTATGTTCGACCATAATGTGTCGAACAGAAGATGACATGTTCGAATAGAATTTGTTCGACCCGTGTTTGTCGAACAGAAGAAGACATGTTCGACCAGTATTTGTCGAACAGAAGAAGACATGTTCGACCAGTATTTGTCGAACAGAAGAAGACATGTTCGACCAGTATTTGTCGAACAGAAGAAGACATGTTCGACCAGTACTTGTCGAACAGACCATTGTCCGTTCGACCAGTATTTGTCGTGCTCATCGCAGATTTTTTTTTTGTGGTGGGGTGTTATTACAAAGCCTTGGGGCATATTGGTCTTTTAACATAAATCTATTTTTTTATTTAAGTTATGTGGGGTGTCATTAGAAATGGTTGGAGTGTGTATAGCCAGCCCCCCCCCCCCCCCCCCCCCCCCCCCCCCCCCTCCCTCCCTTTTTTTTTTTTTTTGCTTTAGTTTAGCTTTTGGTTTGGTTTTTTATTTGTTTTGGTTTAACATTAGGTTGGTTCAAATACATAAAATGTCAACTACCAATAGCAACACCCACCACCATGCATGCATGCATCGCTTATATTCTCGTAAGGACCCGTAGCTTGATGGTATTTGTTTGCTACATCGTATTGTTTCTTGACCTCCCTCTTGGTGTCGGCAGTCGACGAGGAGCAGCTCTTTGTTGTCTAGGATGGTGTAGTAGTAGTTGTTGTTGTCGAGTATCATCGGTGTGCCACGATCGTTGTGGACGTACTGAACGACGTCCTTCCGGTCAAGGATCGCGCCAGGGCATTTCTTGTACAACAAAACAAAAATCAAAACGAAAACCAAAACAATTAAACCAAACCAACAAAAATCCAAACAAAATCAAAATAAATAAAAAAGGAGAAAAAATCGAGACGTTGGATTTCCGCCATACGGTCTGGCAGTCCATATGGCGGAAAGGTCTTGGTTTTAAAATTTTGTTAAATATTTAACTTTCTTTCCAAATTTTGATCAACTTGGTTATGGTACAATTTTTTTTCTGTAATATTATTTAATTAATCACATATCGAAAATTCTAAAAATATATTTTAAAAATAATCTAATTAATATATTTAAAATATTTTAATATAAATTAATTTTTTATTTAATTTTTTGATAATGTTATAGTTTCTTTTAGGTGCATCCCATTACTAATGCGACTTAAAAATGGCTAAATAATAAACCGTCTAAGCTGTATGTATATCCTCCATTAATTGATTTTTTTTTTTCTAATTTACCTTGTATGTATTCCTTACATACTTAAGATTTTTTTTTCCTAATATGTCCCCACATAATTAAGAAAAAAACCCTAAATTATTTCTATCAACTTGAACATATATCCAAATCCATATAAACAACTACAACAAATCCTAAAATATATTCAATGTTCAAATTAGGGCTGTGCACAATTAAGTCAAATCGACCAAATCGAACCAAGTCAAACCGAACCGATTGGTTTTAAACCGAACCGATGGTTCGGTTAGTTTGGTTCGGCTTCAATTTTTTCAAAACCGGCCGGTTTGATTCGGTTCACGGTTTTGTTATGCCAAAAACCGTCTAAACCGAACCGAACCAAATCCTTATTAAATAATTAGGGTTGGTCGGTTGGGTATGAGTTCATTGGGTTGTATTATGCCGGTTTGGTTTATTTATTCACATCACAGTCATTTACTAAGTTGAAGTTGGAAGCGCTCTCTCTTTCTCAGTCTCAAAGAGGAGGCTCCTATTCTTTTCTAATTGCTCATGTGCACACGAAAGGGACTTTTGGTTGAATGTATATGATTTTTTTATTATGTATAATTGACATTTTTCTTCACTTGCAAAGTGTAAGTTGAATTGAAGCTGCTGAATTGTATTTACTGTTGCAAAGTACAAGTTGACCGAGGTTTCACAAAAAAAGAGCATATAGTCCATTTTTTTATGTGATCAAAACCGACTAAGTCGAACCGATCCAAACCGAACCAAATTGGTCGGTTTCAAAACCGAACCGACCATTTGGTTGGTTTGGTTTGGTTTTGTTTATTTTCAAACCGATTAACTTCGGTTCGACTTCGGTTGGGACCAAATAGGTCGACCACCGACCGATGCACACCTCTAGTTCAAATTATATTTAGGGGTATTTTTTTCCTACTTATAAATTAATTTTACTTATTATGTGTGGGAACTCACTTATAAGTGAATTTGGTCCCAATAAGTACGTTCTTTTTTGTGATCTATAAGTGGTTCCAAATTCATACGTGATTTTTACTTATATGATTGCTTAAATACTTGTTGCATTCGAAATGTCTACTGTCCCTGTAGAAACTTTAAAATAAATTTACTAGTCTAAATTCTAAAAGAAACTGATTTTATATATATATATAAAAACCTAATCATCACTTTCTCTTCCCCATTTTCTTCATAAAAACCAAAAATCCCTTCTCTTTCCCATCCAACACAGTCCCAAAATTCGTCCTAAAAATAACCTCGATTTTCAGCATCCATCGCAATTTTGCGGGACCATATCTCTTAGTTTGGACATCCAAATCGCTTCCAATTTTTTGCTGGAATTGCATCTAGGTAACATTTACGAATCTATAATTTAATTAGCAAAAATTCGAACACAATAATTATGTAGATTAATTTTAGTATCAATTGTCCGAATCACGATAAAAATAGTATTTGTAGTACACTATTTTGACCTGCATGTTTTGAATTGTCATCTATTATCCATGTTTTATAAGAGAGGACATAATGGTAAAATAACACTTATATGTGTCAAAAAGAATAACAAAATCATTTATAAGGTTGTGTTTGATTGGGCTATTTTTCCATGGAAAATATTTCCATCACAAATTTTCCACCAATTGTAGTGTTTGATAGCTTATATTTTCCATGGAATTATTTTCCAAAAAACTATCATTTTCCATATTTCCATCCAAAATGGTGGAAAATGAAACTTATCCAACCCATAGAAAAATATTATTTTCCATGAAAAATAACTATTTTTCGTGGAAAATAATGGCAATCAAACACCCAAATTAAGTTTTCCCTGAATTTTTTTTTTAAATTTCATGGAATTTTTTTCCTAGGAAAATAATTCTATGGAATTAATTTCTTTTTCACACATTTTCCACCTTGCAATCAAACACATAAGTGATTTTTTTTACTTACAATTGGAAAACATAATAAGTTTTATAAGTACACTTATAAGTGAAATTGAGTAAGTTGTACTTGTAAGTGACCCTCACTTATAAGTGAAAAAAAAAGAACACCCCCTTTAAGCTAACTACATGGCATTATTCACATATCCAAGTTTCTGAAAACATACATATAACCAATCCTAATTAAAATATATTTAAATTATTTTAATATCAAAGATTAATTTCTCTTGTTTCTGTGACTAGTATAAGTAGAAGAACAAGAAGGATATTGCTCCTGCAAATCCCAGGATACTGTCTTGATATCAAAGCCTATGGGCTTTGTTTCTCTCTTATATGGCAATAATTCCTATGTTGCCATAATTTAATTTTATTCTCCATTAATCTAACCAGCTATAAAGTGATGTGTGTACCAATATCTAATAGCTTGATAAGAAGCCTTTTTTTAATAAGTCAAATTTTTTAATTTTTCATTTTTCATTATGTTCTTCCAAACACGGGTTTGAATTATCTATGGTGGACGGGTCCGTCCTTTAGATGAGTGGTGCTTAATGACTTCAAAGGTCCCTACTTTACTTAAAGGCGTCGCTTGGTTACCGGAATTTGAACTTGGAAAAGAAAAATAACTTCTTTTCTATGTTTGGGAGGCAGAGAAAAATTGTTGGAAATGACAAATAATTTCCAAGAGGTAGAAAAATAGGAAGGAAAGTGGTTCCTCCCATTTATCTAAGGAATCACTTTTTCTCCAATTTTTCCGTATTTATTACAAAAAATTTTGACCAAAATATCCATGTTCATAATATTGTTTACCATTTTTATCCATAATATCTTTTAGACAAAAATATTTCTAAGTAATAATTATTTTTATTAGCACGAGGGTATTTTTGAAAAATTGACTTGATTTTGTTTCCTTTCCTTACAAACACCAAACACTATAATAGAAAGTAAAGATATATTCCAGCTATAATCCCGACCTTTCCAAACACCGGAAAGGAAAGTTTATAGGAATTATAATTTCCTAAAGGAAAGGAAATACCAAGGAATCAGTTTCCTTTCCTTTCCATTTCGCGAACCAAACGAGGCCAAAATGCTATGGAAAAAAAAAACGGTTGGATTTCAATTTATATAGGTAAATTATAAGGGCACATCACATTTTGTTCAGGACTGTCCAAGTATTAGTTTTTCATTATTTACAAGTTTGCCACTGAAAAAATTACTCAGGACTATCCAAGTGGTAGGTATAAAAGATAAGTGTTATAATTTTTGTTTTCTTCCTCACTCTCCATTCCTCACAAGAAGAACAAGAAAAAAAAAAAAAGAACAAGAACATCAATTTTTGCAAACCTAGTTTATTTTGATTTTTTTGCTCTCTTCTAATTTCTCAGATCTCTTTCTCCAAACCCTACTTTATTTTTCTTCTTCTTGTTTGGACATTATGGATGAAACCCTAGTTGTAGAAGAAATTGGGTTATCAAATCTATCAAATCTATTAATCTATTAGTCTATTAACCAATTTTTCTTTATTAATAGAAGAATTGTGCATGAAATCCTAGTTGTAGAAGAAAACTATGGAAGAAATCATAGTTGTAGAATAATTGGGTTCATATCAGGACTGCCATAATTTCTGACAGTCCTAGAAGTATTGAGGACTGCCAGAAATTGTGACAGTCTTGAAATAGACTCGATGTACAACAGGACTGCCACAATTGCTGGCAGTCCTAGAAGTAATGAGGACTGTCAGGAATTGTGGCAGTCTTGAAATAGACTCGATGTATAACAGGACTGCCACAATTGTTGACAGTCCTAGAAGTAATGAGGACTGCCATGAATTGTGGCAGTCCTGAAAGGGACATGCTCTACAATAGGACTGTCACAATTTCTGGCAGTCCTAGACATATTGAGGACTGCCAGAAATTGAGGCAGTCCTGAAAGATACTTGCTGTACAGCAAGTTCCTTTCGGGACTGCCACAATTTCTGGCAGTCCTAAAGTCGACATTCCCGAATGAAAAAAAAAACATGTTACTTTATTTCAATCTTGATAATAGAGTGAAATATGCATTTTAGGATTTATTTCCATGCATTCTTTGTGAGAAAAAAAGTATTTAACCTTTATTTTCATACATTTTAGGGTTTATTTAATTTTTTGGGTACCATCGAAATTGGGAAAGAGAAGGAAACTAGGGTTTTGATGGAGATGGTGATAATGAAAATGGTAGAGAAGAAGAAGATGGTGATGATGAGAAAAAAAATTAGGGTTTTGATGAAGATGTGAGAATGGAAATGGTGGAGAAAAGAAGATGGATAGAAGAAGAAGAAAGCTAGGGTTTGTGAAGAGAGAGAGTGAAATTTAGAAATGAGAGTAATTTTTTGGGTTTGGGGGGCTGTGGGGTTTGGACAGTCCCCTGAATGAAAACTTTGGACAGCCCGAGTAAAAGTTCCTCAAAGCCTGGCTAGCCCTAATCCTGGCTAGCCCCGAATAAAAAAGGCTGTGCCCTTATAATTAGCCTTTATATAAATTGGTGAAAAAGAGTACATAACTTATACACGACTGTCAGCAACAGCTCCGAATGAATATGACATTAAAATCAAATTCATGCGACTCATTAGACACAAATATAGAGTTTAGGACAATATTTTAAAAATTGAACCGGAGAACAAATGTATATATGCTTATAGTCTTACATTAAATATTTTACATATATGCTACTTAGAAGGTTTACATGTTTATTACAGTCAAATTAGTCAAAAAAAATGAATATATTAATCTTAATCGCAAGTCAAGTCCAAAGTCAAAAGTCAGGATTAAATCGACTCAAAATCTATCAACTCAAAATCTAATTGGATCATAGTTCAGTGGTTTATTTGGCCGCGTTGATCGAATTTTGAAAGAAAAAAAATAGTCGGTCGGTATTAAATCAGTCTAAAAAAAATAATAGTTCATCAGTTGACTGGTTTACTCAGTCGATCTGGTTCGATTTTTAAAATACTGGATGTTGGTGGCTGAATACAAAATTTTATTAATTTTTTTTCTTTAATTTTTTATTCTTCAAAGATAAAGAAAAAAAAATTATAATAAAAAAAGAAAAAGAAAAAGAAAACTAAAAGACTATTATATGTCCACTTATTCTTTTTTGATACCAAAGATAAAGATTTTAAAAAAAAATTCTTCCAATTCCTTTCTTATTTTCTAACCCTCATTATTTTCAAGTCAGTCCTTCTTCTTCTTGAAATGATTGGTTCTGTTATCAGAAGGAAGTGAAGAAGAAGATGCCATCAACCTCTTCTTCTAGCTTGCTGATTCCTCTTCAAAGAGTAAAAATTTCTTTTTCTTTTCTTTTTTCGCACTCAAACCCGTCCCATTTATATTCGCCATTACTGCAATTACTTTATACTATAATCGGAAAAGACGATAACATTGATTCGGTTTCCCCAATTCCCATTTACACATAAAACCCTAAAAATCCCCTTCCATAAAAGGTTTTTTTTTATTAAATTTTTGCTAATAAACATTAATAGGATTGTTTGGACGAGTGTATTGAAAAAGAAAAGAAAAGGTTTTGGTGGCTGGCTATGTTTTCATGCTTCACATATGTTCTTTGCATATAATCGTCATGGATTGCTTAGTCCTTTTATCCATCTAGCCCTTTTTTTTTAACAAATTCTACGGGTAAATACCTTGGTTCCGTTGAAATTGGATGGCAAATTTTAGGCTAAATTATCCTAATGGCATCCTAACTATAGCGCTGGGGTGTTTTTGGCATCTTAACTTTCCCGTGCTTGATTTTGGCATCCCAAACTTTATGAATTGCTCTTTTGAAGCAACCTTCGTCAATTTTTGGTTCCTTAATAGTTGTGTTTGTTGTTGGGTGATGTATTGGTTTCTGTAATTAAATAAGTGGAATTGTTTTGTTCAGGATCAACTCTTATTTGCAAGTAAATTTGGACGGAAAGTGTTTCAAAAGAACAATCTATGAAGTTGTGGTGCCAAAATTGAGCAGTGGAAAGTTAATGTGCAAAAAAGCACAACCACCATAGTTGGGGTGCCACTAGGATAATTTACCCCAAAATTTATTTATAATGCGATAACTTAGATCAAGCATACTTCATTGGTTGGAGTGTCGTGCACAAGTGCAATTTGAGATGGAATGCGTAACAAAACACTAGGTAGGATAAAGAAACAATGTCAATTAAAGATAAGATGAAAGAAAACCGTTTGGGATGTGTTTGGAGTGAGGTTCGTAGTATCTGTATCGGACCCTTCCCATGAGTATCGGGATCGGCGGTATTAGCAGTTTACGATTTGGAGTATCAGATTTTTTTGATCTCGAAAAGAAAATAATTATTAATAAATCATTAAAAATTTAGCATAAATTGTTATACAATTAGGCATACTTTTAAGTATTTTATGAGTTGTTTCTTAAAAATAAAAGTTTTGAAATTGAATGCAATAATAGGCATCCATATTGATTGGTTTACGATAAATAATTTTTTTTTATTTACATTCTTTTACAACCTTACTAAGCTTTTACACTCTTGTTGATTGGTCTTTTTCATTCATTTTTCTCTACCGAATTGAATGAGAAAGAGACCCGTAACATTAGTATCGGTACCGGTCGGTATCGGATCGGAGCATGTCAAACCGTATCTATATCGGCCGTATCGGATCGGTATCAACGACCAATGTATAGGAGTGGAGTGATAAAATATTAGTTAATGGAGCTGGTAGGACTATGGGTAGACCTAAACAAACTTGAATTCACGTTGTAAAAAGATTACTTTCTTTGCTAATGTTAAAGAATTCATGTAGGCAACCCCCCAAAAGTTTGAGATAAAGCTTTTGTTGTTGTTCTTGCACAGTGTACCACTTATTAGCAATTGGTTTTACTTTAAGTTCATGAAGAAGGTAGAATATCATTCAAGAGTTTCTTGTAAAATCTTATGAGCCGCTTCTATTTTATCGTGACAGGACAATTCGAGGGAGATTCAGCTCGGCTCTCACACATTGCAGTCTCATGGTGTTAAACTGGCAAAGGTGCACATGCATGATTGGATCATTCTGATCTTTCTTTTGGCTCTTGTGGTCAGTTTGAATGCTATCCATCCTTTTCACCGCTTTGTTGGTAAGGATATGATGGCTGATCTGAAATACCCGCTGAAAAGTAATACCGTCCCAGTATGGGCTGTTCCGGTATGTCTCGCCACATTTCTCTGTAACTTACCAAAAGAAATAGTTACAGGAACTGCAACTTTCACGGTTTCTTTATTGCAATAATATCCTTCTGATGAAGTTACTTCTTTTTTACATTTATCAGATGATTGCAGTGTTACTGCCCATTGCCATATTTGTTGGCGTTTATTTTCGTAGAAGAGATGTTTACGATCTGCATCATGCAATTCTTGGTATTACCTCTATGCCCTTATCTGCTTTCTCATGAATCATGGTAAGCAACTCCAATTACTTGACAGATTATTGCAACTGATCCAGTGACAAAAATAGCATACAAGTGCAGGTATCTTGTTTTCTGTTTTAATAGCTGGAGTTATAACTGATGCAATCAAAGATGCAGTTGGACGACCTCGGCCTGACTTTTTTTGGCGCTGTTTTCCTCAGGGGAAGGAGGTCTGATTCTCTGGATATACGCAGTGTATCTCATTGTAGTATGTACTTTGCCCTTCATTTTCCCCTTATCACAACTGATTAAATTTATCTTGATTTACATTGATCAAGGTGTATGATCAAGTGACTGGAGACGTTATATGTAATGGAGATAAAAATGTCATAAAAGAAGGCTACAAGAGTTTTCCTAGCGGCCATACATCATGTAAGATCAATACTTGAATGCTATTCCTTTTATGAGGCATCTTTCATTAATGATGTAATGTATTAAGTTAATTAACTGTGAGGAAATGGTTTGACTATTATAATAATCAGATAATGCTATTACGGTAATATCCATTTATAACCGGATTCCAAAGTTTTTAGCTTATAGAGGACAAATAGGTTGTTTCTTTTTTTTGCTGAGAAGTAAAACCTGGCAGTCATTTATGATTTTAAGTCGGTAGTCCTTTTTGATCATGTACTATGACATTTATCTATGGAGTATTATTTAATCTTCATATCTAAAAGTCATATTATCATGGATGAAGAAAAAGTGTCTAACTCATTTCTTTTATTCTTTAACTAATATCTATTCAGTTTTAAAACTTCTAAACCTTGCCCTTAACAGTACTCTAGCTTTAATAGATTATGCTTGGATATGGACTTGTAGGACCCTAACAGGTGACATCAAAGCCTGGTGTCGATGGATTTAATGTTCTAATTGAAGTTGTTGTGCTGATAATTATTAATTCGACAATTAAAGGATGATTGTCTAAGCTTTATGGATCTCAAATCTATTGATTTTGAATTGTAAAGATGAGTTTTATGCATTGGTTAAGAAATCAATAATTCTGTCACATATTTTCTTATTTTCGTGGAGCTCTAAGCACAGACTTGTTCAGAAACCCAATAACCCTAACCCTTTATGTAACAAGTTTGATACAAATAATTAGTAAGAGATATAGACAACCACTACAAATAGTTGGTTTTAGAAGGTTAAGGGCCTAATAATCTTGGTTAAATATGTAATCCTTTATCTAAAAAAAAGAGAATGTTAAGAAGAGACTCTAAAAGGTCCTTGATGATATGAGCATTATGACTTTTAATATGATGATAACAGACAACATGGCCCTCATTTTTTGAAAAGAGAACACTTGGGGTTATTTCGAGATTTTCAGAAAGGAAACTTACCGAGCTATGGGGGCCTTTAATAATCTCAATTCGCTTGTGCTCTCCTTACATGCAACTTTTCTTAAAATTTATCACTATTTATTTTTCTTAGTTATTAATAGAACAAAAGGAAAAAAAAAAACTTATTTGCAACTCCTACACAAGCAAAGTTAGATAAGTTCTCACAGTAGAGAAGCACTATGATGCAGGACGAGAGCCAAGGGAAAAAGGGAAGAAAACTACTCTAATTTATGAATATAAACATTTGCTGAAGTTTTATGGTTTTGTGTACTTATTTAGCGCAAATAATTATTGTTATTCACAAAAATTCACAATTGAAAGCAAAGATTTGAAAATAAGTTACCGGATGACGGCGATGGAGACGAGGAGAAGGCGAGGCAGCGAATTCGAACATGAACACAAGCAAAAGTGGAATTTGAGGATTTGAGAAAAATTTGAGACTATCAAAAATTGGATCAAACACCAAAATTAATAAACAAAGTCTCGTATTATCTTCTTTCATTAGAAAAGCTTTCATGTAGAAGACACTAGTCCAATCCTATAAGTTATAGGTTTCCTTCTCCTAGCCTAAATCTTATACAAAAATCACTAATTAAATAATTCGAAAATAGAAATCAAAATTCTAATCTAAATTGGACTTGGATGGTCCTGCATCACACTAAGGCTTGGTTTGGGATTGCTGCTGCTTTTCAAAAACTGCAGCAGAAGCCACTTTTGATAGAAAGTGGAAGGCTGCTGCCGAAAGCAGCTCCATAATTGAACTGACTTATCAACAGTTTTCCAATAAGCTATTTTTGCCAAACAAGCCTGGACCGCTTTTCAAGAAAAATAAGCCGAAGCAGCCTCTCCAATAAGCAAGCAATCGCAAACCTAGCCTAAGTTGAGTTTCAAATGGAAAAGGGTCTAATGTGCCAAAATTTAATTTGGCCCATTAATAGCCTGATCTGGAGCCTGCTTGTGATCCTGCAGGCTGCCATAGATATGATTCGTTGTGAATTATTTCTCCAATTAACACAATTTCTGTGGAAGTGACCAGTGTTATAAATTTCGGTAAGCGGATTCGGTGCGCCAAAGGGGCGCCTAGGATAGGCGGCCGCACATATTTTTTGTGTGTGTAATTTTGGGTTTTGGCTTTTGAAATTTTTTGAAAAAATTTGAAAATTTATCTGAATTTTTCTGAAATTTGAATTTTTATTGATTTTTTTGTTGAATTTAATGAATTTTTTTTTTGAATTTTTAAATCTGAAATTTCAAAATTCAAAATTTTGAATTTTTCGCCTTGGCCGAACAGGGCCCGACTTGGCCGAATAGGCCCGCCTAGGCGCCGAACAGGTCCGCCTAGGCCGAACAGGCGCCTAGGAGGGCCGATTTGGGAGTTTTCGGTGCGGCGGGCGGCCGCCTAGCGCCTAGGCTGATTTTTAGAACATTGGAAGTGACGCTATACGATTAACTGGGAGCACCTCTGCAAGAGTTCTGCACAATAAATGGGCAAAATCTTTATATCTGTCATATTTAGGTAAAATCTACCTATTGTATCTGGTCTTGTTTCCACTTTTTTAGTTATTCTATATACAATTGTGAAATGTTGGATCTTCATTCTCGTCTTCATCATTTTCCAACAAGCCTGTATATCCATTTCTAACAAGACATGTAGCTGATGTGTGTTGCTTTAGAGAAAATGCATATGTGGAAGGGTATTGTGTCCTTTTACACAATTTTGTAGCCTTTTGATTAAACTGTCGAAATGAAGAAATGGTTTATGGTAGAGCTTCAAAACGGAAAAGGAACTGAATGAACTTCTGTCCTATCCTTATGCAGGGTCCTTTGCAGGTCTTGGCTTTATTGCATTATATTTGTCAGGGAAAATCGAGGTGTTTGACCGCAAAGGTCATGTAGCAAAACTTTGCGTCATCTTCCTTCCATTACTTGTTGCATCACTAATTGGAATTTCTAGGGTGGATGACTATTGGCATCATTGGCAGGATGTCTTTGCTGGCAGCCTTATAGGTTTGTGCTGTATATATTGAAGGAAATGTACCTTAGATTTCTTTTGGCTGCTTGGTCTAAACAGTGTCTCTCATGTAGGAAGTGTAGTAGCTACATTTTGCTATCTGCAGTTCTTCCCTCCGCCTTATCATGCTGATGGTAATGTGATAATTATACATACTCTCATTGTCACAATTTAGTGATAATTATTCATACTTTATAGATCTTAGTGTACTGTTACGATCTGGTTTGGAGTCCACTAACTGCTGCTTAATATTCATCATGTTAATCGTCTTTTCTGAACAATGTGACAGGCTTGTATAATACTTTAGCTCTATCCCTACCGAATACAGTATGTCTTGGTTCTTATTATTATTAATGATAGAAATGAAATGAAGATGCTATTCAACCGACCATGCAAAAACTTTTCATATCACTTTGGATGATTATGTATGTGTGCCACATTCCTGTAACCTTAGTTTTCGGTCTCTTGTTATTTAGGTTATACGCTAAATTAGCATGGATTTTAGGGTAGACAAAGTTAAAATTCTGCCATGCTTGCAACAAAGTGTCTACTCTAGTTATGGGCCAGATGTTTCCATAGGCATACTGAGGAAACCTTCCACTCAAGTGGAGATGCTAGAAGAGAAATTTATGCCGTTGCAAAGCATACTTACGAAACCTTAAGTAAAGGCTCAATCCATCACATCTTTAACCCCCGTTGTTTTGTTGACCATCTCTAGTTACTTGGTTCAGGTGGATGTACACTGGACCCGGTCTCTTGGATTCTTTATCTATAGGCTAAATGCAACTATAGCAATGTAGATGTCGAGGCTGCAATTATTAGATGACGTTATGAAACTATTTCATATTCTTGTATATTATAAATTTTACGATCTTCTGTTTGCTTCATCCTTCATCTCTAAGAGCATCTCCAACCCTATTGTGACTTTGGAAAAAAGTTAATGCCACATAGGAATGACAAAATTTTATTCAAAAGTTCTTCTCCAATGCAATTGTCAAGTCAATTGTGAAGCTTATGTGGCAAAAATTAAAGAAGACATTGTGAAGTTGATTGTCTTGTTCTAGACAATGCACTTGACAATGTCTTCTCTTCCATGTCATCAATTATGAATAAAAAATATTAGAAAAAAGAAAGAAGATGAGTAGTTGTCTTAAAAGTTGCCTTGGAAGTTGGAAAAAATACTTTTTATTGTCTCCTCAATACTTTTGCATTGGAGAGAATTTTTCTATCTCATTGTCTTTTGAGATATAATTTTGCCACATAAACAAGACATTGTCTTGTGGCTCATGCCACATAGGAGCCACCTAAGACTCACAACACTTAACAAGACAATAGGGTTGGAGATGCTCTAAGTATCACTTATTGGTAGAGAGATGATGTGGGCCCACCCATCATCACGTACACCCGTCGTAGGAGACGGGGAGCGATTTAGGCCCAGGCCCACTGTTTAGGCCTTTTCTGTTATTTAGTCATAAAGGGTATTGTGGTCTTTCACCACAATAATCCCTTTAGGGTTTTGTTTCCCTTTTCTATTTATAGCTAGGGCTAGCCGTCTTTTGTTTTTATGCTTGTATTGAGAAACTCTCGCAAGTGTCAATGAAGAAGGATTTATTACTTTAATCCGTTCATCAAAGTTGGGAGTTTTGTTCTTTTTCTATATAAAAGATCATTCTATTTCTATTCCTCTTAGTATTTGTTGGGTTTTGGTGAACCGATTGAGTCGATTCACATCATTTGGTATCAAAGCTTTCTACGAGCCATGGCCGATGGAACAAGAAACACGATCGATGAGAAGATCCGAGGTCTACGGGAGGACTTCACCGCCGAGATCGAGGGTTTGAAGAAATCGATGGAGGTCGCCGCGAAGGATCAAGCGTCCACGAACCTAGAGATCCGCACGGAGATGCGGGATATGCGGAAGGAGTCGACGACGATCATGATGCTTTTGCAAAATATCTCAAACAAGATCAATGGCGGCGAAGCGGAGGCGGCGACAACCCAAACCCTAGGCGACCAACTAGGGTTTGTGCAAACGGAGGGGGAAACGACCGAGGATCGCGGCGGGCCGGCCGACGGGCGATGGCCCGCACCCGCCGCCACCACAGCGCAGCCGGACGGGACCCGGGCGGTCGGCGAACAGCGCCGGCCGGCGGCAGACGGACGCGGGGGGCTCGCCGCCGACCGAGCCAGCCCGGGCGGTACCCCTGGAGCAGCCGGCGAGCGGCCGTGGCCGGGCGCCGGCGACCCGTACGGTCCCGGCGGATCGGCACCGCGCGCGGGAGAAACCCTAGGGTTTGGGGCCCCCTTCGGGGGTCGGACGATGATTGCGAACCACGGAGATAGGTTCGCGGGCCCGGGAAGGGGCTTGGCGGGAGTCCCGGCGTGGACGGAAGGAGCGGAGCCCCCAGGAGGAGCGAGGTACGCCGGAGGCAGCAATTTTTTTGGGAGAATGGCGGATCCCGCCAACTTCCAGAGAGGGGACCTTCCCCCACGACGACCACCACGGACGAGGGCAGTCGGTGACTACAGGGGCCCGGTGGAGGAGTGGGGTGAGCAGATCTGGGCTGACGAGCGGTATGAGGAGGGTGACAGGGGCCCATACGAGACCCAGCGGAGAGATACACACCGCTGGGAAGGAGGACGAGGCCGAGATGATATGCAGCACGGTGACCTTAGCGCGGATCGCCGGCTGAAGAAACTGAAGCTGCCCACGTTCGAGGGTGAGAACCCGGACGAGTGGATTTTTCGGGCAGAGCGCTATTTCGAGATCATGGAGCTGACCGAAGCAGAGGTCCTCAGGTGCATCGGGATCTATTTTGAGGGTCAGGCCCTGGCGTGGTATCGGTGGAGAACGGCGAGGACCCCGTTCAGCAGCTGGGCGGAGCTGACGGGCTACATTTTAGACCGCTTCCAGGAGACAGCTTCGGGTGATTTCTACGAGCAGTGGTCGTCGCTACGCCAGGAGGGGACGGTTCGAGACTTCGTCGCGAAGTTCGAACTACTATCTGGACGCGTTCGGGGGGTGTCGGACGAGTTGCAGATCGGAATGTTTATGAAGGGTTTGAAGCCCTCCATTCGAGCGGAGCTCAGGCTGCAGAGTCCGCGATGCTTGGAAGATCTCCTCCGCCTGGCCCACAAGGCAGAGGAGAAGTTGGCGGAAGAAAAGCGCCTCAAGGGCGCTTGGGGGACGACGGGACAGCGCAGCCAGGCGGGGACAGTTCTTCCTCGACCAGCACCAGCACCAGCACCACCACCGGTACCGCCTAGACCCACGGGCGGGACAGGAGGAGCCGCAGTACCAGGGAGACGCCTCTCCGAGGCCGACATGAGGGCGAGAAGGGCGGCTGGCCTATGCTTCCGATGCGACGAGAGATTCACCTCCGGTCATCGATGCGCGAGCAAGTTGCTGCAAATCGTGATTCTACCGGACGAGGAGGAGGATGCCGAGGAGGAAGAGACCGCTGTCGCGCCAGAGGCTGGAGAGGAGCAGGAGCACGTGCATATGGATGTTGCTGAGGTGACCCTCAACTCCGTGGTAGGGTTTACCCCGAACCATACCATGAAGTTGGCAGGGAAGTTGGGAGAGCAGACGGTGACAGTGCTGATCGACAGTGGGGCCACCCACAACTTCATCTCGCGACGACTGGTCGATCGGCTCGGTTTAGAGTTGAGTACGGTGGAGAAGTTCACGGTGTTGCTGGGCACCGGGAAGGTGGAGGAGAGCAAGGGCCTCTGCAAGGGGGTATCGCTCTCACTGCAGGGCTATCGGCTGACGGAGGACTTCCTACCATTGGAGTTGGGCAATGTAGACATCATATTGGGAGTCTAGTGGCTGAAGACCCTCGGGGAGATGAAGGTGGACTGGAAGCGCCTGCGGATGGAGTTTCGGGAGGGCGAAGCGGCGGTGGTGCTGAACGGGGACCCGACTCTCTGTTTTTCTATGGTGGCTTTCAGCGCCATCACTCGGGCGTTGCGGACAGGAGGAGAGGGGTACCTGGTCGAGCTCCAGGGGTTCTCGGGCGAGGAGACGACTCACGGGGAGACACCAAGGGAGGTAGAGGCGGTGCTGGAGCAGTATTCCGAGGTCTTCCAGAGCCCGCAAGGGCTACCTCCGATCAGAGGACACGAGCACTCGATCGTACTCCGGGGGGAGGGGGCACCGGTGAGCGTGCGTCCCTACAGGTATCCGCATCTGCAGAAGGACGAGATAGAGCGGATGGTACGGGAGATGCTGCAGGCGGGGGTGATCCAGCCGAGTGTGAGTCCTTTTTCATCACCAGTACTATTGGTGAAGAAGAAGGACGGGAGCTGGAGATTCTGCGTCGACTACCGGGCGTTGAATAAGGAGACGGTCGCGGACAAGTTCCCTATCCCGGTGATCGACGAGCTGCTAGACGAACTGCATGGGGCAGTTGTCTTTTCGAAGATCGACCTTCGTGCAGGATACCACCAGATCCGGATGCGGCCAGAAGATGTGTCGAAGACGGCGTTCCGTACTCACGAGGGACATTATGAGTTTCTGGTTATGCCTTTTGGACTGACCAACGCTCCTTCGACCTTCCAGGCATTGATGAATAAGGTATTCCAACCCTACTTCGCAGGTTCATCTTGGTATTCTTCGACGACATCCTCATCTACAGCCGAAGCATGGGGGAGCACACTGACCATTTGGGAATAGTGTTTCGGGAGTTACTGACGCATCAGCTATACGCCAACCGAAAGAAGTGCAGCTTCGGTTTGGCGCAGGTGGAGTATCTGGGGCACGTGGTGTCGGCTGAGGGGGTAGCAGCGGACAGGACGAAGATTGCGGCCATGTTAGATTGGCCCGTGCCCACTACACTACGGGCCTTACGCGGCTTCCTGGGGTTGATGGGCTACTACAGGAAGTTCGTCAAAGGGTACGGCACCATCGCTCGGGCCCTTACGGAGCAGCTGAAGAAGGAGGGCTTCCAGTGGGGAGAAGAGGCCACTAAGGGCTTTGAGGCGTTGAAGGTCGCCATGACGACAGCACCCGTGCTAGCATTACCCGACTTCAGCAGAGCGTTTGTGGTGGAGACGGACGCGTCGGGATATGGCCTCGGGGCGGTACTCATGCAGGAGGGGCGACCCATAGCCTATTTTAGTCAGGTACTCTCGGCTAGAGCCCGACTGAAATCGGTCTATGAGAGGGAGCTGATGGCGATCGTTCTGGCGGTGCTGAAGTGGAGGCCTTACCTGTTGGGAAGGGAGTTTGTGATACGGACCGATCAGAGGAGCCTCAAGTACCTCCTCGAGCAACGGCTGGTGACTGAGGAGCATCAGCATTGGTTGTCCAAGCTGGTCGGGTATCGATTCACGATCGAGTACCGTCCAGGGCTGGAGAACAAGGCGGCGGACGCTTTATCTCGACGGGAGGAGGTGGTCGACCTGGGCGCCCTATCACGTCCTATATGGCGAGATTGGGAGCCGATATTGCAGGAGGCAGAGCAGGACAGAGAGCTGCAGCAGATACGGCAGCAGATAGAGGGCGGCGATGGCGCCCCAGCAGGCTACACTCTAGCGGGCCGTCGTTTGCTCTACCAGGGGAGGATGGTGCTGCCAAAGACTTCGGCCTTTATTCCCGTTTTATTCCAGGAGTTCCATAGTTCTGCGACGGGAGGCCACTCGGGGGTTCAGCAGACTTATCAGCGGATGGCCAGGGAGGTGTTTTGGCCCGGGATGCGACGGGCCGTCGCACGATTGGTAGCCGCTTGTGACGTCTGCCAACGTCACAAATATATGGCTATGGCCCCAGCCGGATTATTGCAGCCCCTGGCCTTGCCGGAGCGAGTTTGGGAGGATGTCACCATGGACTTCATCGACGGACTATCACGTTCAGAGGGGTACACGGTGATCATGGTGGTGGTGGACAGGCTGAGTAAGTATGCTCACTTCATTCCCCTGAAGCATCCTTACACGGCCGTGACTGTAGCGACGGCATTTCTTCGGGAGGTGATCAGACTACATGGGGTACCCGCATCCATTGTCTCGGACCGGGACAAGGTATTCATGAGTATCTTTTGGCGGGAGTTATTTCGGGTTCACGGTACGGTCCTGAAGAGGAGTACCGCATATCATCCCCAGACGGACGGCCAGACGGAGGTCGTTAACCGCAGCGTCGAGACCTACTTGCGGTGCTTCGCATCTGATTCTCCCCGACAGTGGCACAGTTGGCTGGCGTGGGCAGAATATTGGTATAATACTTCGTACCATTTACGGGCGGGGACGACGCCGTTCCGGGTGCTGTATGGTCGCGACCCACCCCCCTTGGTACGGTTCGGAGACGCCCAGACACCGGTAGGGCAGGTGGAGGAGTATATGTTGACCCGGGACGGGGTCTTGGAGGAGCTGCGGAAGCATCTGTTGCGGGCATAGCAGGTGATGCGGGCACAGGCAGACAGGCATCGGCGGGACGTCAGCTTTCAGGTAGGGGACATGGTTTATCTTAAACTACGTTCCTATCGACAGCGCTCGATGGCGAGGAGGCCGAATGAGAAGTTGGCGGCTCGATACTTTGGTCCTTATCCAGTGGTGGCTCGGGTGGGACAGGTGGCTTATCGTTTGGGGCTACCAGACACATCATCGATTCATCCCGTCTTCCACGTATCTCAGTTGAGGAAGGCGATTGGGGATCAGGCAGCGTCCCCCACTCTTCCTCCGACGCTCACGGAGGACATGGAGGTACAGTTAGAGCCCTTGGCAGTACGAGCTATCCGACGAGGACCCGGCCAGACGAAGGAGGTCCTGATTCATTGGGTCGGCCTGCCAGACTGTGACGCGACCTGGGAGGATTCTGCGAGCTTCCAGATGCAGTTTCCAGATTTCCACCTTGAGGACAAGGTGGCTCTGTTAGGGGGGGGTATTGATGTGGGCCCACCCATCATCACGTACACCCGTCGTAGGAGACGGGGAGCGATTTAGGCCCAGGCCCACTGTTTAGGCCTTTTCTGTTATTTAGTCATAAAGGGTATTGTGGTCTTTCACCACAATAATCCCTTTAGGGTTTTGTTTCCCTTTTCTATTTATAGCTAGGGCTAGCCGTCTTTTGTTTTTATGCTTGTATTGAGAAACTCTCGCAAGTGTCAATGAAGAAGGATTTATTACTTTGATCCGTTCATCAAAGTTGGGAGTTTTGTTCTTTTTCTATATAAAAGATCATTCTATTTCTATTCCTCTTAGTATTTGTTGGGTTTTGGTGAACCGATTGAGTCGATTCACATCAAGAGATGACCATGGTATTAGAGTTATTTGATTCTGGAGAAGTGTGTGATCATGATTTTGACTGTTCCCACATCAAAATGTCAATCCCTTGTGTATATAGGGAGTGAAGTAGTCTTTTACTTTAAATGACTCGTCATCTATGAGCACCAGTTGGATCTCGTGAAGCTATGTATTCAGATATATTTTTCTTTTTTCTTTGAAGGGAACTTATACAGACCATCTTAAAAGTTGCATCTTCATATTGTAGGCTGGGGACCGTACGAGTATTTTCGGATGTTGGAGGAGACGAGAGCTATTGGCAATGCTACTCTTTCGACGAACCAGCAAACTGAAGCAAGCACCAACAGTGTAGGGTTAGCTGGATCACACCATCATCATAGAGCCATAGTTGATGAATTGGAATCTGGTAGGAACTGATGTATTAGCTAATATCCCACTCTGTAAACTATTTCATCTGTATTATGTGCCACATTTTCCAAGTAACCATTCAATTCAAGAGTTTTTTTTCACTGTCTCCAGTATGTGTAACAAGGATTATGTAGTTTCTATGAATGATGGTAAGTTGTATCATGAAGATGTAAGTGAAACTACAGGAAAACAATGAACCAAGCCTTTCTGTCTTTCTTGAAAGGGACCTTCTACAATTTGTGCAACCAAAGTTTGCATTTTACATATATCATTACTGCTCAGTAGAATGCGTAGATTGGGGGATAAGATGTTGCTTTCAGGATAAATCCTTTGCTTTGAGGTGACACCAAAAGAAGTATGCAATAACTCTTCTCCAACAAAGAAAACCTATTGGTTTCGTGGGCCCATCTCATTAATGTCGTGGGCTGTTTGTGTCCACAGTTCCGGTGGGCCCAATGCATCGTAATGGTTTTATTTTATGTCAATTCAAGATGGACTGGTTTTACAGCTTTAAAATTTAAATTGGTGGCCAGGTTTTTTAATCAAATGATGTGTTTCTTAGAGAAAATTAAGAGAGATGTTAAAGAGAATTGAAAATTGATTTAGGTGAGCATGACTTTCTTGTCGCATGTCATTATATTTGTCTGCCTTTATAACAACTAGTCACATACACGTGCCTTGTACCCAAAAAAAAAAAAAAATCTGTTTGATATTATTGAAAAATAGTTTAAATTATAATTTTTATAGACACGATTTGGATATATTTTAATTAAGATTTATTATAGATACACGTAGTTAGATGGTATCAAATAGTTAAACTATTAGTTATGATTTATTTATTTGAATTTTAATTATGTGAATATATACATACGAGCGTTTTCAAGTCTCTTTATAATAGTAAAAATTTATTACTATTATAATTTACTATTATTATGCAAAAAAAAAATCAGATTGGTTTAGGTTTTGTTAAACGAAAATGATATTTTGCCCGCGGTTTGTAACCGCGGGCAACGTAGCAGCTCCGTTTGTTAAAATGTAAGTTATTTCCATTAGGGGTGAGCATTATTCGGTTTTGGACCGAAAATCGAACCGAACCGAACCGAATAAGAGATTCGGTTCGGTTTAAAAAATATTCGGTTCGGTTTAAAAAATATTCGGTTCGGTTTCGGTTTTAAAAATACTAAATTTTCTTATTCGGATTCCAGTTTTGATTTCGGTCCAAAATCGAAAACCGAATAAGAAAATTAGTTTATATATATACATATATATACATACTAAATAAATTTAGGTATTTTAATTACTATACATATTAAAAAACGCAAATAAACTAAAAAAAAATAGAATATACCGAAAACCAAACCGATTTAATTCGGTTCAGTTTGATTCGATTATGGGCCAATTCGGTTCGGTTTCGATTTTGCTTATTCGGTTTCGGTCCAATTCGATTTTTGGTTATTCGGTTCGGTTTGAACCGAATAAACCGAATGCTCACCCCTAATTTCCATTATAGTGGAAACTTTTTTTAATTATGATTTTGGATGATCCATTTTAGAAAATGACATAAAGCATAGATGGCAAAAAAAAAAAAAAAAAACACCCTGTATTGAAATGTGGGGGGTAAAATATTACAGATAATTTGGAATCTAATGTTGAATGTCCCATCACATAGCCTAAAAAATTCTCTGCGCTATGCAATGGTATGCAATGGGTTATCTTTATCAAAAGAATGACATCTCAACACTAAGACTAAAGTTACGGTCAGCATGAATGTAGTTCTTACAGTTATTACAGGGGAAAAAAATCTGGCCACAGATTTGTTTGATTGGAAGTTCTCACAAACACTAACAAACTTTTTTTTTTTTTTGTTCAACTGTTCTTTGGAGAAACTTAAGTTTCTCAAGTTGCCCAACTATATTTAGATAAGGGAAGAGGAGAGGTGGCTCTTCATTTCCCATTTTAATTAGCAAATCATTTCTTTCCATTCTCCACAACACCATTCATCTCCTCCTCTTCCTTTTTTTTTCCCTCCTCAGAATCTAATTTTTCTCATGTGGGTTCTCTTTCTTTGTCCCTGCTGATTGATTGAAGGCTCCTCAGACTATTTTCTCTTCACAGGGTTTGGAGGTTAGTCTAAATTTTTCTTAGTTATATTTCTGTTTCTTTTATTAATATTAAGGTTGAAGATTTTTACAACATGACAACTAGTTTTGTAATCTGTATATGAAAGGGGGGAAAGGTTATGGTATGCATATTGCATAGGAGACAACTAAATAAATGTGCTACCACAATAAGCCCTTCTAATCAGGTGAAGACGTAGCGCATCCTGGCTGGATGGGTTCGATCCTACGGAAAAGCGGATTATTCCTTCCAACTATGGGGTTAAAATAATAATAATAATAATAATAATAATAATAATAATAATAATCAAACCTGCAGTTATCTGCCCCTATATATAGAGAGAGCCTAATGTATTGTGAGTAGGAGAAGATGAAATGCTAACATGATTTATTGGTTCTGAGCAAGTGAATTGTAATAAGAGAAAAAAAAAAACCAAATTTATATGATCAAGTAATGTAGATCGGTTAGTCAGTACCATAATTTCCTAGGATCACCTACCTCATATATTTTTGACAATCTAGAAAACATCACAAACTTTGACGGCGGTATCCACTTTTCCGGATTTCCAACTTCTAACCTTGCTCGAGCCTCCGACAAGCTCTAACCATGTTTCAACATTGATACCATTTTGTGTTAGAATTGAAATGCGGATATATTATTGTCTATTGATATGGGTCATGTCGTGTTTTCTGGATTAGATTTATGATATTCATGCATATATGCTATTTTCCAAAACAATAATGAAGGTGGGGAGTATACGTAATTAAAATGATGCTGGTACCTCATTTGGTTCACGGAAAGGAAAGGAAATCAATTCCTTGTTCTTTCCCTTTCCTTGTGAAATTGTAATTTCCATCCATTTTCCTTGACGGTGTCCGGAGAGGACAAGGAAATTAGAAGGAAAAGTGAATTCCCTGTAGTGGGAAAGTGAAGCCTTGGTTGGATGGGGGGAACCACTTCCCCCCTTATTTTCCTTCCATATGGGATTCATTTTCCTTTCCTCGTACCTTTTCTTTGACATCCAAACATAGGAAAGAAATGACTTTCCTTTCCCAACCCCATGTTTCAGCCAACCAAACAAGGCCTAAGTGCAGTATCCTCTCTTAAAAATTTGCAATAACAAAACAAAACACAGTCTCTTTGACAATCTCTTCTTCTTATATCTATATATATATATAAACATGTTTCGCGTATCTATCTTCTGAATTATTGGTTGTTTATATCTTGCAACAGGAGAAAAATGGCAGATATTCAGTTGGCTGCTCATACTGTGAAGTCCCATGGCAAGCAGTTGCTAAGGACTCACATGCATGACTGGATAATACTAGTACTCCTTGCGGTGATAGACGGTCTTTTGAATCTTATAGAACCTTTTCACCGATTTGTTGGAAGAGACATGATGACGGATATCAGTTACCCAATGAAAGGAAACACAGTGCCGTTCTTGGCTGTTCCAGTATCTTCTCCATCTTCGTTAACTACTGATATACCTATCAATTTTGTAGCATTACGTACTTTAAATTAAAGACTCTCCTCTTCAATCAGGTGTATGCGATTGTATTTCCTGTTATCATTTTTACAATGAGGTACTTCAGAAGGAGGGATTTGTATGATTTGCATCACGCCATACTAGGTAGATTCACGTTTCCTTGGCTAATTTTTACTTTGATGAGGAAACTATTTTCTTCTTCTAGGTGAAGCAGTTTTTTTTTTTTTTACCATTTTGCTGATGGCATATGCTTGCGAACAGGAGTCCTCTACTCGGTGCTTATAACTGCTGTTGTTACGGATGCAATCAAGGATGCTGTTGGTCGGCCACGGCCAGATTTCTTCTGGCGATGCTTCCCTGATGGGAAAGCGGTAAGTCAGCAATTGGCCGATCCTATAATCCTAAGTGTAGTATGTGCTATTTTCTTTTGCACAATGCACTCTTTATCATATATGTTGATACACATACCTTGTCTTAGGTTTATGATCCTGTCACAACTGAGGTAATCTGCCATGGAGATAAAAAGGTCATAAAGGAGGGCCATAAAAGCTTTCCTAGTGGGCATACTTCGTGTAAGTATCAAAATACTGACCCACTAACTGTTAGTTCGTATCATCATTTGTCTCGTCTTTCTTATAAAGCTCTTAAAATAGTTGTGTATCGACATTTAGAAGATCACTCGACACACCCAGTATAACATCATCCTGCAACCCAGGTGGTATCTTTCTGCAATGTGGACTTTCTTGTTGATCTGCTTGAACTCGGATAATCTGGTCTTTACCTGTGTCATATGAAAACTTTCTTGTGTCCAGACTTCATCCATACAGGTCTCACTGGCATTTCACTATTCTAATTTCTACCCACTAGCAAGCAGAACCACAAAACTTACTTGCAAATCACTTCATTGGGACTATATCTTCAGCATAGTAAAGATCTAAAATTCAATCCCCACTTATTAGAATCTTTAAGTTGGTTCTAGTCCAATTTCTAAGCTGAAGATCACTGAAGTTAATTATCAGTACAATCACAATGCATATGTTTATGAGGTTCTTCATGTGAGTTATATATATGCAGGGTCATTTGCTGGACTAGGTTTTCTTGCCTGGTATATTTCGGGGAAGATCCAAGCTTTTGATCGCAGAGGCCATGTCGCAAAACTTTGTGTTGTATTTCTTCCTATCCTATGTGCAGCCCTCGTAGCAATTTCTCGAGTGGATGACTACTGGCATCACTGGCAAGATGTGTTTACTGGTGGATCTATTGGTTAGTTTGTTATGACAAACTTTGGGCACTTCTTGCTGAAATTTGGAGAACTCTTGTTCTGATGCCTCTACCAATTTTAATATCTTCATGTGACCTTTCCTGCAGGATTGGTAATTGCCTCATTCTGTTACCTGCAATTCTTCCCACTTCCCTATGAACTAGAAGGTACAATCCAACTTTTATACACATCACAGAGATTTTTACAGAAAAAATAAGCTAATTTAGATAAACATACTAGAAATCTGAACAAATTAATCACTTGAATAACAAACCCTTTGCTGAACTCGTGCACGAAGAAGTGCCCACAAGAACCCTCAATGGTTTGGTTGGAATTTTGGAGTGGAAGGTTAATTATGCTTTCTTTTCTTGGCAATATTCATGTTTATGATTATGTTTTTTTTTTTAAGAATCATCTGTCGATGCCATCTGTTAGGCAGACTTGCATATTCAGGGAAAATAATAGTAAAGGGAAAGGGTTTAGTCTCTTTTACTAGTGGTTGATTCATAAGCGATAGGCGAAGAAAATTAATTTATATATAGATGTATAGGGCCATTCTACATGGATTGGGCATGATTCTTGAAGGTTCAAGCAAAGTTTGTCGTCTCAAATAGAAAAAAGAAAGTAGAAGATTAATGTAGCTTTCAGAAAACTGAGAAAACTGTGATAAAGTTTGCGTGTTTGATATTTGGATGTATAGATACGCCATACATTTCTAGTAATCAGCACAAAATGTGTTGATGTACATATGCTAAACATTATAGTAAGGACCAGTTGTCCACCGAGAGGATTGCCAGGAGCGCAAGAAAACCATGCTCGGACCAGCAACAAGAAGAGCAACGCCTAGACGGTTGCAACATCAAGTTCTGCTCTGAAACATTTTCTTAGGATTGATACATCATTATAAGACTGAACTGATGCTTGATGATGCAGGTTGGGGACCTCATGCTTATTTCCTCATGTTGGCCGAGATGCAGAGAGAATCTCAGGCGCCCACGAGGATGAATTCCCTCAGGGGGGTGGCGCAAGAGGTCAGGACTGTGCGCGAACAACCGGATGGGGTCGATATGGGAGACGAGAGCCCGGAGCTGGAGGAAATGGAGAAAGGCAGGAGGCTTTGAAAAACCTTTGTAATTGCAATGCATGTGAATGAATCTTAGACTTTACAAATGATGTTATGAAGCAACTTTTTGAGGTCTAGATAAATGGGGGGTGGTTCCATCGTTTTGATGCATGCATGTACGTTGTTGTGAAGAAAAAAGATAGTTGTATTCCCGGTTTTTGCCGATTTTCTTTTCATCCCTCAATTTCTTCAAAAAGATCAAACTAAAGCCAGAGAAGGAACATTCTTAGTTAGCTTGTTCTACCTTAACTTTTATTTTCTTCACGAGAAGGAACGAGAATGGGAGGAGCACAGTTCATAATGAATCATAAACACGCCATTTTACCATACTTTTGGGCCTCGTTTGGTTCGCGGAATGGAAAGGAAAGGAAACTTATTCCTTGGTATTTCCTTTCCTTTAGAAAATTATAATTCCTATAAACGTTCCCTTTCCGGTGTTTGGAAAGATCGGAATTATAGCCGGAATATATCTTTAATTTTCATTATAGTGTTTGGTGTTTGTAAAGAAAGGAAACAAAATCAAGTCAATTTTTCAAAAATATCCTCGTGCTAATAAAAATAATTATTACTTAGAAATATTTTTGTCTAAAAGATATTATGGATAAAAATGGTAAATAATATTATGAACATGGATATTTTGGTCAAAACTTTGGCCTTGTTTGGTTCGCGGAATCTCCGGGTTGGGAAAGGAAAGTGATTACTTTTCTATGTTTGGGTGTCAAAGGAATTGAGGAGGAAAGAAAAGTAATTCCCAATGGAAGGGAAATTAGGGGAAAAAGTGATTCCATCCATCCAAGCAAGAAATCACTTTCCCACATTGAAGTAATCACTTTCCTTTCCACATTCCTTGGCATTTCCAAACATCGGAAAGGAAAATCAATGGGAAATAACATTTCCCAAATGAAAGGAAATGACAAGGAATTGATTTCCTTTCCCTTCCATTCCGCGAACCAAACGAGGCCTTTTTATAATAAATGTGGGAAAGTTGGAGGGAAAGTGATTCCTTAGATAAATGGGAGGAACCACTTTTCCCCCTATTTTCCTACCTCTTGGGAATCATTTTCCCTTTCCAACAGCTTTCCTTTGGCTCCCAAACATAGGAAAGGAATCATTTTCCTTTCCCAAGCTCAAATTCCGGTAACCAAACGAGGCCTTGGGGGGAATACTAGTGGCACTACACGTTCTATGCAAGGTCATGTGTCATAGACTTCTAAACTGTCAAAGACTGCTAAAATTTTAGAAGAGGACTGTCAAATTTCTGGCAGTCCCCGGATTGCGAAAATTGTGATGTCCTACGATACTTTGTGTATAAAATCCGTACTTTTGGAAGGTAACTAGTAAAAGAAAGAGAGTTATTTGGAAGGAGATGATTCCTTTCATGAATTAGATTGTGTTGCTTGTGGCTTTTCGTAAAAGAGGTTAGGTTATGTTTTGCTTTACATCACAATAGCATCACGGTTGGTTCATGGAATCATACTCTTGGGAAAGGAAAGTTAATAATTTTCTATGTTTAGATACATGAAGGAAAAGGGGGGAGAAAAGGAAAATTATTCCCAAATGAAAAAAAACAATAGGAGGAAAATATGGTTCCCTCCACCTATCCAAGAATTCACTTTTCTATGTTAAGGATTCACTTTACCGCCTAATTTTTTTGACATTTCCAAACACCAAGAAGAAAAAAAAATATGAATAGCAATTTTTCAAAGAAATTGAACCAAACAAGAGAGCTTCTACACAGACCGATAGGGGTACCGTGATTTTAAACCACGGTGCCACGTCTCCCCTCATTGGTTGGAATCGAAAGGCATGTGTTTGCAACATCGGTAGTCTTTGTTGACAATCGTTTGTCTATAGCCTCGTGATTGAAGGGCGGAAATGAGAAATTTACGGTGGACGAGTGTGGATTTGTAAGAAATCAGTACTCTCGGAAAGTATAGATGCAAAGTGGTATAACACGTTTTTCCTTTAAGATAATCAGAATTTTTACATAAGTATGAAGTTTGACGAAATAATGTGAACACAGCTTCATACAAAAGAATGCCCTTGAAATGTTCTGCCATGTAGGATACTCTACATATTCAAGGTATCCAAAGAGGAACAGAGTGCCTGCTTGCCTGCCTGCATCACCCCCCCTACATGTTATTGAAGCATGATTAGCAGCTATCCGGAATATATGTGCCTGCAAATATCAATTTGGACCTCTAGCTGCTTCCAAAATACATTCATCCCACTCATACCAATCTATTCCCAAAACGAAACCGAGAGGAAACATGCTGGTTTACCAAACCACAATCAGCTCCAGCAATTCCCACAGCCTCAGAATTGGAAAATCCAGCACAGGCACAACAGCATAAGAGTCGAGGGATCCCTACCCTACCAATAATTGAAGAAATTCAAATTGGCTCTCAACAGGAAAACAAGGACAGTAATGAGAATGTTACATTTTCGGATAAAATTACAGCTCATACCAAACAGAGATGCAATCAAACTTGCAATTTTCCACTGCTTAGCAAACGCGGAGAGAGAGATTGCATGGAACAATGATAAATTACATATATAGCTTATAACGACAACAGTAGTATACTGCATTATGAAACACAGCACCCCTCAAATTGAAGTCGACACAGAGCGCAGTACAAAGCAAGTTCCAACACGCATGAGATAGATGTTAACAGCTCTATATCATTTACACATCCCAAAATTCTCTTCCAGATTTCATAGATATACATTAACAATCAAACAAATACATAAAACATGATATGGTTGATACTATTGTTTCCTAGTCTGCTTATCAGCTCTGCGTTCATGTTTTTTATGGTATTGATTGAAAAGCATAAGAAGCTAGCATTTAACTTTCGAAAAAATTGTGGAATATAACAAGGCCATAACTTACATTTTCATCCCTCATCATAAAATTGTCAATTCCATGCCATGCACAAGAAGTCTAAGGCGTTGAGGCCTATAAATAAGGTGAGAGTCTCCTTACCACCCAGAAACTTGCAAACTTCCTCTAGCATAGTATAGTGAAGTTTTAAACATTCTATTCTCTTTTGTTCCACATTTTCGTCTTAGCAATCTCGCTAAGCGTTTGGAATTTTTTTTCTTCTTCTTAGCAATATAGCTACAACGTTTGGGAAAATTTTGCAAAGGTCTTCGAAGAGGAATTTCGTGTGTTGCAACGGATCAAGGTGCATGAGAAAACACAATCCGTGACATCCAGCTGACGAAAAGTAGAAAACAAATACTTTCCAACACTAAAAATAGAAATTAAACAAAGAGAATCCAAATTCAAGATTCCAGGACATCACAAGCATATCTATCCGAGAAAGAAGTAGAGTTGATGGTTGTCAATACCTAAAATCAAATAACCTTACGGCAAAAAGTCTCAAGGATACCTCACAGCAATATCATTTAGATAATATATAAATATTTTGGAGATGCATGTAAAATTTTTAGTGAGGTAAATGTTGATTATATTAAAAATAGTTCAAATAAATCAGGCTGAGTTATAAATGAAAGCAAATGCACCGGATTAAAATATTGTGGTACACTCTTCACTAAAGAAAATATCCAAGCACATAATTAACTGCCAAATTGTCATAAAACGTAATAAACATGTCCGGAAGGTATAAGATATAGAATATAAAAAAAAACATATAATTTGATAAATCAGGTATTTCTTTGACATAATCCAGATGAATTACCCATGAATTCCAAAAGGTCTGACACAAAATGATAGGAAAAGACGAGAACCAGAATAAAGAATTTGGTCACTTGGGAAATCCAATATATGGTATACTTCACAAGTTATACAAGTAATCAGATTAATCGAATAGTTGATAGACAAATAAGCTCGGAGTAAAAGATATAAATGTTACTTTATATACCTGCTACCAACTTTTAAAATGGCATCCTAATGCCTAACAATTTGAGAGAAGAAAGATGATATATAACAGCAAGGGTCTTGAAATAGAAAGCATGGACATACCAACTGTGTAAGATGTACCAAACAACACAGAAATCGGAATTGTGTCCGTATTAAGTATTGTGTGCAATACGTGCGAATAAGAAATTGGCATAGCAATAAAACAATCAACACTTCTTACTACTAGCTTGTAACATAAATAAAATTATATAGAGAGATTATTGCTGGGATTTTCAAGTTCTTTACACAGGAAACTGATTGAAGTTTAGAGTATTGTTTATACAAGATATAATTCTATCCATAGTTTCTTCAAAACCCTTTAGCAACATAACTTTCTTCCTATGGACGAGAACATCAATTGTTCTGCCAGAACTTTATAACCCACAGATGGTAAATTCCAGATCAACGACCAACCGTAAAGAAACTAAAGAGCCATGTCGAAATTGAGCTTCGACAGGGGAAGGCTAGATTGACATTGACATTGACACATCTATTGGAGAATTAACGAAATTAATATATCATAACATGATGAAAATATCAATAAAACATCTTACTGATGACACCAAGATTTGTTTAGACCATATATATGTTTTTTTTTTAGTTTAGACAATATATATGTAAACTTCTCTTCCATCAGTGTTTTGTATGCAAATATATGGTTGAAAAATAGCATGTATCAACAGAAGACCATGCTCACAACATCCATAATAATAAAAGGAAAAGAAAAGAGGGAAACACAAGGGACATATAAAGGATATCTAATAGTAACACCATACAACCTAACCCTAGTAATACCAACCTACGACCAATGGTGAGATACTTCTATGGATATTTAGATACTGAATTTCTGGAGATTATACACCTAACAGATGCCCAGATACTCAGATAGTAACAATACAGCCTAACAAAAGTTAAACAAACATGCAATCAAAAGACAATATAATATACTAATATTGATATTTATGTACTGTCGTCCGAACGTTATGCACCTGGCAGATGCCTTTATACCTAGACTAAGTTAAACAATACAATCAAACAGCAATATTAATAAGATACTTCTATTGATATTTACATACTGATTTTCTAAACTTTATTGCACGTAACAGATGCCAAGTCCGAGAGAGGTGTCTTGCACAGAAGTGTCATCAAGTGTGAAACTATATACCAGCACAGGGCCTGATGCTAGATGCTAGGTGTTTAAGTCAGTAGGTGCGAAGACTATGCTAAATAGACAAGTTGTCATTATCTTTTCCAACTTAGTACCAATGGTTGAAAGGTGTCAGTCACATTATAAGATCAAGAAACAAAGAAATTAAGGAATAAAAGGCAAGGAAATAAAAGCATACTAGACAACAACTCAATAAATAGCTATATTCTCAGTTAATACCCACTAAGGGGAAGGTAAAAGCACGGGCTATTTTTGGTGGAAAGGAGTGCGATGAAATTTGGAACTAATTTGTTTCAGTTAGGGGGCTCAAGTCATAGCATGAACTATTGTAGACATGAAACAGGATGGTCCTCATAATCGAACCATATTTTGGATGTTCAGGCACTGGCACAAAAACAACACATTTCCACAGCACGGATATACACTACTAGTAATTCATCCCTACATTTTACATTACAGATCCAAATAATGTTAGTAGAAACCTTTTCCTTCACTCCATCATGACTGGTTATCACAATCAAGATAAACTTGTTTACGTTAAGACCCAACACAATCTTATGAGTTCATGTTCCCAAGCTAATTGCAATAGGTTTTCCGAGCACATATCACATCCTCGCTAACACCAAACTTTTTATCTTATCCACCAAGTTCTTACATCCATACTCTGCCTTCAACTTATAGCTTTGGACTATTAAACAGCATTTACACTTTCATACTGTTACGATGTTCCGTGTCTTATCCTCTACTGAGTCAATTTAAAGGATTCGATATATGTAGAAGCTACATAAATTTATGATTATGTTGATGGAATTCTATGATAGATTCAAAACCACCGCTTTACTTGGACATTCAGAAGTTGATTCATCAACTCTAACTGCACAGTTTCAATAAATTTAAACTATTAATCCATGTGCAAAGGCCAAAATACTCGACTAATTTCGTCAATAGCACCCAGCAAAGAAAACACTATAAGAAACATGGCATTCCAAATATTTTAGCACTTAGATCGGCATCCTCTAGAACATTAGTGAACTCCTCTACATTAAATAATCCTAACATCAATAGAAATATAATCAACCAAACTTGCACCAATCTAGGTTAACATCAACAACAACAGACCTCCTCAATCCTTCCCAAATATAACAATAATTATAAAGAAACAAATCAAACCATCACCAGCAATCAATAAATAAAAATGATCAAGAGACATTAGCTAGACTTTGATTCATATAAACTAAAATGTAAATAGCACAGCAGTTCGATTCCAATCCAACAAAAACGACAATAACAAACTAGATCTCATCCCATAGTACGAGTCCTGCTCCAAAATTAGAAACTACAAGCAGCTGATATCAAAGAGAAACCAAACCATATCGATCCAGATCAGTCGACCTCCTGGAGCGACGCCGCACCGGCGGCCACCTCTTCGGCGGAGAACTTGCCCTTGGCCTTGTCGGCGGCGCGGCCCTTGGCCTTGCGCTCGAGGAGGGACTTGCGGTCCTTGTCGAGCTTGAGCTTGGTGACGACGACCTTGGAGGGGTTGATGCCGACGTTGACGGTGGAGCCGTTGACCTTCTCCCTGGTGATGCGCTCCACGTGGATCACCCACTTCCGGCGGTACACCTGCACCACCTTCCCCTCCCGTCCCTTGTAGGTCCCGCGGACCACCTGGACCTCGTCGTCCTTCCTCACCGGGACCGATCGGACATTGTACTTGCTCCGGAGATCGCCGGACAGGGGGGCGCTCATCAGGACGCGGCGGACGCTCGAAGGAGCGGTGAAGTGGGCCTTCCTTGACTTCCGGCGGGAGCTCGAGACGCGCGGGTTCACCTTCATTTTTGCTGCTTTTTCTTCTTCTTCTTCTTCCTCCTCCTGCTCTTTTAGGGTTCAGCGAGAGAGAGAGAGAGGCGGCGAGAACGGGGAGAGGGAGCATATATAAGGGGAAAAGCTAGGGTTTGGTGTGGTTTTATTGGCATGACCAAATTGTCCTTGTTGTTTGACGGTTGGGCTGGGCCGTTTTAGTTAAACGGAATCAGTATGGGCTAAGGCCCATCAGACAAAAATACTCAATTATTATACGCGCGTTTTGGGAAACTTTTTTTTTTTCGATATCCGGAACTTGTGCACACTAAGAAATGATACGTGCCCACCCAGGTTTGAATTCGAGTAGATGGTAGATGGAACAAATGTCTGCTACGCTCCCACTGGAGCAATGCTGTGTTGGCAAGTCTTGGAAACTAATCGTTTTCTGATTTTGATTTTGTTGGTATTTTGTATAACTAGTTTGTGATAATAGTTCTTTCTTGAAAGTCTCCTAATCTTCTTAGTTACTTGATGTTCCCATAATTTTCTTCTCTTCGGTATCGGTGACATATATTATGATGTATAGGTCCAAAGTCTAGCGTACTAGATTTATTGGATCCGTGTGCACAACCACCAAATGATGTTTAAACCAAAAACTTGGTTCGCAATTAACATTGACAGAGATGTTGCATTTTTTGCAATCATGTTTAAACCAAAACTTGGCTTGCGAGTCAGACATTTGGGTTATTTCTACACAGACTATAAATAGTTTTGAAATCTTCTTCATGAGGTACACTAGTTTTTTTTACCCTAAAGTCTGCCAAATTTTGTACAATGAGAGTTTTTTTCGCCCCCTCTTATGTTTTCTTCTCGTACGCATGAAAATAAGGAGATGAATTTATCTCCATGGAGCTTTTTGAATACCCTAGTGAGAAAAATCATCATGATGTATATATTACAAGAGACAAAGCAGAATATAAGGGGAGATCAATACCCTTACCAGCATGCCATAAGGAAGACGACATCAGTTATAGTTATATATATATATATACTAGTCATAACCCGTGCCCATAGGACATGGTTCATTTAAGGTATCCCCCCTCAAAATCTTGGACCCCCAATTTTAAACGAAGAATAATAATTTTGAGGCCCCCATCAAAATATTAAATCCCAACCACTGCTGGATTTTCCATAAAACCCCACTCTCAATAATGCTCATCCACAACCATTATGAGACCCCATCAAAATATTAAATTCCAACCATCAAAATATTAAATCCCCATCTTTGGATTCTCCATAAAATCCCACTCCCAATAATGCTCTTCCCCATAAAATCCCACTCCCAATAATGCTCTTTTCCATAAAACCCCACAACCGTTGATTCACCAAGATTAAATCCCAACCACTCTTTATCTTGACACAGTCAGCCCTAGGATTCAAAAACCTTTGTGTTTTGTATAAGAGATATATATATATATATATATATTTTCTTTCATAACGAGTACGTGCGGGTTCAGTTAAATCGTGTGTCTCACAGCATACGATTTTTAGCCGGTCGTCATGTCGCTTAGGACTCTTCGTGCGGGTCTTGTCTGTACTGACTTTTTCATCATCGCTCCACACGTACGTCTCGCGCACTCCCGAGCCTCATGGGACGGCCAACGTCTTTCGACGCCTCCAACTCAACGTCTCGTTTCGCCCACGACGCCGAAGGCGCCACCGACGTCTTCACGACGCCTACGACAGCCGATGCCGTCCAGCCACCCCTATGCGCACGACGTCCTTACGACATCTTCATGACGCCCATTGGGCGCCGCACGACGGACCGCGTGGTCGGCCGTCGTTTATACCCGTGGTAGAATGGTGCCGGTCCTCGACCGTCCACACGGCGCCCCTATCCGTTGAGTTTTCATGCACGGGACGCCCCATTTTGTTCCACACCAGCTCAGATCGTGGCCATTTTTCGTCAGTCCTCCGACGTTGTGGATGTCCCTCATCACACATGCCATGCCAGGCTCATTTATATTTAACCCATGGACAAAAGAAAAAACAAGAAACTTGCAAGCCAATTGTTCATTTATTTGGACGGACTTTATATAAATCATATGTTACAATGACCTACCAGGAGTGGATATATAGAAAACCAGAAATTGCCACTCAATGTACAATTGTACTCAATTTTGGAGTTTTCCATCTTTGTAAGGCCTACTATTTTGTTATTCGCAAGTTGTAGCAACCTTCGGTGCAGATTTGACAATTTAGCAAAGATTAAATATCAAATTGTTTTTCATTTACTTATGACATCTTTCAATCGGTTCCACTTCATACAAGAATTTTGTCGAGTGCAGCAATTTGAAAAATTAACGTGGAAGTGAGATGATCTCTCTTCCTCTAATCTATGGTGTCAATTTAAGACTTGGTTTAGATGTGCCTTAATTATGTTCTACAAAAGTGTTGGGAAGTTTGCAAGTTTGGCTCTCATGTTTGCTCCAACCATCCAAATAAACACTAGGGCATCATTCAAGTTGGGTTTGGCATTGCTTATTGGACTGTTTTTCAAGTTGTCGTAACAATAATTTATCAATTTTTACAATAATTTTTCAAAAATTAATTCAATTTTGAGACAAACAATAGCCTTCCATCTGCTGCAAAAAACTGCTGCTACTACCAATTTTGGAAAAGGAGAGCAATTTCAAACCAAAGTCCAACTCTAGTAAACCAAATATGACTGAGCATTATTCACCAGACTTCAAATTTGAAGGAACAAAAGTTCTATAAAATGGACTGGGATGCCCCAATTTCCAAGAGAATACTTGCATATCAATTTACAATCTGCAAGTAGGAAAGAAAAAGCTAGAACCTGCCAGCTACACTCTGGATACTAGCATATGCTTCTAAGAAAGCATTAAACATCATAAATGTGATATCTGAGGATAATATACAAAAATGAAGGAAAACCCCTCTCAAGACCAATTGCTTAACCACCATATTTATAAACAATTCAAATTCAGAGAGTTATGTAAAATGGGGCATCTGGATCTCAGCAAACAGTAAGCGAGCAACCAGAAATTCAGTGGACTAGAGATCCCAAACTTAATTATGGATAACTAACAGAGACAAATTTTGACCCCAAGATGTGGATCAGACAAATTGTACACAAGTAACACAAACATTCAAGACGTAGCAAGCCAGATTAGGAAGTAGAAGTCACAAAGAAATCAAATAAATTCTGATGTAACATGGCTAAATAAAATCAAAAAAAATTCCAATACATACATGTTTCTCAATTTTAATGATTGGCATTCCTATTGTTAGCATCGTTTCACTTACACATCATACAGGCTTAACCATTTAACAAGGTTCACAGTATTGGTATCGGAATCGGACTATTCCTATGAGTATTGGTATCGGCAATATCGGTAGTATCGGCGGTTTCGGATCGGAGTATCGGATTTTTTTTGGCTTCTTTTAAATTTTTTTGCCGAATTGACCATAAAAGATACACCCAATGTTGGTATCGGTCAGTATCGGATATCGGTCGGTATCGGATCGGGACATGCCAAACCGTATCGGTATTGGCCGTATCGGATCGGTATCGGCCAATACTTTAAACCATAATTTAACCTTATCCAATGTAATTTATGCAAGCTATAATACAAACTTATGCAGTTCATAATAACAAGTTCAATCCTTTGCCTCTATCAGTTAGAGTTAGCATGTAGGCTTAACCAGTTAACCTTGTCCATATAGGCTTTCACATCATATAGGCTTAACCAGTTAACCTTGTCCATGTAATTTGTGCAAGCTAAGATACAATTTATGCATTTCATAATAACAAGCTTAATCCTTTGCCTATATCAGTGACCTAACAAGGCTACTACGCATGCATGGATTCTACGGTTATTATGCCGTATACCATATGCATATTGGGTTGGTGGATACATTTCTGAACATCTTTCAAGATATCACAAATTTTCTGAGATAACTATATCCTGTCATATTGGGCACAGGGTCATTTCAGCAAACTGTAGGTACTCTGACACATTTTTCTAGATAGCATAAAATTTCAAGATTGCTATAACCTAATGTATGCATCATCCTGGATCCTTACCAATATAACTTACGCAGGTATAGTGAAACCAAACATTATTCCTAGTAGAACTAAACTAAATTCCTTTGGAAATAGTTTCTTAATCAAGTAAATAACTTTATTCTCAAATCGTTCAAACAACATGGGTGAGCATTCGGTTTATTCGGTTCCAACCGAACCGAATAACTGAAAACCGAATTGAACCGAAACCGAATAAGCAAAACCGAAACCGAACCGAATTGGTCAATAACCGAACCGAATTAAATCGGTTCGATTTTCGGTTTATTCGGTTTTTGGGTTTATTTGTGCTTTTTTTGTTAATATATATAATAACTAAATATACCTAGATATATTTAGTATATACCTATAATATATATATATATATATATATATATATATATATATATATAAACTAAATTTTCTTATTCGGTTTTCGGTTTTGACCGAAACCGAAACCGAAACCCAAAACCGAAACCGAATAAGAAAATTTAGTATTTTCAAAACCGAAACCGAACCGAATTTTTTAAAACCGAACTGAATCTCTTATTCGGTTCGGTTCGGTTTTCGGTCCAAAATCGAATAATGCTCACCCCTACAACATATGCATTTTGCACAGATTACTCCATTATTTGGAAAAGACCAAGGACGAGAATAAATATGCTGGAATACTGCTCCAAGGGAATACCATAATCAAATAATTTACATCGTACAATATTCTATGATCTAAAACAAAGTTGGTTTCAATAGTTGATTAAATACTTACCATGTAGAACTTTCAATCATAGCTTTTATGATGATATATTATTTTAGGTTTTAACATTCAAGTGAGAAATATTTTATTTCAAACAGCCATACTCATACTAAAGAGTAAAGACTATTCAATGTCTTCCCCAGCCACAACCCTCATCATTTGATGGCTTGGTATTATATGGACCTTTATATTGCCCTAGCCACACACCAGAAAAAAGATCTTGATAATTAGGATCTTTGATAGCATGAGGAAGATACCTGCAACTGCAAGCTTGATGGTTTAGAAGTAAAATAAGATAAATATTACCTCCATTTTATATAACCTACAATACTTTGCATGAATTGTATAAGAGCACGCAACTCGGTCCTCACACTGAAGGTGACAAGGATAATGCTAAAACAACAAATATGGTAAGACAAGAGGCAAAGACCTGTAACTAGTAACTGAATGTGTGGTTAGGCCAATAGTTGTAATACCATTGTGTTTTTGGCTCTTGGTTTTGAAAGAGGGATTAGAACGAGATTTCAGGCTGCACATTTGGGATTTCAAACAAAAGCCATCCTCTCAGATATTCAATATATGCTCACATTCTCGGATTACCAATTTGCCATCCTCTTATATTCAAGATACAGCCTGAAATGCCCAGTTGGCTTCCAGGTTCCAATACGAACACTACAAATGTCAGTAAAAAGGGTGTAACTGAGACTGGGTTTGGAATTGCTCATCTTGGCTGCACCTGCTTTTTCTTTGAGAAGCAGTCCCAAAAGGTGTTTGGTAAAGCTGCTCATAAAAAAAAAATCTTCGGAAAGCCAATTCAGTTTTGGGGCAGCTCCTGAAAGCACTTGCGAGGCTGCTGTCAAAAGCAGATTCTGTTGCCACTTTTTGAAAAGTGGCAGCTCCCAAACTAGGCCCGACTCAATCAAGGATTTGGATCCCCTGCAACCAATTTCTCGTGTTGTTGCTTATATAATGCATGAGATATTGACCATGATAAATTGCCAATACATACACCCACCCACTATTTTGGGTGCCCGCTGCACACAGCAACACAAGATTTTGGCAGTAGGAAATCCAAATCCATCCTTTACTGAATAGATAGTGAGGTTTCATAGAAGATGACAAGGCACAAGAGAGAAGGAATACAGATATCCCCCGCTGAATTTACACAAGTCTAAAACTTGTTGGTTGGTTGCTTCCCTTTATCAGGCAGTATGTACAATTAAAGCATGCTGTCTATTTAAAGCACGGTGTATATGCTGTTTCTGAAAGGGGAGCAGATGAGCTGTCATTGTTATTCAGTCCCATTCCATGTCCCCTCTTTGTGGTTTTTTTTTTTTCCTTTTTTAAACACCGGTGGGACCCACCAAGCTATTAGGGGGGGAAGAATGAGACTGAATAAAAGGGACAGCTGATCTGCTCTGCTCAGAATTCTTAGTCCTAAGCTTACGATGTGGCTGGTTCCCCAAAAAAATTTGCAACTCTGAGCAGGTCCACCTTATCATCTATGCTTTAATCAAGTTCTTAATGAAAGAACACACAATGAATTCCTAGTCTTGAGTTTACATGTGGCTAGTTAATCCAAAACAATCTTGAGATGAAAAGCGGGTCAGGTAAACATCCGTGCTTTAATTGAGCTTCTCAAATAACCAACCTATTTAGGCTTGCAGCTGTAGACAGGTTCTAGTGTCATGTACATATTATCTAAAATAACCAATTATTTAGGTTTCAGCTATATTAAAGCATAGGTGTTGGATTTCTGCTCCGACTATTTAGGCACAGAGTTTTTACTTAGGCTTTCAGCTATATAGATTCTAGAAGACAGCCACACATTGTTGCTAAACAATCAAGAGAAAGTGATTCCAGTTGGGCTCCATTGATTAATAGAGATAGATAGACGAACATTATTGATGTCTAACATCTGCTTTGATCTTTATACTACTTCAGACTTTGGAATCATCTACAACTCAAGCTTTTTACATCAAAATTGGGCATTATGAAAATTGTTGGTAAAGTTATACTTTAGCTATTTACTACTTTCAGTAAGCTCATGGAGATCTACTCCTATCCTATGTCATACAATACAATATTTTGGGACACATGAATTCGGTGTCCGTATCCATCTGGTGTCCCTACCCATATCCATGTTTGCACACGTATAACTTAAGTGACTATATTGTGCCTATCCTAAAATGTTTGTACCCCCTATCCATACTGTGCCCTTATCCGTGTTCGTGCAACATAGGTCGTACATATTTTGGCATGTCCTCTGTTTTTCAGTGTCAGTATCGTCTCGTATCCAATATGCAAAATCGGACACGATGATCAAGTAACAGATAACATAATCCACTATTCGCAGAAACAAATGCCAAAAATTAACTAAATTTGGGTTGTTAAAAACATACACCAATTCAACAAGACACAAATCTCATACAAGTGAGTCAAAACAAAATTAACACATAATTCATAATTATTATTTTTTTTCTTTTCAAAATCTAGGCTTCCTAATACATCATCATAATAATAGCAGCTAAAAATAAAAGAGACGGCCGAGAAACCAAACCATTAATCAATCGACCTCCTGGAGCGACGCCGCACCGGCGGCCACCTCTTCGGCGGAGAACTTGCCCTTGGCCTTGTCGGCGGCGCGGCCCTTGGCCTTGCGCTCGAGGAGGGACTTGCGGTCCTTGTCGAGCTTGAGCTTGGTGACGACGACCTTGGAGGGGTTGATGCCGACGTTGACGGTGGAGCCGTTGACCTTCTCCCTGGTGATGCGCTCCACGTGGATCACCCACTTCCGGCGGTACACCTGCACCACCTTCCCCTCCCGCCCCTTGTAGGTCCCGCGGACCACCTGGACCTCGTCGTCCTTCCTCACGGGGACCGATCGGACATTGTACTTGCTCCGGAGATCGCCGGACAGGGGGGCGCTCATCAGGACGCGGCGGACGCTCGAAGGAGCCGTGAAGTGGGCCTTCCTCGACTTCCGGCGGGAGCTGGAGACGCGCGGGTTCACCTTCATCGTCTCCTTCCTTCCTTTCCTTCCTTTCTCTAAAGTTTAGGATTAGGGTTTAGAGATGGCGGCTGAGGAAAAGACCGCTGATATATAGTGGGTTAGTAACGGGAAACGGGTTGGGTAAATATTTTTGTACCCATTTACAAACGGGTCGGGCCTGTAAGCTTTTTAGATCCTTGATGGGTGAGCGATTAGTTTATTGGGTTCCAATCGAATCGAATTAGCCAAAACCGAAATTCTAAAAATTTAAAACCAAAACTGAACTAAATTAGCCAAAACCAAAACAGAACCGAATAATGAATTTGGTTTATTCGGTTTGTTCGGTTAGACGATTTATATTGTTTAATGGATCAGACCCAAAGTTGAAATTGTGAAAACCGAAACCGAAACGATTTTTTTTTAAAACGAACCGAATCTCTTATTTTGGTTCAGTTTTCGGTCCAAAATTGAATAATGCTCGCCCCTTGACGCTACAACCATTGATCAGACTATAACCAACAAAAATTCTCATACTATTGAATTAACCTATACTACTATATAATAAAAAATAAAACTTAATGTAAAATATTTTATTAATTTTTTCAATATATGTTTAATAATTAAATTATTTATTAAATTTAACATGAACTTTTTTATATATGTTTACTAATTAAATTATTTATTAAATTTAACATGAACAATTAGGTAATTACATATTTAAAAAAATGCACGGGCATATGTACTAGTTAGTCATTTTAGAGCAAAAGGAATGAACAGCATTTTGACCAGCAAATGGATATACAGTTGGCATAGTTACAATGGAAGTGATCAATTTCCAGAAATCATTTGTGTATAGCTAATCAACATATGCTTATGTACTTCCAAGCGTGTGAACAAGGAGCTGCTGACAGCAAGCTAACATTTAGCTTCGCGGTCTCTTGAAGTTATACATATAAAAAGGAGAAAACTACAATTCAATAACAAGCTAAATATGACAGCAAGCAATGGAACGACTGGTTCACTATGAAATGACAATTACTAAAATGATAACACAAAGTAATCCATAACTTATTAGAAACTTTTGAGGAAATATTTTTTCTCTCCAAAGTTTGCTCAGAACAAAACTTAGACCAAAATAATTTATGCTAACAATAATATACATGTATTTTACAATAGTCCCAAGCCCCCTAATGCATGATCACCAATATACCGAAGAAAATGGCCCCCATAGTATGGTGATTGTTTCACACACCAGCAGCAACTCTGCTGAAGAACTGGTTCATCTTCTAGAAATGAATCTGTTCATGGAACACTGAGGTCTTCAGACCATCATTCAGAAAAACAGTATTTCAGCACCATTCTTTTGAAGACATCTACATGGTAGGCGTGTATCCATTAGAATCTTGCGACTCCATCTCAAGAAGCAACAGTGACTTCTGCCTCTGGTACCGATTTCTTTTAGCAGGAACAGCTGAAAGAACCACCAGAGTTAAAGATCAAAGTTTGTAATCAGCTTTCGATTTATCAAGCATATATTCAATAAATAAATACACATCACTCATGGGGCACTTGCTCTTAATGTTAGAAACCCTTCAACTAATAATATATTAGCAGATAGTGGATGTACAATAATCAGAGTAACTAATTATCATAATAAAAATTACAGGATAAGGGCACCCATCTTGAAAGTGAAAGCTTCAATCCAGAGTGATATTATTGGACAACCAAATCGATCGTAGTTGAGGTGTCACTTTTTTCCTTAATACAATGGCGAGCATCGCTTCATAAAACTTCGATTCAATATCTACGACAACTAATTGAAATACGGACATTATTACGGTGTCTCTTTTTTCCTCAACACAATGGCAGGCGTACCTACATAAAGTTATTTTCACTATTTTAGACAACTAGTTGAAATATGGACATTATCTAGTTTGTATTAGCCGATCATGCTCAAAATTGTTATTGAGGTTCCGGCACCAATTCTCCCAACTCTTTTATACATGGTGGACAAAGAGTGTTTTCTATATTTCTCCTCACACCAAAGAGAACTCAAACCAACAACAAGAAGAACAATCCCACGTTTTGGGTTGAATATTTGAATCTTTTTTCCATTCAATTCTGTAAAAGGGCAACCTCCTTTGTAACATTAGTAAAAAATTGTATCCTTCTTTAAAACCTAAATCTAAGTTCCTTTAGGCCTGCCACAATTCTAAACTAATATCCCATAATTTAGGTATATCTGGGTTGCACGGGGAAGACGAGATATTGGCTGCAGGATCCTGATCCACATCTTGTGAATCAAGGTGGACTCCTCCCTTATTTCTTTGATACCTTTTATATACTCTATTTTTCGTCCTGCTAATTTTAAAAACCTTGATTTTCGAAGTCTCTCTCTTCAATTCTGTTTCTAGAAGCCAACATTCTCTATGCTAATCAACTAGCATAATATCATCAATAGTTGACATAATAATGCAGGACTGGTCTTGTATCAAACATCATAAACCTAAACCATTCTCCTATTTACCTTTTTTTTTACTCATTGACAAACATTCCAATCCATTAAGCATGGTCGGTCTTTTAACAACAATTGGATCCTCAAAATCTATTAGCACATCCCCATACCCTACCCTCTGTATAATCTTGAAGCCGTAAGCCAAAAACACTTTTGAGGACCTGAGACTACCCAGGATTGTATCTAAAAGAGGTAAACTCACTATGTTATAGGGACTTGCATAGTCCTAATATCCAAACATAACAATTAAGAAATGTAAATAATCCAATATAACAAAAAGACGATAAAAGATGGTCAGTAAATATCAGTCTGATTCGAAAGTTTAAGTGGCCTTTTGTTAATATATTAACTACTAAGAATGATTTGCAAAATTCCACGAAAAACAAGCATAAATGAAAGAACCTCTTGAAGAAAGTAATTATCATAAAGAAATGATACTCACACGTCAAATCTTGAGGGAGGCCAAAATCATAATCATTTCTTCCCTTCTTAATGCAGAATATGTAAACAATCAGGAGTATAACAGCGAGAACAACAGTGCAAGCCAGGCCAATAGCAACTTCCCCCCCAGTTGACAAGTTCCTTCTTTCCCAGAAGAAAGAACACGCGGGTAGAGATGGTACACCACACAAACCTTTATTTCCTGAGAGACTGCAAAAAGATGGACATGAAAAGGAGAGCAAAATGTAACCTCCATAATCAATCATCATATATATGCATGCTTCCATGTACATATCTCTATATTTTGTGGTCCTAAAATGGAGATTTACCAGTATTGAGAAATGTTCCGGATAGCTGACTAATGCAAGAAATGCAAAATCAAAATTTTAGATGGTGAATAATGTCCAGATGAGCTTTATTAAATTCACAGCTTACAAATTATCATCCATAAGATCTTGGGACTATGTTGCATCAAGACCAATACCGGAACACGGATGAGAAACACGTAAGCCAAAAAAATTTAAAACCTAGGATTCCAGATAAGAAAACAACAATATAACGTGTAGGAGAGCAATATACATACTCTATAACTCCACCATGTACACCAATTGAATAGAGTTTTTCTGGAACTTGACCATCCAATTCATTATTGTTCAATAACCTGCATAGAAGGTGAATGATAGTAGATTATGTTGAAAATATAAGGATGTTCATATGTAAAACCACACAGCATCAAGTGAACCTATGCATGCATTATTTTGTGAACGAAATGTAACACAAACTGCAAGTAACAAAATGCTAATACGGTACAAAGGCCTCAAGAATTAGAGAGAGCGTGTTAACTTCCTTCAAGGGGTTGTGCAACTGCTGATACAGAAAAGCAGTTAAATGACCCTGCTTCTAACTCCTCTCAGCCTTGCAGATCAATTAACCAGACTCGGCCAAATGAAGCATTCAGCAAATTATTTGATCAGTCAACCAATTTTCGTGGAATTTAGATTTGTTGTTACCTAAAATAATGATAATTATAGCACATAAATGGTGAAAGATTAAGAGGAAATGTTGGGCACAAAACCTGGGGTTCTCATCAATTTGTAACTGAAACTTAATACAATAAATATAGTGGTCATATACCGCAGCCAACCAGGAAGCCTGCTTCACCAGAAACGCAGATATCCAATATATCTGTTAATCAGTGTTCCTGTTTGCCTAGTTCTAATTATTTTGTTCTTCTTCTTGTTCATTGCAATAAGATACAGACAACAATAGAGGGCTTATCTGCTATTGACTATTTTAATCATTTTCTTCCATTATGCTATGTAAGGGTTGTTTCCTCTCTAACATTAGCATACATACACCATAGCCTTTCTCACAGCCTCAATCAAAGTTCTCTTAGTTAGGCCCAACCACATTTACATGTAATGCGTCTTGGGTCATGGTACACATTCGGGAATGAGATACATTACTTGTCTTTATTTTTGGTACAAGGAGGGTAAGATGAGTTGGTTCCCCGATTTGGTTCACAATAAGCTTTAAAATACTAATTGGGTTGACGCTAGTTACTTGTTCAAATCTGATTCAATAATTCTGTAAAGAAAACCTTATATAAACATGCTAATTATCACTTAAATACCCTGAACTATCACTTAAAACAAGCTAGGTGGGGGTTGGGGAGGGGAAGTTTTATTTAAGATAAAAAAATTTAGAGGTACAACTTTTAGGGGTAAAAAGGTCCTAAATGGTCATTGTTAAGTGTGATGGTCGATTAATGGAGGGTTTAACTTGAAAAAAAAAAACTTAAATATTCAAGATATTTACTTGATAAGAAAACAACGTTCAAGATATTAAAGTGAAAAGATGTGATAGTTCAGGATATTTAAATGGTAATTAGCCTATAAAACATAAGACAATTCAAAACTCGTTACTTCATTCAATAAAATGTAAAACTTGTCTTTCTTAGTCATCCATCAGCTTTTAGGAAACATTTCAACATAAAATGGTACAACCGTGCCAAACCAAAACCTGTAAATAAACAATAAACAAAATTTACTGGCAAACGACTCAGAACTTTCGAAAACATAAAAACAAAGCATAGATAAAACCTCATAAGCTTGTTCTCTTCTTTGCATAAGCAACTTGAAAAACAGAGTGGAGGCTCATTAATCATGAATCATGACCATTAGGCAATGAAGAAACAACAATGGTACCAACTATGAGGTCAAACTTCATAAGAAACACTTTGTAATGGAGCCCCAAATTGACAAGAAATCTCATGTTTTTTTTCCGACCTATTATTTGAATTGAAAGAATCTCTTGCAAAAGAAAGTTTACAATGAGTCACTAAGATTTCAACGATTGATTCGTATCACTTAGCGACCCTAGTTGTAGCAGTTTCTTTTAACTATCATATCAATCCTCCTAGTTGTGGTGCATTTATTGGCGTTCGTTGCACATGTTGAAACCACTTCAGATTTTGTTGAATTTAAGTAGGTGCGATGTTCATTTTACATACTTATCAGTACTTCATCAAGAGAAAAAAAGAAGAGAAATCTCTTTCCTCTTTCTTCTTTTTTCCTCCCCAAAACCGTAAATTTCTACCAGCTAAGAATATTTAATTGCTCAAACGATATCAGATAGCATAACTAACCTATATAAACACCAGACACCCAACCTTTGTTGCAATTTTATTATCTAGATACCCATTTAGCTTGGTAGACATCAAAGTATCAAATAAAATCTTTCTCAGGATGGACCAAACACTATGCTGCTCTATGCTAAATTATACAGAAGTCAAGCTGGTGCTAGCTGGACAAAAACACCTCGCTAAAGAAAATTCATTCAATGCCTTTTGTCAGTCAATGAAGCATCTCTCATTCCAAATAATACATTTTCAATCTGGTCAAAATGCTACGAACCCAATGTCATGCACGAGTTATTTAATCACTACCTTAACAGTAAGGAAAATTGATAAAAATGTCACAAAAAAGATATATATGTACCATGGTAATTGGATCTTTTTTTAACTTTTAAGTTACAAAATTAAGTTAACAACTAACTTCCCTAAAGTAATATAAGAGCTATAAGATCTCCATTATAAGAAAAATATTGTTGATGATATTGGAAAGTCTAGTGAAAGATCTACATACACAAGTTGCAGATTCCCCGAACCCAAGCTATCTGGAATACTCCCAGAAAATTGGTTTGTCGACAAGTCCCTGAAAACACGAAAAATAAAGCAGATAAAAAAAAAGGAGAGTCGAAGGAAATTTTAATCAATATTACACATTGATATCAACTTCATTCGTCATCTTCTATAAGGACAAGCAAAGTTTAAGAGCTTCAAAGTTCTCAACTATATACATATAATTCAGACAATATACACGTACAGTTAAATTCATAATGAACAAAAGAAAGTTTATCAAATTATCATAACTTCACAGCTATTCTTATTTACCGTGGTTCTTTGTAAAACATAGTATTCGAACTTTCAAATATGACCTTCTCAAATATGGCTTCTCATATATTTACAATGCAAAGGAATATCATATTAAAAGTATAGCACTAATTATAGGTTACTGTGTTGGGAACACCGAACCAGAGTTGATCAGTGAGGTATGGTATTGGAATTGGTCCATATGATTTACGAGGGAAAATCCTTATTAAATCCATGGGCAATCCCAATTATCTATACATCATGCTATCAGATGTGGGACTGAACCTTATGATCAACTCCTTTTATATTGTCATCAATTGCGAACCACCTCGAGCGTCCAATCGAATGCGAGATATGAACCCAACAATCTCCACCTTAGCTCGTATCTGGATGAGCTCGAGCAACCTGGAGATCATACATACTATCATCTTGTTATTTGAACATAGAGCTAAACAAACATGTTCACCGAACACATCATTACTGGGTGCCGACCACCCGTCTTGCTCCACCTTGGGCTCGTATGCTAGACTCACCTTTGAAGTCAATTTGTATAGTCCCTTCAACCTTCGGTCCTGGCTCGGACCACCTTATGAAGATGCCCCACCTTAGGAGCGAATCCGTATAATCCCTCCAACCTTTACTTATGGCTTAGATTACCTTACGAGATGCTCCACCTTAGGAGCCATTCCCTTCAACCTTCAGTCCTGGCTCAAACCAACTTATGAAGATGCCCCTCCTTAGAAGTGAACCCGTATAATCCCTCCAACCTTCAGTTATGGCTTGGACTACCTAATGAGACGCTCCACCTTAGGAGCCAACTTGAATCTGATTATACGTATTATGAACGTTAAGTACAATCTGTCTCGAAGAAATTGGAGTAACCTTGGGGTCTCATATCATTTGTTGGAAACGCGGAGTCACTCGAGCTTGAGTTGATCCATGAGGTATGATATCGAACTTGGCCCATATGACTTAAAAGAGAAATATTTTGTTAAGTCCATAACTATTATAATTATCTATACCTCATGCTCTCACTTTCTATCTAATGTGGGACTAAGCCTTATAATCAACTCCATTTATATTGTTACCAATTGCCAACCACCTTGACTGTTCAACTAGATACGAGATACAAACCTCAAATACCAGTGCTTAATGGTATGTTATTGTAAAAAGAATTACATATGAGCATTAACATGTAAGCATTATCTTATAGATTATTTAGTAAAGTTGGCGAGAAAAAATGTTTACTTTATATTAATAGAACTTTTAATGAAAAGACATAGTATTTTGGCATTAAAGAAATATGTTCCCACTAACAAGGTTAATGTAAAAATGATTACATACGAGCATTCACAAGTTAGAAAAATGTTTAGTTTATATTAATTTAAAAAATTAATGAAAAGAGGTATAATTTTTGCATTAAAATATGAAAGAGAAGTAGTATTCTTTGTCTTACGAATAGAAGAGGTATTGTCATCTTAGCAAAGGAGTTAAACTTGCTGGTTAATTATATGGTCTTTGATCTACTTGGTGTACATAAATGATACAGGTAATAGATCTCCCGATTCTCATCTTGCTGAATTGGAGAACAATTTCCGCCTCTGGTGGAAATTCCTCGTCCATGTAACATTGGTTTCACGTCCATTTTGAAATATTTAGTAAGGTAATTTGTAACAGGGTAATTACTTAATGATGTAAAGATGTGCCTACGTCAACTTGCACAATAAGAGACTTTAACCATTATAACATATAGACTAAAAATTCGATATGGTAGATGAAGGCAAGTTGCTTACAATTTTACCAGTGATCCTTGACCCAGACCAGATGGCAATGTTCCTCCCAACAAATTAGAGCTCAAATTCCTGCAAGAGCATTATACTAGTTAAAGAAAAAAATTGCCAGGAATGACGAACAAAGCAAAAAATTCAGACAGAAGGTTGTATAATGCAGCAAATATACCATAATACCTTAACAGAGAAAAGGAACTAACAAGCCTCATGTATTTTTTATGAAAAAACAAATAGGTAACGCTAAGAAAGTGGAAACAAAAATATGTAGAGTAAAATACTCATAATCAAGAGACTAATTGAGTGCCATGCAAAAGTGAGAACATATGAAGACGAAATCCTATAAGCAAAGAAGCAAGTGAAAATTCAATAGGTACAAAGTTGACGGTGCGCCAAAGCAACATTCAGTTCGCTGGACCACACTTGCAAAAGAATTGATAACTGAGAACTGTTTAATTTTCATTGCAAGGACATGGCTACGGGACCAACCACGGGTTGGCAACGTGTATTTTGCTTTCAGATATGTATCTAACACTAACACGACGCAGATCTTGGAGTACCCATGCTTCTTATTGTATAACAAAGTAGTAAGTAGACTTAATTCTGTTTTCTTACAATGAGATGTGTGCATTACAAAAATGCCACAGCGATAAGGAACATAATCATTAAGTTAGTAACTTAATACTGCATTACAAAATCACCAGTGAGTAAATCCACACTGCAGACATACTCCTTGCCGAGGAATATATCAACTAGTCCAAGCATAATATTTATACGCAAAGAAATTGCATGTAAAGACAAAAAAACAAACTGATACTTACACGCTTACCAAGTTTGATAAGAGACTTATTTGATCACTGATGGAACCTTTCAATCCTTGACTGCCGAGATCTCTGCAGAAACAAAAAATAATGAATATGAATACAACAATAAACAGCCTAATGGATATGAAAGATGTAACATATAAAAATGTACAACAATTTTTAATTCGAACTTGTCCATAATATATTCTAAAGCTTTTTGGTTTTTAAGTTAGGCTTAGCGGGTTTGGGCTAGGTAATGGGTCGTTTTTTTTACGGAAAAAAGTATGTACTCGCGGAGCCAAAATAGGGCAAGTGAGGATAGCATGGGGATGTTTGGGGATGCAAAAAATCGGGGATGTGGATCCTTCCTCATATATATATATATATATATATATATATATATATATATATATATATGTGTCCGAGGGTTGTGGCCTAGTGGTTACAACGGGGGGCTCCCGTGGGGGAGACCACAGTTCGAGCACCCCCTCCCCCCAACCACCACACGAGGGTGCCAAACCTACTTGGATGGGGTGGGGGCTCCCTGTTGGGCACTATGGGTTGTAGACCCCTCTCTGCAGAAAGGGGGCTCCCTGTTGAGCACTCTAATTTGTAGACCCTACTCCGCTTGGGTTGGCTGGGTGTCTGTGCCACGAACCCGAGAGGACCAAGAACGAACATAATATATATATATATATATATATATATATATATATATATATATATTTTAGACAGCCAAAAGAGGGACTCTCTTTTCATGCCGTCTGCCGTGCGTCTCTCTCTCTCTCTCTCTCGTTGCAATGTGCATCTCTCTCATGTCGCTCGCTCTCTCTCTCCCTCTCTCCCGTTGTGATGTGCCTCTCTCTCATGTCGCACCTTTCTCTCCCTCATTCATCAAGTAAAACCTCTAAATATATTTGATTTTTGTCCTAATTTTTTTTAAATGATTCATGTCCTAATTGATTTTGTCCTTATTGCTCTTAGATAGAATGAAATTGTTTGCTAGTATAACATTCTTCGATTAAGAAAAGATGAAGTCAAAATAAATTAGTGGTTAGAAATGAAATATTTTTAACCTTGTTTTTCTTTGAAGGAGAAAACAATATTTAATCACCATAAGACCCTAGGATGGCAATGTTTATGATTAAAATTGTAGTATTCAAGTATGGATTTTAAGATACACTGAATTTTCTCGATCAAATGGTCAAAATTGATTAAAAAGGCCTTGTCTGACTTAGCTGAAATGACTATGAAATTTAAGGTTCTGATTATATTGAATTAGAAATGTACACTTTAATGTCAATGGTATTTTGAACTGAATGGAAATAAATGAACAGTTACAATAGGAAAACTAGAATAGATGACAAAGTTTAGGTATAGAAAACAGAATTTTATGACTAATTTATGCATTTTTTCCTTTAGAATTTCATAATTTTTTTGAATTAAAAATTTACTAGTCGATTTTGATCATGCTGCATCCAAATCCTAGCAACGCAACTGTCCATGTGTAGCCTAAATGTATCCGGAATTAAAAAATGCATTCGGATGTATCCTGACATATCGAATGCACATCGCATATCTGATACACCAGGATATAAGCTTGTCTCCATGTTCATGTTCAAGTATCCGTGTTTCTTAGGCCACAACCCTGCTATTTTCTGGTTGTTCACAACACAAAACTGGTCATACACAACTTGTTTGTTGATGACTTTATGATCTTCCTGGAAGCCAAGCCAACACCTCTACAACCTCTGATCTTGAAGAACTTATTTCTTTATCTTGATTTTCTCTTCGACAGATCTTCCGAATGGCTGCTTTTTTTTCCTTCTAATTCTCCTGGTTTTTGCCGGTGACAGCCAAAATTATGAGCCCCTGCTGAGGAGTTGTTCATTCTCAGAAAAATGGCATAGATCTACTACAAGGAACCGGATTACTTTGTGCCAAACCGGTTGATACTCCTATGAAGTAAAACCCAAATTTATAGCCTGGTGAATGATGAAGATGGAAGTCAGTAAAGAAGACTGGTTGGTAAGTTAATTACCTAAACATTACTAGAGCAGATATTTTTCTGATGTGGGAAGTTAGCCAGTTTGCTCTAATGCAACATTCTGGATTTTGAAATATATGAAAGGATCATTAAAGGTCTTTTGTCTCGATGACACGGGAATCTTCATCATTGTGGCTTATTCTGATGCTAATTATGCAGGACTGAAAACTGATAGACAGTCCACATCTGGCTACTGAACTTAAACGGGTGGAAATCTTGCCAGTACTCTTGTATGTGTATTCATGATATTAAGTTACTCCTACTCTTGAATCTTTATTCTTGTGGATGGCATATATGCTCCAGCTTGAGGGGGATTGTTGCTAGAGTTACTACTCTTGTATGTTTACTCTTTGTAAACTTGTGTCCTCCTATTAAGTCCCACATTGCCTAGGAGCTCAAGTAAGAAGCCAACCCTCCCACATTACCTAGTAAGTAACTATACCTAGATAACTTGTTAGAGAAACAACCTAGTTAACTTAGCTAACAAGAAACCAACCCGCCTTATTTAGAATCTTAATTAACTTGATTGCTTGAATCTTGTGTGATGCTTGGTTGTTTGCATAGCTTGGGGATAACATAGTTCGAAGCTGGTCAATCACTAATCCATCTAGAGATTTAGACAAGTTCAATACTATTGTTATTGTTATCATATATTACTATAGCATTGTTCTTCTTTCTTGTTATTAGATCTTGGTTCATGATTATCATGATTATCTATTACTTGTGCACGGTAGATAGCCGTCCTAACAATGTTTTCATACATGTTCACCAATGTTTGTGTTTTCAATAAGTAATGTTATCGTGATAATGTTTGGTAGTGAGAGATGGATAGGAAAATATCGTTAGTATGCATGTGGTCTTTCCTAATAATATTCAACTTCTAATACTTAACCAATGTCTGGTATCAGTTGTGTCCCACATGCATCGGCTGATTGATATCTTCTTCCGTCCATATGCGGAAAGTTGATATTCTAAAACCAAGGTAGTCAAAGGCGCAAGGCGCACTTGAGGCGCAAAGAGTACATATCGTCTGAGGTGCACTTAAGGAGCGCGCCTGAACGAAACGAGGCACAAAAATAATAAATAATAATAAATTAGTAATATAAGAAATAAAACTAAATAACATATTAAAACCAACAAAAATATGTTAAAACATAATCAAGTGAACTAGCATAGCAGTAACAGAAGTAGTAATCAACTAAACTAACAAGAGTTTGTATTCTCCCTACCACATTTGTAGTAAATTTTAGTTTTTCTAGTTCATCTGTAACCAACATAGTCAACCGCAGAAAGGGCTCTCTCTCACTTGTACGAGGTAAGGATTATTTCTATGCCTCAATTTTTTTTATATATAAAAAAGGCACATCTTTTCTTGGTTGCGCCTTGCTGAAAGGCGCGCACCCTGGGTGTGCCCGGAGAAAGGGGCCTAGCCTAGTCAAGGGCGAGGCACAACTGTTGTACCTTTCTGCGAAGTGCGCCTTTGACTACCATGTCTAAAACACAATATACACGTATAAATAATTTTTTTATGTGTCTTGCATGCTAGTTTCTCGTAGTATCACTATATGCATATTGTCATAGATCATGTTTTCTCTTGATCGTATTCTAGTTATATGTATAGTCGTTACACTGTTTTATAATCGTCTTTGTTTTTCCAATCATCTTATTGCTAGTATATATATCATGATGCGTAACTCTATTGTTATTATTGCGTTTTGCTCCAATCTTGACTGGATAACATTGATAGCTTTAGCGTGAAAGGTATCCTACCCACTATAGCCTATATGAGGGTGACGTAGATGTCACTGCAGCTGACTATGCTTAGTGTGAGATGAGACTTTTAGAGATGCTAAGTTTCAAGTAGTAGTTCCTTTTGTTTTAAACTTTATTTTGTTTAGCAGGTTTGTTTTCGAGTATTGGATTCTTACATATTGGATCACTATTATTTTAGAGGCTATAAGTTGGCGTAGGCTAGACTTACTCAGTACTCGTACCCAGTTATTTGGATGAAGATCGTGACAACTTGAATTTGAGATTATACGTATCATGAACGTTCAACACAATCTGTTTATTAGTTGGCGAAGGTTGGATGTACACATGTACTCCTACCCAATTACTTAGGAGCGGATCGTGACAACTCGAAATTTATTATATGTATCATGAACCTTCGGTAGAATCTGTCTCAAATCAACTAGAACCCTCAATCTAGTCCAACTTATAACCTTGGGCTTGGATGCTACTTGTTGGGAACACAGTGGAACCCTTATCGGAGTTGATCCATGAGATTTCATATTGATCTTGACTCATATGAATTAAGTTAAAACGAAAATCCCTTATCTATAAGCTCATCCTCCGAACTTTATATCCGATCCGGGACTAAACTTTGCATCAAACTCCCTTGTGAACCTCGAGTGCTCAACCGTATGTGAGATACAACGCAACATGGTGCTATATACTTTACGCAACAATCCAAGTACCTACTCAGTAAATAGAACCAGCCACACTTGTTTCTGAGTGCAATTGCATTGAGTTTTGTTACTTACAATTGTGTGATAACAAGCGCCGATCCGTCCTCATTCTTGTGACAGGTAACTCCCTCCCAGGTATCCCAAGCCGTAGGTGCACAAGGATCACCATTCCAGCCCATCCTATCCGGTACCTTCAGCGACTCCTTCAGTGCTCTCATTGCCGCCACTGCAAAAAGCAATCAATAAACAATTAAACCGCAATCGAGCAATTCATTGCATGTCAATTCCCTCCTCCAACACAAGCAAAAAGGCATTACCTTGACTCGGAACCGTTGCCAGATCCACTGGCACCATCGCGTAATTCTCCAGCCCACATATCACCGGCCTCCCGACCACTGGCACAAGCTTCACATTCATCTCGGTGCTCGTCAAGTTCTTAACAACATAATGCCACTTGAACGCCGAGAACCCGCCGACCTCCTTAAATATATCAATCCTCTTCACGTTGTCCCCTTCGACGAAGACATCAAAAACCCTCTTCCCAGCAGCATTCACTCCAGGGTCGATCTCCGCAAAGTGGAACCACACCATGTAGTCCAGCTTCGAATCGACCGGCAGCAAGTACTCCAAATAATCGTCATCGGACACTGTAGTCACGGCCATTTCATAAAGTCTAGTCGGGAAGAAGTTGGGCGCCTGGTCGCTTCCGAGAATCTTTCTGTCGCCGGCGGAGATGGACTTGGTCTTGGAGTTAGGGTTCCTGTATCCTGCGTCGGACTGCCAGACGCGGCCGAAGCGGTCCTGGCCGTTCTGGCTGAAGCCGGGGCCGAAGAGGTCGGATCCGCAGGTGAGCCTGCCATAGTTGACGAGAACCAGGTTCCTGCCGGTGGTGGCGGAGTCGTAGGAGAGGGGATCGACCTGGAAGAGCTCGATGGAGGCGACGACGGGGGGGTCGGTGGCGATGGAGTAGAAGCAGAGGTCGGCGGTGGAGGAGGGGATGAAGGAGATGAGATCGGAGTAGGCGCCGGATCTGGAGACGGAGGGGGGCCAGGGGGAGCGCCAGGAGAAGACGAGGGTGGGGCCGAGGGAGACGTCGAAGCTCGGGGAGCGGAGCTTGGAGTCGTAGTTGTCGTAGATGGTGAAGGTGCGGAGGTAGTAGCGGCCTCCGGCGGCGGAGGGGACGGGGAGGGAGTAGCAGGACTTCTTTCCGGCGGAGACGGGGAAGAAGCGGAGGGAGCGCTCCTGGGGCTGGGAGAAGCGGTGGGGCTCGGCGACGAGGGCGGGGGAGCCGCCGGGGGAGAAGAAGCGGTCGGAGAGCCAGGTCTGGTTGAACTCGGAGGTGAAGTTGGTGGAGCCGCCGCAGTCTATGGAGTAGGTCAGGCCATAGCTGGGGAGAGAGGAGCAGAGCGAAGGAAAGGAGAAGAAGAAAAAGAGGAGCCGAAGAAGAAGAAGCATTGTTGGAATGTGAATGGAGTAGTGGAAGAGTGAGGAGGAAAGAAGAAAGAAAATGGCGGTGGTGGTGGTGGGTGAAGAAGTGGGTGTAATATATGGTGGTGAGAATTTCGTTCCTTTTCCAGGGGTTGGTCGGATGTCAAGAAAAAACGGTGGATGGCGACTAGGAGGAGGCTCGTGACTAGTGGGGACCACCTCCGCGTACCCTTGTTGCTGACGTGGGGAGTTAGGAGTGGACACGTGGCGTTGAGTTATTGGTGGCAATAGGGAAAGTGGAGTTCCATTCACGACGCCGGATCCGGCGCTAGATGCGGTGGTAGCAATAATAGATAGGGTGAACATTATTCAGACCGAAAATTGGACCGAACCGTTAAAATTTTTTTGACTTTCATCCCACTTATTAATATAAATTTATACTTACATTCTATATTTTAATTTTATTTGACTTACGTTTCAATTTTTTTCACTAAAAAAATTTTTCGTGACAAAATAAATATTTTTTTTCACAAAATAAATACTTTTCGTGACAAAAAGTGGAATGTAAGTCTAAATAAATTAAAAAGTTGGATGTAAGTACAAATTCATATTAATAAGTGGGATGAAAGTCAAAATTTTCATAAAAAAAAATTTGATTCGGTAAGATTTTGAAAATATTAAAATTTCTTATTCGGTTTTGTTCCAAAACCAAAAATCGAATAAAAAAATTTAGTTTATATATATATATATATATATATATATATATATATATATATATATATATATATATAAATTTAGGTGTATTTAGCTACTATATATATTAAAAAAAAAAAAAACCAAAAATTGAACCGATTCAATTCGGTTCGGTTTAATTCGGTTATGGGCTAATTCGGTTCGGTTTCGATTTTGCTTATTCGATTTTCGGTCCAATTCGATTTTCGATTATTCGGTTTGAACCGAATTAACCGAATGCCCACCCCTAATAATAGAGATAGATTGGTGATGAAAATCGGGGATCAGCTGAAAGACCACAAACAACAATAACGCATTTGAAGTTTATTAAGTAAATATGATATCAGGTAATAGTTGAAATTAGAACTTGGATCTCTAAAATATTAGACGTTAGTTTTTAGATCTTAAAATTATGGTCACTAGTCTACGTGATTTTAGAATCCAAAAATTAACGTCGAACATTTTAGAAATACAAATTCTAATGTCACTATTATGTTCTAAATAACTTTTTTATACAACCCTTCTGAATAAAGACCTATATATTATATATGAATCCGGATCAAATATACCGCTGCGGAGCCCCATTGAAGTCCTGCCCCACACCATCTGATTGGGGGTCCACGTGTGGCCTGTGCACAATCCAACGGTTGAGGGGCCTCTCCCGCGGAGCTCCCGATCCGGACCCACTATGTATATTCCCTTCTTATTTATTATAGCATATATATTCCTTCTTATTTATGATAGTGTGGAAAAGAAAGTCGTTTCTGGAGAGGTGGGGATCAAAGTGGTGGTGGTCACCATGTCAAGATGGCATTTTCCCCATGGTGTGGAGACCGCTGGACTTGAAAGAGGTGAGGAAAGTTGAAGTAACTTGAGCGTAATTCTAGGGTTTCTTTTTCAAGTATAAAAATGGTAGTTTTATGATTTGTAGCTGTTACTAAGATTTTTTAAGTTGATATCTTCCTTGATTATTTGCACAAAAATACTTTTTACCTTTTTTTTCCCCTTCTGTGATTATTGTATAGCATCATTTTCATTTTTAGGTATGGAATGATACCACTAATTATTTAGTTATTTTTCTGCACTTTAATACAATGTCAATGTTAATGAAAAATGTAAGAGGCCAGTTATGAATTTGAAGGGGTGGATGGACATGAGGTGTGGAAAGAGAGGACAAAATGAATTTTGTAGATGAAAGAGGAGATGGTGATGGAAATGGGGTTTGAAGATGATAAAAGAGGGATGGTGATGCAAATAAAGATTATGGAGATGCTTTTAGAGATGACTATTGGACTAAGCAGAAGATAGCAAAATGCACCACTTAAAAAGCTTATGATATTTGTGTAAAAGAAATTATGGTATAAAATGATTATTCGAAAAGTTCATGGTACCTTAGCAAAAACATAAAGAAACTTCTCTCTCTATATATACTAGTGGATAACCCATGCCATAATGGCACGGACACGAATCCGGCCTTCTCGACGTAGGCGTGCAGGCACCGGGCCAGCGCCAGGGAGTTCTGGACGGAGACGCGGCCTCCGAACTGTCACGCCCCGCTCTCGTAGGAGCGATCGTCCTCGCTAAGGCGTGATGCCGCACGAGCCTAGATTGCGCTTGTGCAAGGCGGGTTCCATAACGGCCGATTTCAGCGGCTGCGATGTGGTCGTCGCAGAGAAGTCCTATGCAGAGACATTGAATAATAGCAGCGGAATTTAGAAAGCAAACACAAGTCATTTCAAAACACTCTTTTATTGATATTGAAACGAATATTACAATGGGGGGCAAGGCCAAGATTACAAGTCTCTCAAGCTCACTCATGCTCACTCATCTCACATTACAAGTCACTCAGCTCTCTCTCATCTCTCAACACAAGTCTTGGGCCAGGGGATGCTTCGGAAGGCGACATCCATACATTATGTCCCGTATAAGTCTTGACTCCATGCGGCCGCACGCTTCGAATCGTCAAGGAACTCCGTGCCTCGACGCATCCAAGCGAGCTCCGCGCCACGAGCTTCTACCTGTCCCTGCACATGAAAACTATGTGGGTGTCAGTAATCAACTGTACTGGTGGAATGAGCTCCTCGTCCACCCATACAAAACCAACACATTTTATTTACTTCGTGCAACATAATCCTTTCTTATCAATTGTATTTCTAGTCTTGTCTTAGGATCAATTTTAGGACCGACGCCTTGGCCTAGTCTGTGTCTCTAGAACATCTCGTGCTTGCAACATCAACGTTAATCTATCAAGTCGTGTTTGCCTTACAGCCAAAAAATCAGAGACGCAACTACACGATAGACTCATTTTCTATGTGACCGTGCTACAAAACCCATATTGAGGCCGTGCCTCGCATTTCAGTAAGACTAAACCACATCGCCACCTCGCGGCCCGTGCTACTTTGATCACCAACTGACCCAATCAAGACTTGTGGGTTAAGTGTCACTCGACCGACTTTGCCTTGCGGCCTTTCTTGACTTAGACTCAAGTCAACTCACATCCAAACTATGCAACTTATATGCCGACAACATAAGACTCGATGTCACATCTCGTGCCGAAGCACGTCGCCTACGTTGCAGCCAAATCTTAGGCTCAATATTTTGTATTCCAACTGTACACACACATTCAACTCAACTTCCTTGATGTACTACACTCAATACTCGACTCAATCCAAAGGCATACACGCGGATCGCCGTCCATGCCGGTTCATCTATATGAACTAGTCACTAGCGCCCAGCGCTATAATGGACTCCTTTTGTAGTTTTGATTAGACGGACGTCCCTTGCCAGCGTGAGTAGCTAGCTCCGCTGCAAGTCCCCGCCTAACCCGTGCGGTCATCCAACACACAGCTACGAATGTCTCTATCGCAACGGTTCACATGGGCCGCCTGGGTCGCCGTTCGAGAAACAGTTTATTTTATTTACCTTGTACAAGTTATCCAATGACCATGCAAGACTCGACTCGAACTGACGTCTCACACAGTCAAAGCTATTTCTAGTGTTACCATCTCTTTCAGGGCTAAGTTCAACACTTCTCACATCTGAGATCTTGCCTCGACGACCCAGTCGCGAGCATTCTTCTTTCTTGCCTCAACGACCCAGTCGTGAGCATTCTTCTTTCTTGCTCTATCATTTCACTCAACTCAAGAACAACTATTTGAAACACTTCCCAAACTCAATGGATCAACCGTGGCCCGTGTCTTAAAACACTAAGTCCGTGCCATCATGTCTTAAACCAACTTGAAACTCTATGTGACACCACCGACCAAGTTATACTCTATATGATGGGCCTTACGATCGTGAGACTATGTGGTTATACCCGGCCGTAGAACTCATAGGACCGTGCCTACTACTACTCCTGATAGCTTAACATAACTTGCCTAACTTACTTTGCAACAACTTGACGAACAAAGGCTGCGTCAAGCTTTGCGTCGTGGGAACGTGCCGTGCACGCGTTCGACTTGAACAACCAAATTATTTGAGGTGCCTAGACTTATGCCACAAGCCGTGCAATACAACTTAACCCGTCGACGAGCAGAGGCTATGCCACGCCTTGGGCGAAGAGACCGTGCATGCTTTATGAAGCATTCATGCGGACGACGCCTATGAATTTGGCTAACTCTTAGCTTGTGGTGAAGACCAACTTTTCCTTCTCCCAAGCCACGGAACGAAGGACCGAGTGTCATTTTCAAAGCACGCCGTGCACCAACTCTAAGCCGACCGTTGGACCTTTCCATATTCTAACTCAATTCGATCCGTCGGGATTATTTCCTTTAGCTATGTGGATTCGTCTCTTTTATTATCAAGCCTACTTGTGCAAGTTGAAAACATGCAATTTATTATGTGAAGGCTAAGATGAGGCAAGTTCACCGAAACTACCCCACCTGAGCGAGCGGTCGCCTCGACCGAGCGATGTCTCCGAGTAGCCGTTGCAAGGCCGAGTCCGAACGCCGTCGGCGTTTTGATTCCTCCGATTGATTGAGCGGGACGGGGCACTACATCATATACCACTCAGAAAAAGTTTCGTCCTCGAAACTAGCTAAGTTCTTACTTATTGACTTATCACTTTACTCAACATTCAAGAACTCTCGCACACACTACGCCTATGCGTTTCCCATATCCGAGCCACGCTCGTGCTACCCACAATCCTTTTCTTCTAAACTCACGATCTCAAAATCCTCGACACTTTCCCGTTCCTCAAGTCTCACTTGATCAACGTATCACTTAGTTGGATCGTGCACATATTTTAGGCGTCCCAAAATACATGCATTTCAACCAAGTCTCGTGATAGCGAATCCCGCCATCACCACTCGAGTCGGATCGTGCACATATTCAAGCGTCCCTGGTATACATGCATGTCAACCGATACTCGCGAGTGGTGCCTCCACAAATTCTACCACTTCGTACTCGGACGTCTGCCTAACCGCTAGTCTATGTCTTTCCGTCAGTATTGGAATCATAGTTTCCAAACAACAATATCAACACTGATCCCATCCTAAGGTCAAACCAAGTTGATAGTACGGGGGTTTGCTACCAAAGCTCGCATCACTCCGATTTCTAAACTTCGAGCACAGATTTCCTATACACATCCGAACGTTCGTCGCACGGGGTCTGAGTATTCAGCAAAGCCATCCTACGACAACTCACGTTCAACCAATTTTACGACGTATCAAAATCGCTCATTCAATAAGTCATCTTGTATAGTCTATCCCTTCAAACACGATCGATATAGTTCGCCTATCAATCCTTCTCAATTCAAGCACGCTATGACACAATTTAGTCGCTAACCAAAATTTCACATTCCACATTTCCTAAGTCATCTATTTCAATTCACGTAATCGATCATAAGGTCGTCTAGCTTAACAATATGTTGCGTTCCGATCTCACGCACGCTCCCGCGGGATAATCATCCTCATCGGGACGTAACTCTTGTTCGAGTCTCGACTAATTCATTCTCGATGCGCGGATTGGACCTACTAAATCCTCAAGTTTACTCAATCATCAATCACAAGTCCAAACATCCTCAAATTTTCCTTCGCATCAAACCGACAAGTCGAGACAATCAAAGTTGTCGTATCCTGATTTTTTCGAGTTCGATCATTCCTGCGACATGAATCACCATGTCAGCGCTCACGCGGAACGATCGCCCCAAGACAAGAATGTCGACGTTGTGGTTATCCGCGTAACCCTTAAGACACAATCGTTTTCATCCAACATTCATCACGATCAAAATCCTAAGTATAGCATCCAACCGAACAATAACACTTGCACGATCGTCATTCGCCGAGTCAGAGTACCCCCGAGTTATCGCATATCGATCTTTGATACGCCTCAATACCATCGACGATATGCGTAACCTGACGATCTTCCTTTGCAACCAATTTCGAGTCGTACGAATGATGCCATCGTTCGACTGGATAATCTCCTCGACATTCAAGTTCAAATTCGATCATTATCCCTTTATCTTAAGTCATCGACCAACATATTTTCTTAATTCGCATCATTCTTGCTAACTCAATCATCGAACGACATCCATTCCAATCCTCGGAGTCATTGCGTAACTTCAAAATTTAACTTTTTCACGCACGCTATCTTCCCACCGTGCTAACTTTCTCTATACGATTCTTATCGATTTCCTCGATCAAGTCATCCATTCACTACACCTTAACTTTTCCTCGATTCGATTTCACCTACTCAATCATCTTCATGTTTCATACTCGTGCAATCTCAATCCCATGCATGTAAATTCTAGGTTGTTCGAATCAATTTGTCAAATCTTCAAGACCACAACTTGTTCAACGACACTCAATCTAAGGCTTTGCATATGCGCGACGCTTGCTGATAGACTCATCGACACCCGAATCCGCAATCGATCGATCGACATCCCTGAGGCTATCGCATACACCACTCAGGGATGAAGTCATTCAACAAATCCTCAAAACTATCATTCGATTCACAATCTATTTTCTCGAATTTCCGTCCGAACGATTCCTTAAATTTCAAGCACGCTCACCTTATATCGCACCGACGATAACATCATCGTTCGATAGCACCCCTATCGTTAGTCATCTCAGTTTACTCAATCGAGTTCAACTCATTCTTGTTCGACACTATTCAATTCCCGCACTCGACTTTTCTAAGGTCGACGCAACTTTGGTGTATATGTCCAGCCCGACTTAGCCAACTGTGCTTACGCGAACTATCTTTTTGTTTTGTCGAAAACTGTTCTCCTATGTTTTGCAAAATAGTTAGACTTATTGTATGGACATTCGTGGGACATTTGAGAGAGCGCACCAACGATATCAACTTTGCGGAAGCAACAATTCAGAGTTTGCGAAAACAACAGAGTTAAAGAATTCAATCGATAGTCCAAGGACGTAAAGCCGTGCTCTGATACCATTATGTCACGCCCCGCTCCCGTAGGAGCGATCGTCCTCGCTGAGGCGTGATGCCGCACGAGCCTAGATTGCGCTTGTGCAAGGCGGGTTCCATGACGCCCGATTTCAGCGGCTGCGATGGGGTCGTCGCAGAGAAGTCCCATGTAGAGACATTGAATAATAGCAGCGGAATTTAGAAAGCAAACACAAGTCATTTTAAAACACTCTTTTATTGATATTGAAACGAAGGTTACAATGGGACGCAAGGCCAAGATTACAAGTCTCTTAAGCTCACTCAAGCTCACTTATCTCACATTACAAGTCACTCAGCTCTCTCTCATCTCTCAACACAAGTCTTGGACCAGCGGATGCTTCGGAAGGCGACATCCATACATTATGTCCCGTATAAGTCTTGACTCCATGCGGCCGCACGTTTCGAATCGTCAAGGAACTCCGTGCCTCGACGCATCCAAGCGAGCTCCGCGCCACGAGCTTCTACCTGTGCCTGCACATGAAAACTATGTGGGTGTCAGTACTCAACTGTACTAGTGGAATGAGCTCCTCGCCCACCCATACAAAACCAACACGTTTTATTTACTTCGTGCAACATAGTCTCTTCTTATCAATTGTCTTTCTAGTCTTGCCTTAGGATCAATTTTAGGACCGACGCCTTGGCCTAGTCTGTGTCTCTAGAACATCCCGTGCTTGCAACATCAACGTTAACCTATCAAGTCGTGTTTGCCTTACGGCCCAAAAATCAGAGACACAACTACACGATAGACTCATTTTCCATGTGACCGTGCTACAAAACCCATATTGAGGCCGTGCCTCGCATTTTAGTAAGACTAAACCACATCGCCACCTCGCGGCCCGTGCTACTTTGATCACCAACTGACCTAATCAAGACTTGTGGGTTAAGTGTCACTCGACCGACTTTGCCTTGCGGTCTTTCCTGACTTAGACTCAAGACAACTCACATCCAAACTATGCAACTTATATGCCGACAACATAAGACTCGACGTCACATCTCGTGCCGAAGCACGTCGCCTACGTTGCAGCCAAATCTTAGGCCCAACATTTTGTATTCCAACTGTACACACACATTCAACTCAACTTCCTTGATGTACTACACTCAATACTCGACTCAATCCAAAGGCATACACGCGGATCGCCGTCCATGCCGACTCATCTATATGAACTAGTCACTAGCGCCCAGCGCTATAATGGTCTCCTTTTGTAGTTTTGATTAGACGGACGCCCCTTGCCAGCGCGAGTAGCTAGCTCCGCTGCAAGTCCCCGCCTAACCCGTGCGGTCATCCAGCACACAGCTACGAATGTCTCTATCGCAACGGTTCCCATGGGCCGCCTGGGTCGCCGTTCGAGAAACAGTTTATTTTATTTACCTTGTACAAGTTGTCCAATGACCATGCAAGACTCGACTCGAACTGACGTCTCACACAGTCAAAGCTACTTCTAGTGTTACCATCTCTTTCAGGGCTAAGTTCAACACTTCTCACATCTGAGATCTTGTCTCGACGACCCAGTCGCGAGCATTCTTCTTTCTTGCCTCAACGACCCAGTCGTGAGCATTCTTCTTTCTTGTCCTATTATTTCACTCAACTCAAGAACAACTATTTGAAACACTTTCCAAACTCAATGGATCAACCGTGGCCCGTGCCTTAAAACACTAAGTCCGTGCCATCGTGTCTTAAACCAACTTGAAACTCTATGTGACACCACCGACCAAGTCATACTCTATATGATGGACCTTACGATCGTGAGACTATGTGGTTATACCCGGCCGTAGAACTCATAGGACCGTGCCTACTACTACTCCTGATAGCTTAACATAACTTGCCTAACTTACTGTGCAACAACTTGACGAACAAAGGCTGCGTCAAGCTTTGCGTCGTGGGAACGTGCCGACGTGCCGTGCACGCGTTCGACTTGAACAACCAATTTATTTGAGGTGCCTAGACTTATGCCACAAGCCGTGCAATACAACTTAACCCGTCGGCGAGCAGAGGCTATGCCACGCCTTGGGCGAAGAGACCGTGCATGCTTTATGAAGCATTCATGCGGGCGACGCCTATGAATTTGGCTAACTCTTAGCTTGTGGTGAAGACCAACTTTTCCTTCTCCCAAGCCACGGAACGAAGGACCGAGTGTCATTTTCAAAGTACGCCGTGCACCAACTCTAAGCCGACCGTTGGACCTTTCCATATTCTAACTCAATTCGACCCGTCGGGATTATTTCCTTTAGCTATGTGGATTCGTCTCTTTTATTATCAAGCCTACTTGTGCAAGTTGAAAACATGCGATTTATTATGTGAATGCTAAGATGAGGCAAGTTCACCGAAACTACCCCACATGAGCGAGCGGTCGCCTCGACCGAGCGATGTCTCCGAGTAGCCGTTGCAAGGCTAATTCTGAACGCCGTCGGCGTTTTGATTCCTCCGATTGACTGAGCGGGACGGGGCACTACACGAACCCGGCCTTCTCGACATAGATGTGCAGGCACCGGACCAGCGCCAGGGACCCGAACCCGGAGGAGGCGGACATGGCAAAGACCACGGTGGCGGCGTTCGGGGTGGCGTGGGACCTCATGGAGGCGAAGACGCGCAGGGCCGTCGTGGGACGTCTGAAGGCGACGGTCCAGGAGACGACGTCCCTGTGCGGCATTCCGTCGAACATCCGCAGGGCATGGTCGGCGGAGCCGTGTCGGGAGTAGGCAGTGAGTAGGACGGTCTGCACGAAGGGGTCGGACCGGAATCCGAGGAGGAGGACGTGTGCGTGGAGCGACCTGGTGGCGGCGGCCGCGGTGGTGGTGTTGAGCAAGGAAGAGAAGGTGTGGGAGTCGGGAGGGACGTGGCAGCGGAGCATTTGGGAGTAGATGGAGAGTGGGTTGGCGGAGATGGCGATGACGGTGTTGAAGGAGAAGGGGTTGGGGTTGGTCATGGCGGAGAAGAGGGAGGCGACAAAGGAAGGGTCGGCGTCGGCGGCGCGGTGGAGGAGGTTGCTTACGACGAAGGGGTTGCGGAAGAGGTCGACGACGACGGCGTGGGCGAGAATGGAGCGGAGACGGCGGAGGGAGGGACGGTGCAAGAGGAGCTGGAGGCGGGGGTGCCGTTGGAACAACCGGTTGCTCCGCACCCAACATGGGACCTCCTCGTCACTTATAAAGAGAGGGACAATTTAGTCCTTTCATCATCGTTGAACCAAAGCACATGGGTCGGACCAAAAACCCACTGTGCTTTATATTATAGATGGAGGTAAGATTGCATCATGGGACGAACCTACTATAGGGCCCGAGGGGCGTTTGATAGAATATTGACCATGCATAAACAAAAGTCTTGTGGCACGGAGACGTGGCACGGAGACGTTCTTTTCTTTGATAATTAAGGACCAACTAAGTATGAAATTGCACCTAGAGTTGCAAAGAAGAAGTGCACCCTATATCTATACTTGAATAAATCTCTACCAGAGGAGAAAAAGAATCTAAACCAAATATTCCTTCCTTCTAAGTATCACTCCCATTCATAACAAGGTTAGCTTCTGGAGAAAAGAAGAAGATTTACTTTCCATTGCACATATATCAGTTTACTGATTCTCCCATCACTAGGGAATTCTACCTAGTCCATATGGATTTGATGATACACTAATATTCAACATAACAACCAAAAGTTTTGAAAAAAAATAAATCTCAAGTCACCTTTGACATATAGTATCTGTGTAAGAGCATCCACAGTGGAAGAGATTTCAAGTGCTACATTTTGACTTTAGCTAAATTTGGTAGCACTTATAGGCTGCAGTGGGCACTTATCCATACTTGAAAATTGCTAGAAAGCTAAAAGATACTTCAGATTTGGAGCGTGCCATAACTCTACTACATTAATTTTTGGGGTCCACCAAAGTAACCGTTCTTACCAAACAGGGAAAAAAAAATAAGGAGAAAAAAGAGGGAGAAAAAAATCATACCAAACAAGGAAGGAAAATAAATGGAAAAAAGATGAAGGATGTTAATTTGGAGTGTATCATTGTGTGCCAATATCAATTAGACACTCCAAAAGTAATAATTTGCACAATTTTTTATAATTTGGAGTATGCGTTTGGATTGTATCCACTGTGGATGCTCTAATATGTTATCGCCTATATTTGTTGCTCAATAGTACAAGTATGACAAGTTGTCATGTAACATATAGATGCACTGACCAATAAGGGAGCCAATGACAAAGTACCAACTAGGATTAGTTAAGGCATCAGTATTTTTTCTATAAAATGTATCAAAGACCCTGCTACTACACCAAATTTCTAGTGTTGTGGTGAGGGTTGACGGTCAATTACTTATATTATTTCAACACGCTTGTGCAGGTCAACAAAGCCAAAGTGCTATAAATTTATCTGCTACTACATAAATTATCTGCTACTACAACAAAACCCTAGAGCTATGGTGAGGGTTGATTAAATCTTTATATTATTTCAAGATAATGCTTAGTTGGGTAACATTCTTGTATGACAACTTATCCGTGTGGATTCCTATAGTGAACCCTTGCAAAATAGTAAACAAGTATAAAATGTGAATCACGAAACTTGTCCCACTGGTAAGAATAAGATATTACAATTATGGATTTGCTTTTGATCGAATCATCAATAATCAATAATCAATTTATAGTATACAAGTGCGATTTTGTTTTGTCTCCTTGCTTTCCTACGTACATTAATAGACGTAAGAAGGATGGGGATAACTCCCTATATGCCACTCTGATGTTAAAGATAGGCTGAGATTTGAGGTGGATATGAAATTAGTCAGAATTTTAGGTGTAAAAAGTGACAGGATACGATTATGTATGTTGGGTAATATGCTTATATTTAGGGACAAATGTAGCATCTTGGCCCCATGCGTTTTAAGTGGATTGCATCTGGACCGTCCAAGTGTTAGGTCGGGTATCCACGAAGGCAAGCTTCCTCATGCAGAATCCTACCTCCATCAACTAGCAGTTGATAACGATATACTCCTAAGACAAATTGAACATTTATTATCTTGGGATATTTGTATTACGAGTACCGCATGCAAAAAAAAATATTAAGTTAGAATTTTGATCCACTCCTAATACAATACAAGATGCTAACTAGTATTAATCACCATTTGGGTTTTAGAGCAGGAATGAACAAACCCCTCAAAAGAAAGTGTGCTCAAGGGAATGTTATGTTCGTGGAAAGAGAATGTCACGAATCTGTCAAGTTGCTCCATCTACATGCTATAATAACTAAGAATCCATATAAATTTGTGAGAAAGAGGGAGGAGCTTGCTAGTTGAAATGTGTATCAAAGAGTTTTGCTGCTTCTGGTCTCCCTCAATTGAAGGTGAAGGTCCAATTGATTCCCCCAAGTTCAAGCCAACATATTCCGTTGATCTCCTGAACAAAACCCTGGGGCTAATATGCCAAAGTCGCTTCGACTAGCCCATCCAAAGAGAAGGCTCCAGAGAAAACTCCAGTGGTTGGTAAATCCAACGAGAAAGTTGCTTGGAAAGGAGTTCATCCAAGCAGTCTGGCGGAGACAATCAACTAGGACAGTGAAGAGTCTGCTCAGGCTCAACCTGCAAATGTTCAACCCAAGGAAGGTGTTCCGAGGAGTCCAGCAAAGTTTACAGATGCTGTTGAGCAGCAGCCGCAGTCGAAGATTGTTTCAACTGGGTTGGACCAAGACTACTGATGAGGGAGATAGGAACTCCAAAACTGATGGCAAATTAAGGTGATCATGATGCAACTACTGCTTGGTTTCTGCACTTGGAAAAATATTTCATTTGTTTCTTCTTATGTCTACTCTTTCTTAAACTTGGTTGCTGCTTGCTTAATAAATTGATAGTTGTTTTTCTTGGATAAAAATTTGTATAGTTCTTGTGCAAAATCAATATTGTGATGTTGGACAATTAAAGAGAGTTTGTAATTTGTTCATGTTGGTCCTTATATGTGGCATAGTTGAGAGTTCAGTTGCTGTAGCTCTCTGTCACAAAAATTAGTTATGCCCATTTTCTGTTCGAAAAATTTCACCAGAAGCATAATACTTTATTAAAATTGCAGAAAAGACACTAAGTTTAGAAAATTTGCGGGAAGAGCACAGTCGCGCCCAATTTTTGGGCGTGAAAAATTAGTTCCCCGCTTAATTACTTAATGCCCGGCTTAATTAACGTAATTTTCTTAATAAAAAAAGGGCGCCCAAAATTGGGGCGCCAAATTTGCGGAATAAAAAAAAGTGCGCCCAAAAGTAGCGAAAATCTCTGCCAAGTGCAGAGATCAATCTAATCCATGCATGCCCACGCGGCACAAGGTAAAATTCGGCGCCCTTAAATGGGGCGCCCATTTTTTTTTTAATTCTTTTTAGTTCTTTTTCTTTCTTCTTTAATTCTTTCTTTCTTCTTTAATTCCTTCTTCTTTAATTCTTCTTTAATTTAATTCTTTCTTTCTTCTTTAATTCCTTCTTCTTTAATTCTTCTTTAATTTAATTCTTTCTTTCTTCTTTAATTCCTTCTTCTTTAATTCTTGTTTGTTTCTGCAGGTGCTTTAAATTTGGCGCCCCTAAATGGGGCGCTCTTTTTCTTCTTTCTTTTTTTTTCTTTTTTTTCCATTATAAATTGGCGCCCTTAAATGGGGCGTACATTTTTTTTTTAATTATTTTTAATCCTCGGGGATTAAGAGCAGGAGATGCTTTGGAGTAACGGATATTAATTTTTCACGACCTAAATTAGGGCGTGAAAATTTTTTACGCCGGGCGCGACGGTGCTGTTCTAGCAATTATCCCAAACTTAATGTCTTTTGCGCAATTTTTTATAACTTTTATGCTTCTCGTGAAATTTTCCGTTTTCTGTTTAGTCTACTTCAACTCCTAACAATAGTCTGAGACTGCTAATTAAAGGCACAAAACCTTTGGAATCTGATATGATTATATTGAAATTTAGGCCTCGTTCTGTTCGCGGAATCATGGAGTAGGGAAAGGAAAGTAATTATTTTCCTATGTTTGGGTGCCGAAGGAATTGAGGAGTTTCCTATATTTGGGTGCCAAAGAATTTGAGGAGGAAGGGAAAGTAATTGAATACTTTCCTTTCCAAATTCCTTGTCATTTCCAAACATCGGAAAAAAAACCCAATAGGAATTGTAATTTCCGGAAGGAAAGGAAAGGCTAAGGAATTGTTTTCCTTTCCATTCATTTCTGTGAGGTCTCGTTTAGTTCTCAAAAAGGAATGGAAAGGAAGTCAATTCCTTGACATTTTCTTTCCATTGATAAATTACAATTCCTATTGATTTTCTTTTCCGATGTTTGGAAATGCCAAAAAATTTGAAAATGAAAGTGAATACTTCAATATGGGAAAGTAATTTTTTGCTTGGATGGATGTATTCACTTTTCTTCCTTCCATTTGGAATAATTTTTCTTTCCTCCTCAAAGGACGATGATTCTGCAAATCAAACGAGGCCTAAGATGAAACCATAGGAGGGGATCAATCAATTACTCAATTAGTCAAAGTACGGATGTTCAACTCATTTATTAGGTATTTTGTCATGGTTTTGGGAGATTTTGTCACTGGTTCTCTAAACCAGTGGCTTGACTGAAGTCATAGTTAATTGCTGTTCCTCAACATGTCCATTATTAGAACCAGAGTTCAGACATCAGTATATATGCTCATGAGATGCTGATCCTTGCGTAGCGTATTAGTGTCCGACACTTCGTGGCAGGGATGGCCCTGAGCTGATGGAGGCCCGAGACGAAAGTTCCAAAATGGGCTCCCGTACATAATATAAAAAAAGTATAAATAAAACAAAAAAATTGTTGTAGCCAATGTTTGAACCAAGGACCTCTTAAATATAAGCCTAGCATTATAACCACTATACCACAATATTTTTTTTGTTAAAAAAACACATGATACATATTAGTTCTATTGTAGATAGTTCCATGTTGGTGCCCCCTTTCGTCAGGGGGTCCTGGGCCGTCGCCCGGCCTGCCCCTGCTTCGTGGTTTAAGATACAACGAAAGCTTCTAATGACAAAAAGGTGCATTTTTTTTTTTTTGCATCTTCCATTTTTTTTACTTTTCTTCCCCTCTAAATCTATGCCAAATATGAACCATACTTGACAATTTGTATAGAGAAGAGAAACCATAGGTTTAGCAGTTAGTAATTTAAGAGAACAGGTTTTTTTAAAGATTAGTTCTAGTCACTAACACAAGTTATTGAAATTTTCCAAATGTCCAGCGTTTGTAGCTCATGTGGAAAGCAGTATACACCAGGTGGAGCCGATAGGGTTCGAGTACCCCAACTGTAAGAACGTGTAGATGCGTGTGGATTATAATAAAAAAAGAAGACATTCTCCAAACGGGCCAAACCTGCATTAGCTTGAACTGATAGTGGGATACAATTTTTTTTTACCTTCGGAAAATCAGTTCTTTTTTTTTAGATATAATCGGATAAATATTTAACCTAGAATACTAGGCTAAATGGAAAATCAATTTTTATAAATGTCCGGATTGTAAAATATTTGGGATAATACCATTGTTTTTGTGATATGGATGAAGGTTGATTAATGCTTTGGCTAGCGATTGTATCTTGCTCGTGACAGGCTTTGTTGGGCCTCTATTTGGGCAAATAAGTCTCAGATTACCTGTTGGTCCGTCATATCAATTCTTTGTTTCATTGGGCCTAGAATCGTGGGATAATTGGTTTCATATGGCCCAAGCCTCTTTCTCTTTATTCATGCTTTTTATTTCTTTTTCTTATAATTGATAGTTTAGAAAACTTGATCAAAACTACTTAACAAAATCGCTTTCTCAACTATTATAAAGAGACTTGAAAACGTCTCAAAATGAGAAGTCTAAGCATATGCATATCCTCACGTAAATCAAAATTAAAAAATATAACTAATAGCTTAACTATTTGATATTATCTAACTACATGCACAAATATCTATAACAAAATTTGATTAAAAATAAACATATTTATAATAACATATCTATAACAAATCCTAATTTAAACTAATTTTCAAAAATATTAAATAAATTTTTTTTTTACGTACATGCACGTGGTTAGTCCTAGAGTTTTCACAACAAATAATAATGTCATCTTCAAATAGAGATGCATCTCGTATCAAATTCACAAACATCAATAACACTGCAAGGTCCAAGCCCACAACACATCGAGAAAAGAAAAAAATAATCAGCAATGTGAACTGATATTGTAATAAAAATTATTTTTTTACAATTTTGCAAGTGATAAACATAAAATGATAGCTTGCAAGCTAATGAAATGAAAGAATCGTGTGCAAAACATCAAATTCCGACAAACAGATGACGATTGGATGTGAGACTTACGATGCTAATTATTTTTGACCTGCTCTACTTTTATTATATATAAAAAATGCATCGTACCGTTCTTTTTTTCAACGATATTAGTTAAACAGCATGATTAAGCATTATCGAATGTAAATAATATTATCTTCAGAAATAAAATGTCTTATATCAAATTCACAAATATTCTTGATATTAGACAAAAAAGATATGGAGAATATTTGCTAGAACATGTGGCTCCAAACCATGTCACTTCCCCAAACATGTTTATGTGGATTTTGTCCAACAAGTTTATCCGTAAAATATTCTCACTCTTTCAAAATCAAAAAATGACTCTTGGGCTCCCCCAAGGGGCACTTCTAACCTAACCTAACATCAAATTCAATTACTCACTATCAATACCTATACGCATACACATACGTATACACTCTTGAATCTCCACCTATACCTATACGCGGCAACTTAGGTATACCACTAGAAGCCAAAGTAGATTCCTGGGAGATCTCCGCCGTCCGCTTCGAATCCGACGGATCCGGCGAAAGTGGGCCCCACTGGCACTTCGAGCTTATCTCCAGGGGTAACGTTACCGCCAGCTAAGATGCGCGGAATCGATCTGCGGAATATTCATACTCATATATGCGGCATCTCGACCACTCTAGAAAAAAATAATAGAAACTTGAGCTTTAATATTCCTCTCAAAGAAGAAGAAGAAAAGATTGGAGCTTTTTGAAATGATGATGGAGAGAGTCTGTGGTTTGGAAGCCATGGACGCTTACGTGAAGGCGCTGGAGGAGGAGAAGAAGAAGAAGATCATGGTGTTCGAGAGGGAGCTCCCGCTCAGCCTCCAGATCGTCGCTCAAGGTGAGATCCCATCTCCTGGCAGTCCTTATTTTCTTCAAAGCCATCGTCTTTAGAACAAAGTTGCCATCTTTTTTCGGATTTGGTGTTGGTCATGTAGCGATCGAGAGCTGCAGACGACAGCTAGAGGAGGGGAGCAGAAGCAGCATGTTGGCGGCGAGGAGCTGACGACGAGCGAGGGGCGAATCTTTACTCACATTCAAAGAAAAAAGTTTCAGTCTTTTGTTCAATTAATTTGTGAAATTTAGGATGTTCTTAGGCCGATCGCGGTGAACGCGAAGAGAGTCGGAGCCGGAGGAGCCTTTCATCCGTTTGAAAGGGAGAAGAATGTGAAGGAGGCCGTCGTGGCAGCTCCGTCGACTACGGATACCAATGGAGGGGAAGAGAAGGAGAAGGAAAGCCAGTCGTCGAGGAGGTGCTGGTCTCCGGAGCTCCATCGCCGGTTCTTGCAGGCGCTTGAGCAGCTCGGAGGCTCTCATGGTGTGTTTCGTTCAAGATCAAAGAGTTGTCTATGTGATTCTTCTTCTTTCTGTTAGCTTGAATGTGTGTTTTGGTTCCTTTTGTTTGCAGCTGCGACGCCGAAGCAAATTAGGGAGCTGATGAAGGTGAATGGGCTTACCAATGATGAAGTCAAGAGTCATTTGCAGGTGATTCGTCCTTTGATTCTATGTTGCTAGCTAGTTCTTTGATTTTACAAGTAAAAACCACAACCATGCATATTGTCTTGTTAATTTCAACTATATATTAGTAGCTGGTCACGAGAATTTCGTGTTCTTGAGAACCACCTAATGATATTTGATTTGATTTGATTTGGGAAACTCTTCACAATTGCCTATGCCTTTATACCGATATTTGAGGGCATATATACTTCCGCAGTTGCCATCCAATTTCTCTTTAGGCCTTCCATGTCTTTATGATCCTTCTAACAGAAAATATGAGTATCTTCTTACTATATGCTTCTCCAGGATCTGTTTAAAAGTTGCTTTTCGATCACAAAGCTTGATATGCTTGCCCGAGACACGAGAGGAAAGAATACATTCCACTCACTTTCAACATATTCCATCTCCATTTCATGGTGATTGTATGATTCAGATGCTTGTTAACTTAGCTAGTACATTTCGGTGTTCTAGCAGTACAGCGTTCTTTGCGTTCGCTTTCGTTGTAGTCCCTGGCATTATCTTCAATGCCTATCTGCTACTTGGAAACAAGTAGCTCAATTGTGTTTTAGCATGAACCGAAGTCCAAAAATACAGTGTAGTAAACGGAGAGAATAGTTGCATGCATTGTATGCTCCAACTTCTGTTCCGTTCCGCAATGTCATGTAGCCAAGTTTGTCGAGGATGATGGCTAGCTACCAAATGCAATGGCGAACTTACAAGTAAAGAATTTTACGTAAGAGAGTACTGGACATTTCTTTGACCTAATATACATGTATGATTCCTTATGGCAGATTTTGTCATTTGACAGAAATAGAGTATTGCAGAATTCTACTCTGCGTCAGCCCTAAATAATTTACAAGTATTATTATAGTCTAGCTGTCCAAACTCCGCCTAGGGTGGTTTTGCTCATGAGTTTCCAGAATTGAACAAGATGTTTGCAAGCGAGAACAATTAATCTGGCTAAAGCAGTTGAGCGTTTCCTGAATTCTAATGCAATTCTATTGAGGAGACTTGATAATCACATTTCATTCAAGATTCTTTTTATCGAGTTGATATCTGTGTTTTCTCATATCATTTGGTATTGCTTTCTCTTGTTGTAGCGAACTTCAGTGTGCTTATATATTTCATTAGTTTCCTACTTCAGTCTGCTTACAATTTGTCCTAAATTCCTACTTTCAGAAATTCTGTCTGCATACAAGACGGCCAACTACTGGCGCAGTCCAGAGTAACAACAGCAGCAGCATCACTTCTCAGACCCCTCAGATTGTTTTAATTAGTGGTTTATGGATGCCACCACCTGAGTACACTGCAGCGCCCGCAGCAGCTGGCGCCTCTGCATCCCAACCGGCAACAGACGCAACTGGTGTGCCATCAAACGGAGTTTACGCTCCAGTGGCATCGCTGCCATCAGAGCTGGGATCAGAACAACAATTACAGAAGAAGCAGAAGCTAGAAACAAAACGATTCCTACTGGACCTCTAAACTCTCAAGGAGGGTGCAGCGGGGATGATCACAGTGAGGATGGAGAGAGGGCAAACTCAAACTCATCTGCGACTGCATCCTCCTCTCAAACCACTACCAGTTCGCCTTCTGTAAGTAGCCGACAGTAGACATTGTAGAGAGTTGGTTTCGTTTCCTCTGTGCAATATGAGAGCTTCGAACGATCGTCATCTTGACTTATTTACCTTGTGAAAATAAATAGATGAGGTATATGTTGTTACACGGACTTGTATGAGGACTAGAAGAAACATTTGATGTTTATGCTTGAAACTAATGAATTTGTTGTGTATCATGTATGATTCTGAAACATGTTAAAACCTCAAGAACTAGACCTTCATCAGTATGCATCATCTTGTTATTAGGATATTTCTTGTGATTCATATTTTTTATATTAGAAGTGGTCCCATTAACATAAACAACTATATCCTCAGGAGTAATCTAATGCTCGTCGCTCAAGGTGTTCGAGAGGGAGCTCCCGCTCAGCCTCCAGCTCGTCGCTCAAGGTGAGATCCCATCCTGGCAGTCCTTGTTTTCTTCAAAGTCATCGTCTTTAGAACAAAGTTGCCATCTTTTTTCGGATTTGGTGTTGGTTATGTATGTAGCGATCGAGAGCTGCAGACGACAGCTAGAGGAGGGGGAGCATAAGCAGCATGTTGGCCGTTGGCTGCGAGGAGCTGACGACGAGCGAGGGGCCCGTTCTGGAGGAGTTCATTCCGCTGCGGCTGGCAAATTCTTCGTCTTCCGGCGATGGGAAGAGTTGTTGTAATGGTGGAGAGAGAGAGGCTGATAAGAAGCCGGATTGGCTCAGATCGGTTCAGCTGTGGAAAGAACCAGAACCACCGACAGTGGTGAGATCATTAAGGATGAATCTTTACTCACATTCAAAGAAAAAGGTTCCAGTCTTTTGTTCAATTAATTTTTGATTTTTTTTTGGGTGAAATTTAGGATGTTCTTAGGCCGATCGCGGTGAACGCGAAGAGAGTCGGAGCCGGAGGAACCTTTCATCCGTTTGAAAGGGAGAAGAATGTGAAGGAGGCCGTCGTGGCAGCTCCGGCGAGCTCGACTACGGATACCAATGGAGGGGAAGAGAAGGAGAAGGAAGCCAGTCGTCGCAGAGGAAGTCGAGGAGGTGCTGGTCTCCGGAGCTCCATCGCCTGTTCTTGCACGCGCTTGAGCAGCTCGGAGGCTCTCATGGTGTGTGTCGTTCAAGATCAAAGAGTTGTCTGTGTGATTCTTCTTCTTTCTGTTAGCTTGAATGTGTGTTTTGATTCCTTTTGTTTGCAGCTGCGACGCCGAAGCAAATTAGGGAGCTGATGAAGGTGGATGGGTTTACCAATGATGAAGTCAAGAGTCATTTGCAGGTGACTCGTCCTTTGATTCTATGTTGCTAGCTAGTTCTTTGATTTTACAAGTAAAAAACCACAACCATGCATATTGTCTTGTTAATTTCAACTATATATTAGTAGCTGGTCACGAGAATTTCGTGTTCTTGAGAAGCACCTAATGATATTTGATTTGATTTGATTTGGGAAACTCTTCACCTAAGTAACAAACATAAACTTAACAATTGCCTATGCCTTTATACCGATATTTGAGGGCATATATACTTCCGCAGTTACCATCCAATTTCTCTTTAGGCCTTCCATGTCTTTACGTTCCTTCTAACAGAAAGTATGAGTATCTTCTTACTATATGCTTCTCCAGGATCTGTTTAAAAGATGCTTTTTGATCACAAAGTTTGATAGCTTGCCCGATGACACGAGAGGAAGGAATACATTCCACTCGCTTTCAACATATTCCATCTCCATTTCATGGTGATAATATGATTTCTAGCAGTACAACGTTCGCTTTCGTTGTACTCCTTGGCATTATCTTCAATGCTTATCTGCTAGTTATGAGTGTGTGTGTGGGATATAGATATAGGTATGTGTATATGTATATTCATAGGGATGTGTGGGTGCATATATATGATTCATGATTGTGTGTATGTGTATTAATGAGTGTGTGTTAGAGAGAGGAGAGATTACAGTGATTTGGGGGGGGGGGGGGGGGGGGGGGGTGTATGTGAACCTATGTGTAACTGTTCATATGTGTGTATGTGTGTGTAGGGTCAAGTAGATAGTTTGATAGATAGTTATGTGAATAGATAGATAGATGGTAGGGAGTTTAAGTAGAAGAAGTAGCAGCAGTAGGAATTTCCTGCTGCACTAGGCAGCAGGAGATCAAGTGAAGAAGAGAGCACAGCAGCAAGTGCCCTGTGCAGAGAGAACAACAGCAACAGCAGCAGCAGTAAGTCCAAAATACTTTTGACAGAATAATGGCCATGCATAAACAGAAGTCTTGTGGCACGGGGACTTTCTTTTCTTTAATAATTACGGACCAACGAGTATGAAATTGCACCAGGAGTTGCAAAGAAGAAGTGCACCCTATATCTATACTTGAATAAATCTCTACCAACTTTCCTCGCCAATCTGAGGGCCGTAAGAGGAAGAGTTGTCTCCTTTGATCTGCAGAGGAGAAAAATAATCTAAACCAAATATTCCTTCCTTCTATGCTAAGTATCACTCCCATTCATGACAAGGTCAGCTTCTGGAGAAAAGAAGAAGATTTACTTTCCATTGCACAATATATCAGTTTACTGTTTCTCCCATCACTTGGGAATTCTACCTAATCCATATGGATTTGATGATACACTGATATTCAACATAATCACCAAAAGTTAAAAAAAAAAAAAAAAAAAAAAAAAAATTCTAAAGTCACCTTTGACATACAGTACTTGTGTAATATGTTATCGCCTATATTTGTTGCTCAATAGTACGAGTCATGACAAGTTGTCGTGTAACATATAGATGCACTAACCAATAAGGGAGCCAATGACAACGTACCAACTAGGATTAGTTAAGACATCAGTATTTTGCTATAAAATGTATTAAAGACCCTGCTACTACACCAAATTTCTAGTGTTGTGGTGAGGGTTGAGGGTTACTTATGTATCTGCTACTACAACAAAACCCTAGAGCTATGGTGAGGGTTGATTAAATATTTATATTATTTCAAGATAATGCTTAGTTGGGTAACATTCTTGCATGACAACTTATCCGTGTGGATTCCTATAGCGAACCCTTGCAAAAATAGTAAACAAGTATCAAATGTGAATCATGAAACTTGTCCCACCAGTAACACCTTTTTAGAAAGAACTTCCTAAGAAAGAGATGCCATACATATCAACATCTTAAGCTAAGAATAAGATATTACAATTATGGATTTGCTTTTGATCGAATCATCAATAATCAATAATCAATTTATAGTATACAAGTGCGATTTTGTTTTCTGTCTCCTTGCTTTCCTATGTACATTGAAGGATGGGGATAACTCCCTATATGCCACTCTGATGTTAAAGACAGGCTAAGATTTGAGGTGGATATGAAATTAGTCAGAATTTTAGGGTAAAAAGTGAGCATAGCTCTCGAAGATGATATGCAGGCTATTTATAGTATGTCAAGAGATAACCCTAGATCTTTATTTGTATTGTCAAGTCAGAGTTTAAACTTGACGGTGTGATATAAATGGCTATGTATGCCAATATTTATTGTAAATTCTATAGGATTGTATTTATTTAATAGATTTTGTGATCCATGTCCAGGACTCCAGATTGAATATGGGCATGGCCTATGAAAAATCTAGTAAGCTCAGGTCTGAGCCTCTGGGCCTATCCCTCAGTGTATATGTCACCAGAAGCCCTCAAGTCTTCGGTCGTAGTAGAAAAACGGGTTCATAGGATGACTTTACTAATGAGAAGACCTTTGACATGTCTACAGAATAGGCGTTTAGGTGCGAAGTTAGGGGTACCCTCGTTCGTATCCTGTCAAATTTTCAGCCTTAATCGTATTGTCTCCAGCCGAGGCGTTTAGGTGCGAACTATGACGTGTATAGAATTTTGATCCACTCCTAATACAATTCAAGATGCTAACGAGTATTAATCACCATTTGGTTTTTAGAGCACCTCAAAAGAAAGTGCTCAAGGGAATGATATGTTTGGAAAGAGAATGTCACGAATCCTGTTCACTGAATCTGTCAAGTTGCTCCATCTACATGCTATAATATCTAAAAATCCATATATATTTTTGTGAGAAAGAGGGAGGTGCTTGCTAGTTGAAATGTGTATCGAAGAGTTTTGCTGCTTCTGGTCTCCCTCAATTGAAGGTGAAGGTCCAATTGATTCCCCCAAGTTCAAGCCAACATATTCCGGTGATCTTCTGAACAAAACCCTCGGGGCTAGTAACTCTGGTGCCAAAGTCGCTTCGACTAGCCCTTCCAAAGAGAAGGCTCCAGAGAAAACTCAGTCTGGCGGCGACAAATCAACTATCACAGTGAAGAGGCTGCGCAGGCTCAACCTGCAAATGTTCAACCCAAGGAAGGTGTTCCGAGGAGTCCAGCAAAGTTTACAGATGCTGCTGAGCAGCAGCCGCAGTCGAAGATTGTTTCAACTGGGGAAATCACTGCCATAGTTGATCGTCGCCGCCAAGACTACTGATGAGAGAGATAGGAACTCCAAAACTGATGGCAATCAAGGTGATCATGATGCAACTGCTTGGTTTCTGCACTTGAAAAATATTTCATTTGCTTCTTCTTATGTGTACTCTTAAACTTGGTTGCTGCTTGCTTAATAAATTGATAGTTGTTTTCTTGGATAAAAATTTGTATGTTCTTGTGCAAAATCAATATTGAGTTTGACAATTTAAGAGTGTTTGTAATTTGTTCATGTTGTTACTTCTATGTGGCATAGTTGAGAGTTCAGTTGCTGTAGCTCTGTCAGAGAAATTAGTTATGTCCATTTTCTGTTTAGTCTACTTAAGTCCTAACAATAGTCAAGACTGCTAATTAAAGGCACAAAACCTTTGGAATCTGATAGATCATCATTGAAATTTAAGGTGAAACCATAGTGAGGGGATCACTCAATTAGTCAAAGTATGGATGTGTAACTCATTTATTAGGTATTTTGTCAAGGTTTTGGGAGATCAAGCCACTGGTTTTGACTGAAATCATAGCTAATTGCTGTTCCTCAACATGTCCATTATTAGAACCAAAGATCAGGCATCAGTATATATGCTCATGAGATGCTGATCCTTGCGTAGCGTATTAGTGTCCGACACTTCGTGGTTTAAAATACAACGAAAGCTTATAACGACAAAAAGGAGGGAAAAAAAAATTGTTGCATCTTCCATGTTTACTTTTCTTCCCCTCTAAATCTATGCCAAATATGAAACCATACATGACAAGTTGTTTAGAGAAGAGAAACCATAGGTTAAGCAGTTAGTAATTTAAGAGAGAAAGTTCTAGTCACTAAAACAAGCTATTGAAATTTCCCATACAGTCCAACATTTGTAGCTCATATGGAAAGCAGCACACACCAGGTGGAGCTGGTAGGGTTCGAGTACCCTAACCGTAAGAACGTGTAGGTGCGTATTGGTTGTAATAAAAAAAAGGCATTCTCCAAATGGGCCAAACCTGCATTAGCTCCAGCTGACAATGGGATATATATATATTTTTTTTGAAAATCAATTCTTTTTTAGATATAATTGGATAAATATTTAACCTAGAATACTAGGCTATTTGGAAATCAATTTTTCTAAATGTCCGGATTGTAAAAAAAGGAGGATAATATCAATGTTTTTGTGACATAGATGAAGGTTGATTAATACTTTGGCTACGATTGTATGTAGCTCGTGACAGGTTTTGTTGGGCCTCTATTTGGGCCAATAAGCCTCGGAGTACTTGTTGGTTCGGTATATCAATTCTTTGCTTCATTGGCCTATTTGGTTTCATGTTATGAGCTTTCAAGATGGCCCAAGTGTAATGCCCTGTTCTGCGCGAGGCATTTGGGTTAGCTTGTTAGATGCGATCAGAATGTTTGACCGTGACTTGTGTTGGGAATCAAGAGAATTGAGACTGGTGCAGTCTCTCTTAGATGACTAGATGAAATGGATATTGGAACGTGGCTCGCTGGTGGAGCTACGCCTAGTGGGAATATGTGCGATCGGAACAAGAAGACCTTTTGTGCAAGTGAGTGGAACTGTCCTTCCTCCTTCTTACTCCTTCATGCTTAATAAAACAGAGTATTGAAATGCTATGAATTGTCCCTAAATGACCCATGTCTTAGTTGCTGGATAATAAGAGATGCTTATGCTGAGAATTATTGAAATGAACAACACATGAACATTGAATTGCTGAATGAATCACACTTGAACTGCTAATGTAACTTGATGCCTGAGAATGAATTGATAACATTATCCCTTATGTTTAATGCTGCTGAAACAAATGAAACACTTGAATAATGAGATGCAGTGTGATTGATACATGGGAAAAGAACTGGTTATGCTATTAACACAATGAACTGAATGAGACTCTTGAATCATGTACACTCTCTATAACTGTTGTAATGAAATGAGATGTTGCCTGTTTTCGTATAAGCAATTAACTGAATAATAATTATCCCAACGAAATGAATGAAAAGTTGCTTGTCCCTTTGAAATGAATGAAATGTGGTTTGTTCCTCGTTGAGAGGAATGCTATGAGAAATGTTGCAATGAATCAATGAATGAGGAATGATGAGGCTTGGGATCATGGAGATCACCAAGTGGAATGATGGTAATGATGGAATGATTAGTCGTTGAACACGGCTCAGAATTGAGATGAGATGTTGAACTATTGGCTTTGCTTACTTTCAGTTGTTTTGCCATGCACTTGTGTTTATCGTGTCAACACACATTCGTATGGTCATGGACGTACTTGTACAAGTTTGAGTAAGTTTTCTCGAACGGTACCTGGGACGCTGGGCCCGATTCGACCCGGAAGGAAACATTGGTCGTGCTATGGTGGCACGAGGTATTACGGGACATTCGGCTAGGCTTGCAACCTACCCTGGAATGGTGCGTCGTAATATCCGTTGGAAAGTCCTTTATGGTGTAGTTTCACCAACGACCATGTAGGATGTATGCTAACGAATGTTTTGTGCAGACATAGTAAGTATATCATATTATCCTGTATTTTTATGCAGGTACGAGGGAGTCGGCTATCGGTAAGAAATCACTTAAATGTGATACGGTTATTTACATGTTAACTTCAACTTGATTGCTTAACATGTTAATACCAACGATGATAAGATGTTGCCTTTTAGAATATTGCCATAACTTGTTGAACGATAAAACCAAGTATGCTAAACGATGCCTTCCAGGAATATTTTCATAATATGCTCAACATGTTAACTCAATATTGCTTGGATGATGCCTTACACAAAGAAATGTTATATCATGCTATAACATGTTTACTTCAATGTTTCTGCTCAAGAACTGTAAACTGATGCTAGGCTCCAACTAGAAAGATCACTCTAATGAATGTTTGCTAAAATTGATCACTTAGTGTTGGTTTAGGCGAGTGGGTTGAATTCTGCTCGCCAGTACATAAATGATGTACTAACCCACGTTGTGGGCAGGTGCTCGTGCTTGGGAGTTCTGTACACGAAGATTGGCTTGATCGGTCTCGTGGCATCGAAGATTTGCTGGACATGCAGAAGCTCTCCTTATATAAGATGACGTCTTCTGTTTATAAAGGACATAATGTATGGAACATTGTAATCAGTTGTATCAGTGTGTTGTAAGCCAAGTTGGTATATTGAGTTGTAATCAAATGTATCAAAGTATCCAAAGTAAGCTTTGTGGCAGATGTTCAGTTGGCTATCAATGTAAAGAGAGATGTGTTGTAAGCATTGTATTTCATTACAGATTTTGTACTATTCAATTATCAATAAAGAGAATGCATTTCTATATATCTTTTGTGACTTCAAGTTATCTGCTTATCTCCGCTGCTATAAATCAGTAATATTTTCCTATTCGATAAAGAAATACATGTCCTCATTAACTTCAATTTGTCTACTTCTGTCGCTGCGATGTGTTCCTATTTGAAGATAATCAATTATATACCGTCTTTGTCTTGTACAAGTGCAATACCAAACTTGTACGACATCACGTCCAAGTGAGAACGATCGATTCCAAGAGTTAAATGCAAGGATGAATGACTCTGCAGAATTGGGACGCGACACCAAGCCTCTTTCTCTTTATTTCTTTTTCTTATAATTGATAGTTTAGAAAACTTGATCAAAATTACTTAGCAAATCTCTTTTTCTACTATTATAAAGAGAATTGAAAATGGCTCAAAATGAACCGTCTAAGCACATGTATATCCTCACGTAATTAAAAATTAAAAAAATATAACTAATTGCTTAACTATTTGATATTATCTAACCACATGCACGGATATCTATAACAATTTTTAATTAAAAATAAACATATCTATAGAAAATTCTAATTAATATATACTCAAATCATATTTATAACAAAATCCTACTTTAACTATTTTGCAACAATATTAAACGATTTTGTACGCACGTGCACATGATTGGTCCTATAGTTTTTACAACAAATAATAATGTTATCTTTAAATAGAGATGCATCTCGTATCAAAATTTCACAAATATCAAGTACACTCGAAGATCCAAGCCCACAACACATTGAGAACAAAAGAAAATAGTTAAAAATTTACAAATATCAATAACGCTCCGAGGTCCAAGCCCACAACACATTGGGAACAGAAAAAATGGTCAGCAATGTGAAGTGTCAGTGATATTGTAATAAAAATTAATTTTTTACCATTTTGCAAGTGAATAAACATATAATGACAGCTTGCAAGCTAATGAAATGAAAGGATCATGTGCAAAACATCAAATTCCGACAAACATATGACGATTGGAGGTGAGACTTACAATGCTAATTTTTTTTGACCTACTCTACTTTCATTAAAAAAAAAACTGCATCGTACCGTCCGTTTTTCTCAACGATATTAGTTAAACAGCATGATTAAGCATTATCGAATGTAAATAATATTATCTTCAGAAATAGAATATCCTATATGAAGTTCACAAATATTATTGATACTAAACAAGAAAGATATGGAAAAAATTTGCTGGAATATGTGCCTCCAAAGTCCAAACCATGTCACTTCCCCAAACATGTTTATGTGGATTTTGTCCAAAAAGTATATCCGTATAATATTCTCCATTTGGTGATTCTCACTCTTTCAAAATCAAAAAATGACTCTTGGATTCCCCCAAGGGGCACTTCTAACCTAACCTAACATCAAATTCAATTACTCACTATTAATACCTATACGCATACACATACGTATACGTATACGCATACACTCTTGAATCTCCACCTATACCTATACGCGGCAACTAGCTATCCACTAGAAGCCAAAGTAGATTCCTGGGCGATCTCAGCCGTCCGCTTCGAATCCGACGGGACCGACGGAAGTGGGCCCCACTGGCACTTCGATCTTATCTTTGGGGGTAACGTTACCGCCAGCTAAGATGCGTGGAATCGATCTTCGGAATATTCATACTCATATATGCGGCATCTCGACGACTCTAGAAAAAATAATAAAAACTTGTGCTTTAATATTCCTCTCAAAGAAGAAGAAGAAGAAGAAGAAAAGATTGGAGCTTTTTGAAATGATGATGGAGAAAGTCTGTGCTTTAGAAGCCATGGACGCTTACGTGAAGGCGCTGGAGGAGGAGAAGAAGAAGATCGTGGTGTTCGAGAGGGAGCTCCCGCTCAGCCTCCAGCTCGTCGCTCAAGGTGAGATCCCATCCTGGCAGTCCTTATTTTCTTCAAAGCCATCGTCTTTAGAACAAAGTTGCCATCTTTTTTAAGGATTTGGTGTTGGTCATGTAGCGATCGAGAGCTGCAGACGACAGCTAGAGGAGGGGGAGCAGAAGCAGCATGTTGGCGGCGAGGAGCTGACGACGAGCGAGGGGCCCGTTCTGGAGGAGTTCATTCCGTTGCGGCTGGCAAATTCTTCGTCTTCCGGCGAAGAGAGTGGCGGTCATGGCCGCGACGGGAAGAGTTGTTGTAATGGTGGAGAGGGAGAGGCTGATAAGAAGCCGGATTGGCTCAGATCGGTTCAGCTGTGGAAAGAACCAGAACCACCGACAGTGGTGAGATCATCAAGGACGAATCTTTACTCACATTCAAAGAAAAAAGTTCCAGTCTTTTGTTCAATTAATTTTTGATGTTTTTTTTTGGGTGAAATTTAGGATGTTCTTAGGCCGATTGCGGTGAACGCGAAGAGAGTCGGAGCCGGAGGAGCCTTTCATCCGTTTGAAAGGGAGAAGAATGTGAAGGAGGCCGTCGTGGCAGCTCCGGCGAGCTCGACTACCGATACCAATGGAGGGGAAGAGAAGGAGAAGGAAAGCCAGTCGTCGCAGAGGAAGTCGAGGAGGTGCTGGTCTCCGGAGCTCCATCGCCGGTTCTTGCACGCGCTTGAGCAGCTCGGAGGCTCTCATGGTGTGTTTCGTTCAAGATCAAAGAGTTGTCTGCGTGATTCTTCTTCTTTCTGTTAGCTTGAATGTGTGTTTTGATTCCTTTTGTTTGCAGCTGCGACGCCGAAGCAAATTAGGGAGCTGATGAAGGTGGATGGGCTTACCAATGATGAGGTCAAGAGTCATTTGCAGGTGGCTCATCTTTTGATTCTATGTTGCTAGCTAGTCCTTTGATTTTACAAGTAAAAACCACAACCATGCATATTGTCTTGTTAATTTCAACTACATATTAGCAGCTGGTCACGAGAATTTCGTGTTCTTGAGAACCACCTAATGATATTTGATTTGATTTGGGAAACTCTTCACCTAAGTAACAAACATAAACTTAACAATTGGCTATTCCTTTATACCGATATTTGAGGGCATATATACTTCCGCAGTTACCATCCAATTTCTCTTTAGGCCTTCCATGTCTTTACTATATGCTTCTCCAGGATCTGTTTAAAAGATGCTTTTCGTTCACAAAGCTTGATATGCTTGCCCGATGACATGAGAGGAAAGAATACATTCCACTCGCTTTCAACATATTCCATCTCCATTTCATGGTGATTGTATGATTCGGATGCTTGCTAACTTAGCTAGTACATTTCGGTGTTCTAGCAGTACACTCTTTACGTTCGCTTTCGTTGTACTCCTTGGCATTATCTTCAATGCTTATCTGCTAGTTGGAAACAAGTAGCTCAATTGTGTTATTTAGCATGAACCAAAGTCCAAAATACAGTGAAGTAAAAGGAAACAATAGTTGCATGCACTGTATGCTCCAACTTCTGTTCCGTTCCGCAATGTCTCGTAGCCAAGTTTGTCGAGGATGATGGCTGGCTACCAAATGCGATGGCGAACTTCCAAGTAAAGAATTTTACTTAAGAGAGTACTGGACATTTCTTTGACCTAATATACATGTATGATTCCTTATGCAGATTTTGTCGTTTGACAGAAATAGAGTATTGCAGAATTCTACTCTGCGTCAGCCCTAAATAATTTACAAGTATTATTCTAGTCTAGCTGTCCAAACTCCGCCTAGGGTGGTTTTGGTCGTGAGTTTCCAGAATTGAACAAGATGTTTGCAAGCGAGAACAATTAATCTGGCTAAAGCAGTTGAGCATTTCCTACTGAATTCTAATGCAACTCAATTAAGGAGACTTGATAATCACATTTCATTCAAGACTCTTCTTATTGAGTTGATATCCGTGTTTTCTCATATCATTTTGTATTGCTTTCTCTTGGTGTAGCGAACTTCAGTGTGCTTGTATATTTCCTTAGTTTCCTACTTCAGTCTGCTTACAATTTGTCCTAAATTCCTACTTTCAGAAATACCGTCTGCATACAAGACGGCCAACTACTGGTGCAGTCCAGAGTAACAACAGCAGCAGCAGCACTTCTCAGACCCCTCAGATTGTCTTAATTGGTGGTTTATGGATGCCACCACCTGAGTACACTGCAGCGCCAGCAGCAGCTGCCGCCTCTGCTTCCCAACCGGCAACAGACACAACTGGTGCGCCATCAAACAGAGTTTACGCTCCAGTGGCATCGCTGCCATCAGAGCTGGGATCAGAACAACAATTACAGCAGAAGAAGCAGCTGCAAACGAAACGATCTCCTACTGGACCTCTAAACTCCCAAGGAAGGTGCAGCGGGGATGATCACAGTGAGGACGGAGAGAGGGCAAACTCAAACTCATCTGCGACTGCATCGTCCTCTCAAACCACTACCAGTTCGCCTTCTGTAAGTAGCCGGCAGTAGACAATTGTAGAGAGTTGGTTTCGTTTCCTCTGTGCAATATGAGAGCTTCGATCGATCGGCACCTTGACTTATTTACCTTGTGAAAATAAATAGATGAGATATATGTTGTTACACAGACTTGTACTTGATGTTTATGCTTGAAACTAATGAATTTGTTGTGTATCATGTATGATTCTGAAACATGTTAGAACCTCAAGAACTAGACCTCCATCAGTATGCATGATCTTGTTATTGGGATATTTCTTGTGATTCATATATTATTATTATTAGAAGTGGTCCCATTAACATAAACAAGTATATCCTCAGGAGTAATCTAATGCTTAGCCTCGTCAATTGGACAATGCAGTCTTATCCTAATCTGTGACTACAGGAGAAAAACATGGATTAGTATGTACTGACCTGCACTATTGTTTGGTACTCTCAAACTTATCCTTTGATTAATTAATTTTCATTAAATTTTTTTCCTACAGCTTTACTCAACAACTACTACTATTCTTCTTCTGGTGGTTACTTCTGTAGATTGAACTGTCTTGTTCAACTAATCTTTGGCAGACTGTCTTTCTCTAAAATGTTCAAAGTAGATTACTTGCGTGTTCTCTAATGAATTCCTTCGTATGTTTCCCTTGACTTGCTTGTTTCTCGCTAAAGGTCACAGGAACTACAATAGGATTTTTCACATGCAACATTCCAAATAAAATGTTAATTTCTTGCAACCAACCAAACCACTACCGAAATTATCAAGGCACGTCTGGGAAGTCCATATCATTACTCAAAATGTCAAACTTAGACTTACATCTTTTCAAAACAGAAATTAGCCATTACTTAAGAAGAGAGAAAAACACCTTCATAAGAAAATTTCTAAACTTGAATGAGAAGTTTCGAGACATCGAGCAAGGTTTCACTAGATTGGACGAGCTTATAACGTTTCTAAGTTATCCTCATGTCACTCGATACCCGTAGAGACGTGGGTTAGTACATTATCGTGTACTAGTGAGCAGCGAATTAACCCAACTCACCTAAATCAAAACAATAATCATGTGAAGCTGGCAACTATTATTAAGGGATCTTTCTACTTGTCTAAGTCTTTTTGGGTAAAGTGCAAAAAATCTCTCGTTAAATATACGCCTTTTGCGTAGAAAGGCCTTTTAGAATTTTTTGGCAGTTTGCCCCTCCTTAGATTACAAATCCGTTCGATTAGGTCCCCCCAGCCAAATTTTAAAATTTTTATACCGAAAATGCCCCTGCCCCCTCTAACCCCCTCCGGACGGCGGCGGCGCCGGCGAGCCCCCAGCCCCCCCCCCCCCCCCCAGATCCCCTCCCCTCGTCGGCGAGCCCCCAGCCCCCCCCAATCCCCTCCCCCCTCGCCGGCGAGCCCCCAGCCCCACCCTCCTCGCCGGCGAGCGCCCCCCCCGACCCCCTACCCCCCCCTCCTCCTCCCTCGCCGGCCCCGACCCCCCCTCCTCCCTCGCCGGCGAGCGCACCCCCCTGCTCCTCCTCGCCGGCGAGCGCCCCCCCCGACCCTCCTGCCCGACCCCCACCCCCCTCCTCCTCCCTCGCCAGCCCCGACCCCCCCCTCCTCCCTCGCCGGCGAGCGCCCCCCCTCCTCCCTCGCCGGCCCCGACCCCCCCCTCCTCCCTCGCCGGTGATCGCACCCCCCTCCTCCTCGCCGGCGAACGCAGCCCAAACAGCCGAGGAAGGATGGGGAGGGATAAAATTGTCATTTGGGGACAAAATGAGCATATTTCATACTTTTAGAAATTTTAAGAGTATGTGATTTTTTAGTGCAAAAAGCGGAAATCTAAGGAGGGTTTTTTTTGCAATTTACCCAAGTCTTTTTTAACAATTCTTCTTAACCACGTTCGAAAATTCATCTCCCCATTAGACAAGGATTAGAAAATATATATATATATATATATATATATATATATATATATATATATATATATATATATATATATATATATATATATATATGAAGCATATATGTGAAGCAGGGTAACTTCTTGACCTGTGCTACTGACAACAATCACTCAGTCACTTTTAAGAATGTCTTGAGACACAAGGGGGTTCTCAAATCTGCAATCCGGAAGGTCATGAAGGATGGGTCTGGAACGAACTTCTGGCGGGATCCTTGGATAGATCGGCTTTCGCTATTGGACATCAGGGGAGCCCCGACACATCAGGAGGACAGGCGTGGGCTGACGTGTAGTCGTATCATACGCGACGGGTGTTAGCCCAATGATTGCATCATGTTTTTGAATATGGTTAATATGTTAAGTTTAGCATTTCATTATCACTAATCTTTATACTATCGCTATAGCATTTCTACTTATACTTATACCTTTGGTGATATGTGTCTATTGGTTTACATATTAGTGATATGAGCTTATATATGTTAAATTTAATTGAGCTACCAAAATCAGAACTATGTTTTGATTATGGTTATTCAATTAAGTTTAACATTATGATATCACTAATATTTTTGCTATCACCTTAGCACTTATACTTAAACTCAGCATTGTCCTAATGTGCATTAATCTTATCATACTTGCTACTATGTATATTGCTTTGTTCGTCTAACATGTACATGCAGAAAAGCAATAAGCAAGATCAATGTGGACATATGCAATGAAGAAATCATGGTGGGCCAAAGACGATGGATCCCACAAGATTTTTCTGAACCATCCGACGACATCTCTGGAGCCACGCACCGGAGGTTCCGCTGGATATCTTTGGACAGCTGCCGCCAAGGGAAAAAGCCAGCACCTATCAAAGAAAGAAGCCAAGCTATGCCATCATCATTTCAAGACTCTGAAGAAGCCTGCACCTGCCTAAGTTTATCTGGAGTCTGTAATGAGTCTTAGGAATTATTGTAAACACAAGAAATGGATGGCAAAATCGAAAGCTAGGGCAGAATATATGCCCAGAATCATTTTTGGTAGAAAAACGGCATACCGACGGTATACCGGTGTATACCGACGGTATACCGGTTTTTGTTCACAGAAAATTTCTGTTTACAAAACCGACATACCGACGGCATACCGGTCCATACCGACGGTATACCGCTTCCGGAACGTTGAAATTCCAACGGTCGGATTTCCAGCCATTAATGACCCTAACGGCTATATTTCTAGCCGTTGCAATCCCAGACCGGTATACCGCCGGTATGTCGGATCATACCGACGGTATGCCGGTTCGTGACTGAAAAGTTGCCTTTGGCTCTTTTCAATGCTTTGGTTATAAATAGCCTTGAACCCCTTCATTCAAGGTTGATGTTTTGAGCCTAAAAATTTCTAAACCACCAAAGCCTATCCACAAACAACTCTACAAAGCTTACATTTGCCATCCACAAATTGTGTTAGAGTTATTGAGTTGAAAAGAAAGATCTTCATCCTATTGTAAGGAGATCAAAACCTATTGTGAAAGGTTGAAGTTGGAGAGTCTTCGTATCCAAACTCTCGGTTGAAGTTGGGGAGTCTTCGTATCCAAACTCTTGGTTGAAGTTGGGGAGTCTTCGTATCCAAACTCTCGGTTGAAGTTGGCGAGTTCTTCGGATCCAAACTCGTGTTGAAGTTGGCGAGTTCTTCGGATCCAAACTCGTGTGTAACTATTTACTCAAATAGTGGATTAAAGCCGGAGAGAGTTCCGGGATTGGAGTGCCTCTTGGGAGGATACCAGGATATATCTTGTGTCAGTATTGTTTTGCTTCTTCTCTTGCACTTATATTTTTAAATTGCTCATTAGCTTGTGCTAAGTGCTCGATTAGATTGCTTGACCCTATTCACCCCCCCTCTAGGGTTCCTACAATTGGTATCAGAGCAAGGACTCTATTGTTAGGCTTAACATCCTTAGAGTAGATCCTTGTTATTTTTTCTATGGCATCGTATTCTTCCTACTCCTCCTCCGATAAAGAGGGTTTTACTTCTAGTAGCATAGACAATCATGTTTCTTCTAAATGCAAGAAATGCTCTAAGTGGAAAGCCATGGCTAAACAATCCTTAGAGATTCTTGACAACCTTCATTCTATAAATGAAGAATTTTCTGAAAAGGTTGTTCATTTAGAAGAAGCTAATGAGTTATTGAGAAATGAAAACAATGTTTTATTATCTAGACTTGATTCTCAAAACTCATCATGTGTTTCTTTAAAGAGTTTGAATGAGGCTTTAATTTTGAAAATCAAATCTCTTTCCTCATCAATAGAAGATCTTAAGAGGCAAACTCATGAGCTAAATCATTTGCATGATTCTTCTATTGACTCTTTAAAGAAACAAAATGATGATTTTATTTCTAGAATTGTTTTATTTGAACAAGAGAATAATGCTTTAAATGTTAAATTTGATTCTCTTACTTGTATGCATGATGATTTGATATTAGAACATGATATTCTTAAGACCAAATCCATGCATGCTCACTCTAGAGACATTCATCATTCTAGTATGTCACATGTTCATAACCATGCTCATTCTGATACATGTGCACACACTAGCATTAGATGCTTCTATTGCTCTCGCATTGGACACATGAGCTTTACATGCCCTATTTGTAGGATCTTCACTACCAATGCTAGAGTAAGTGCTATATGGGTCCCTAAAGCTAATAAATGTGGATCCAAGTTTATTTGGATACCAAAGTTTTCATCTAATGTTGTAGGTGAAGCTTCTTGTATCGGGACATAGCACCGAGGAGCGTGTTGGTGGTTGCAAAGCTCAAAGGTCATCTTCCAAGCAATTGTACCAACACAAGCGTGGCCACTAGAGCTACTTTGGTAACATGCTAAATGATTCTCTTTAAATAGTTTATATTTGTAGAATCTAGCATGTTTCCTTTGACATCTTGTTACTAGCTCACATTGATATCCTTAGTTGCTTATTGTATAAATCAATGTGAGATATAATACTAGCATGCTTAGTTAATTTTCTTATTATTTCTTTTATCGAGCATGACTAGTTACTTAGCTTAATTGTTTAGTTCACACTTGTAGTTCATCACTCATTTTCTATTAAGTGTGACACTTTTATTTTATGCATGCTTGTTATTCTTAATCTCTTTTTATGAAGCATGCATATCACTCTAGTCCATAGGAGCTTGTTTTTTATTTGAGTTAATATGATTTTAACTCTCCGTCTTTAAAGTTTTTGAGAATAATTACTTCTTACCGATTTCTCCTTAATATGTAATATTTACTTTAAATCGGTATTTGTGAATATATATGTTTAGCACAAGCTTCTTATCACTTGACAAGTATACACCTACACTTCCATTTTAACTGCGTGCTTACATAATATATTCATTATTGATTCTCATACTTTATCTTGATTATCTTCTTGAGAATTAATTATGTCTTTGCCTAATGAAGTTTATTTATACATGTTTTTGAATTTGTAATTGTTTTTCAAATATTCATTAAGGGTACATGACTATATGCGTTAAATTTCCATCTACATACAGTTCATGTATCTCTTATATTGATATCTATTTTTGTATAAATACCTTTATGTAGGCATATGAGTTAAGCTAAAGTTTTATATTAACTTAAAGAGTATTTATTCATACTTGTTACTTTTAAACTTGTGCTTAACTCATACTCTAGCTATTGATTCTTTTGATCAAATTTGTGTATCTCTTTTTGAATCAATAAGCTTCTTCCTTAAAGCTTTCTTTTAATGATGTCTTTTTAGCTTTTTGGTTGACTTTATGGATACATATTATTCTCTTGATTTTTGAATCTTCTCATGTATGCCTTTTATATATATAGTTTTAACTATGTGATTCCTAACTTTGCACATGTATTTATTTTATACCTTTAAGTTAGGATGTTGAGAGAGAATATTTGTTTATGCCTTGCACTTGACTATTTATGGAAGTTCTTTTAAGAATCACATGGTTTTGTGCTTTGTCTTGTTTTTATATTTACCTCCATTTTTAGTGCACATTTTCAAATTGATATCTTCTATATATTTACTATGGTGCACTATGAAAGCTCTTTGAAAAATGTACTTCTTGATATCTTTAGCATTTAGCTTTCTTGATCTTAATGATCTTTCTTTGCTCATTCCTTGGATTTATGCTTCTTTTTGAATTATTGTTGCCCAATGATGTTTTTGTAGCACATGAGAATACCTGTAATTGTTACATCATATTTCTCATGACTTTAGCTACTATGGGTTGAGCTTTTATGTTGAGATTTTTTCCATTTCTAGAGAATACACTTATTTCATAATGACTATAATATTTTGCATTCTCTAGATCGATCTATCATTTTATTATCTTGGATTAATCTCAATACTTGGCAAAGAGATTTGTTTTATTATGTTTTCATGAATATCTCTTTTGGCCTATACTTGATAAGAGAATAATTCATTTATTTGTCATCTTATGCTCTTATCCTTGCTTAGAAAAGAGTCTACAAATCATTTTGTTCATTCAAAATGTATGCCCTTAATTGTGAACTCTATGCTTAAGCAAGTATTTTTAGTGTTAGTGACTTAAGATTTAATGAGCACATTTATCTTGTTAATGGTTTCCCTCATTAATCTTATTTGGATTATATAGTTTGCTCATTTGTGATATATTATTAAGCTATATAATTTTGGCTCACTTTCACACATCTAGCTATATTCCTATACCTCAATCTATATATGATATGCTTGTTTACAAAAACAAGATTTGTGATATGCTTGATCTCTAAAACTAGTTTTACAAATTCTTTATTAGATCTTGTTTTCTCTTAGAGGTTGGTGATTCCTTATTTTAAACTTTTCTCCATACTAGTCATTAGCAAGTCTCTCTTAAATTTCTCTCACTTTTGAGCCATGATTTCATCGTATTATCATTTACATCTCTTCTTGATTATATTTGCAATCATTTAAATGAGAATGACTTTTTTCCATATTTTTCATTGTTTTATGAGATTTTATCATAAATATGATTTGGGGATTTTCTTTATGAGATTTGTTGGATCATGTCTAATTGTTTTTTTTTTTTGATAAAAGATCCTAATGGTTGAGTAGTCCTATATTATCTTATTATGTGATTATCAAACTAATTTATTACTCTACTTTGACTACTCATGGATTGCCACATATGGGCCTTTGCTATTTGAACTTTATGGTTTATTATTTACCATTAGCAAGGTTTGGACCCGTTGATGGTACATATATGGTGAAACATACCTAGTCCATGTAAGTTAATAAATTGGTTGATTCTGTCTTAAATTAGATAATCATGGACATGATGTTTGAGTTTTATTTTTATTTTTATTTTTGAGCTATATTCTGTCTATCATCATGATTGTTCTTAATTGACTTTATTCTTTTTCTTGATGACATTTTCTCAAAGGATAACATACATTGATCTATCATATTTAAATATGAGATCCTTCTATATAGACTAATGTATGTCATTTTTTGATCATATGTGCTTAATTGAAATATTCTTTTGATTTTTCATCTTTAGTGGCTATTAATTGGATATCTTCTCTTGACTAAAGATGATATTATTCGTCTTTTGACGATATTGTAGCCTTATATGCATCGAGCAAGGGGGAGAAATCCATAGTTGATTTACCCCTAGATCTTGTAGTTATCTATTTTATGCTGTAAGTGCTTAGAAACTAGTTACGCATATTTTGAGGGGGAGCAAATAAATTGTTTTAATTCATCTATACCCTCTAATATGTCGTATACATAGTTTATCATGGACCCATATTTTCTTCATTTTTATATCTTATTGATTGAGGTCATGATATTTCTATTTTGAAGGGTTTATGAGAGTGTATGTGATTGTCCTTATTATCTTATCTCTCTATTTCATATGGGTTAAATATGTCATCTTGCTAATATTAACTTTCAGATCATATCTTGATGAATATTATGCTTTCGTTGATTTGACTTTTCTTTCATGCTTAATTGTTTTGGCTTTCCTTGTTGAGGACTTATCCAAAATTCATAATTTTTATCATCTTTGGTAGTACTTTGAGGGGGAGCATTCAAGTCGACTGAATTTCTCATTCTCAAGTATTTTTCTCCTTTACCTTCATGTTTATCTAAAGGGTATTCATATAGCATGATAAGGTAATTGAGTTCAAATGCATGAACTTGGATAAGCATATAGATCTTACAAATAATGAGATTACTTTATATCAATTGCAATATTTTATATTGATCATTCTTTTATTTTGTTCCACTATTTATTTGTGGACAATTATGATTATTAATGGTTTCCTTGATCAATGTTTCAAGTTTACATATTTTCAATTGGTATCAAGTTTATTTAATGTCATATCTCAATTGTTAGTTGCAATTATCTATTCCTCATGGCTTTTGTTTGAAATCCTTTATTTCATAGTTCTCTTCCAAAACTGGAGCAATATTTCATATCCTATTGTGTTTTGGATTTATTCCTTGGATTTCAAGTTGGTAAACTACTTATTTCTTGTTTTTCAAATACTTTTAGTTTTACCAACCATATTGTGTTTTGACAAGCACTTTTCTATTTAGTACTCTACATTTGGTATGTAGTTTTATACACTTGTCTTTACACACTTCTCCCATTATTTTTCATTAGTATATCTTGATCATGATTGTCTATAAGTTCCCCATGCTCTGATTTCTATGCTTAAGATTGATTTCTTTTTATCTCTTAGTACGGGGGAGCCTATTTTTGATCATGTCAAAGGGGGAGAAGTAAGTTTAAGTATGCTTTTATAAGTAATCTAAGTAGTATGCTATTAGTGATATTGCTTATGTCTTTTGTATATTAGTGATACATGCATCCATTGTGTCCATACTAAACTTAACCATTTTGCCATAATCAAAAAGGGGGAGATTGTTAGCCCAATGATTGCATCATGTTTTTGAATATGGTTAATATGTTAAGTTTAGCATTTCATTATCACTAATCTTTATACTATCGTTATAGCATTTCTACTTATACTTATACCTTTGGTGATATGTGCCTATTGGTTTACATATTAATGATATGAGCTTATATATGTTAAATTTAATTGAGCTACCAAAATCAGAACTATGTTTTGATTATGGTTATTCAATTAAGTTTAACATTATGATATCACTAATATTTTTGCTATCACCTTAGCACTTATACTTAAACTTAGCATTGTCCTAATGTGCATTAATCTTATCATACTTGCTACTATGTATATTGCTTTGTTCGTCTAACATGTACATGCAGAAAAGCAATAAGCAAGATCAATGTGGACATATGCAATGAAGAAATCATGGTGGGCCAAAGACGATGGATCCCACAAGATTTTTCTGAACCACCCGACGACATCTCTGGAGCCACGCACCGGGGGTTCCGCTGCCCGGTCAGCGGACAGGGGTCGAGGGGGCAGCGCCCCTCGTCGGGGGTTCGGGGGCGAAGCCCCCGAAAGGTATTCAGTTTTTACAAACTGGATATCTTTGGACAGCTGCCGCCAAGGGAAAAAGCCAGCACCTATCAAAGGAAGAAGCCAAGCTATGCCATCATCATTTCAAGACTCTGAAGAAGCCTGCACCTGCCTAAGTTTATCTGGAGTCTGTAATGAGTCTTAGGAATTATTGTAAACACAAGAAATGGATGGCAAAATCGAAAGCTAGGGCAGAAATATGCCCAGAATCATTTTTGGTGGAAAAATGGCATACCGACGGTATACCGGTGTATACCGACGGTATACCGGTTTTTGTTCACAGAAAGTTTCTGTTTACAAAACCGGCATACCGACGGCATACCGGTCCATACCGACGGTATACCGCTTCCGGAACGTTGAAATTCCAACGGTCGGATTTCCAGCCATTAATGATCCTAACGGCTATATTTCTAGCCGTTGCAATCCCAGACCGGTATACCGCCGGTATGCCGGATCATACCGGCGGTATGCCGGTTCGTGACTGAAAAGTTGCCTTTGGCTCTTTTCAATGCTTTGGTTATAAATAGCCTTGAACCCCTTCATTCAAGGTTGATGTTTTGAGCCTAAAAATTTCTAAACCACCAAAGCCTATCCACAAACAACTCTACAAAGCTTACATTTGCCATCCACAAATTGTGTTAGAGTTATTGAGTTGAAAAGAAAGATCTTCGTCCTATTGTAAGGAGATCAAAACCTATTGTGAAAGGTTGAAGTTGGAGAGTCTTCGTATCCAAACTCTCGGTTGAAGTTGGGGAGTCTTCGTATCCAAACTCTCGGTTGAAGTTGGGGAGTCTTCGTATCCAAACTCTCGGTTGAAGTTGGGGAGTCTTCGTATCCAAACTCTCGGTTGAAGTTGGCGAGTTCTTCGGATCCAAACTCGTGTTGAACTTGGCGAGTTCTTCGGATCCAAACTCGTGTGTAACTATTTACTCAAATAGTGGATTAAAGCCGGAGAGAGTTCCGGGACTGGAGTGCCTCTTGGGAGGATACCAGGATATATCTTGTGTCGGTATTGTTTTGCTTCTTCTCTTGCACTTATATTTTTAAATTGCTCATTAGCTTGTGCTAAGTGCTCGATTAGATTGCTTGACCCTATTCACCCCCCTCTAGGGTTCCTACAACGGGGAGTGGAGGCCGGAGTCTTATCGGTTTACCGAGGAGCTGGGTGGGATTATCAGTAATATTGCCATTGATCCGGACTTGCCTGCTGATCGGTGGATTTGGGAGCCGACAGAAGCAGCTCCAGGAACTGGGGAGTTCCAATTCCGGAGCTGCTACAACCTCATCTGGTGCACCTTTTTTCAGAGTTCTGACTACAAATTCGTATGGTGCAAGGGTCTAGCTAGGAAGATGCAGCTTTGTGTCTACAAGCTTCTACTGGGCCGTCTTTTGACTAGGGATCGTCTGAGTTCGTTTGGAGTGCAGGTCCCATATCCTAAATGTGTGCTATGCAGTGTGGAGAATGAATCTATAGGGTACATTTTCTTCGAGTGTGCCTTGGCATGACAGATCTGGTATGAGCAGAGTAGAGCGTTGGGTGTATGTGACTCCGGGAAGGAAATTGGGGACATCATCACTGTGCTCCAGGATAGCAGAGGTAGAGGGCATGACTGGTTCCGGACCGCCAGAGTTCGACTGGCGGCCTCAGTTTGGCATATATGGCGGGAACGAAACCGTCGTATATTAGTGGGGCTGGTCACCCTTCCGGTAGGCATCCTCTATAACATAGAGTTTGATGTTGCTATGGAAAACTGAAGAGTGGGAGTTCCACTTTGATTGTATGTTGTAAGATTATTGCATTGCTTTTGGAATAAAATTTACCCTTTTCACAATATATATATATATATATTTAGAAAAAGGGTAAATTTTATTCCACTAACATCGCAATAAGGTTACAACATAAAGGTACAGTCCCAACTCAGGGGGACATAACTAGTACATCCGACTCAATGTTATGAAGGATACCCACTGGTGGGGTGGACAGTCCCTCATAAGTTGCTAAGCAAACATATGGTAAGTTATTATTTATCAAATCTTTTATAAGATCTTTTATTTTCATCTATTTAAATTTTCTGTTCCAAGTCACTCTATTTTTATTGGTCCACATGAAAGCCACGTAGGATGGCTCATATAAGAGTATGAGCCTATGGCTCATATCTCGTTTTTCCTATATATATATATATATATATATATATATATATATATATATATATATATATATATATTTGTCTCTGCGTTAACATTAGGCTTCCAATAATATCATATGCATGCAACCTAACTACATGATGGTCCATGGACGACTTTCCATAGTTAGAAGTTGGGATGTCCAAGCCCATCTCTCCAAAAGACATTACACCCCTGATCGCGAGTACGTATAAGTCTCAGGGTGACTTATTCTTTCCTAGGCCAACATGATCTCCAGTGTCCCAAAAATCGATCGAGAGACTATACATTGTGCACAAGTTGTCTAAGACCGATGCATGATATGGACTTCTATATGATAAAAAATTTCAATTGCAACAGTTAAGCAATAAGTAAATATTACTATCTTTCTTTCTAACCATAGAACCGTAGCTCTGTTCTTCCATTATTTCATGTCATTTACTAACAACGGTAAGGCTTTACTTACAGTTCACTTTCTACAACATATGATAAGAAGCACGTATCATTCTTTCTTTACCAAGTAGCAACAATCCTATATTTCTAGCATGCAAATTCTCTTAACTTATCTTTCTTTTATTACGATATCATTGATCGTAGGGACGCAACAAAGGAATAGAAATGAGATCTTTTTGTTTAGGCGTGAAGGCAATGGTGTGAAGGATCAAAGCCACTCACAAAGCGGAAAGATCCGAAAGAAAAGGAGCTTATGCAACGACTACGCTTGCCTATGCGTCCACCTGAAATTGCACCAACAGTTGAGCATCATATTTCTTTCTTTCTCTCAAGATTCGAAATGAATGTAAAAGTTCGATGAAAGCGAACAACGAAACATATCATCGAAAACAAGCACGAACATGCATTTCATCAAAACCAAGCAGCGAAACCTCCAACAAAACAACAATGAAATTGATGGAAAGAAGTTCTTATACAGAGTTCGTTCGCCAAACAAGATTCGCTACATTTTGGGATTGAGTGTCATCAAAGCCGATCCACGAGTCATTGAATTGGAAATAGTCTCATTTACAAGTCCCGATCAATCAATACCAGCAAGATTTTTCTCAAGATGATTTATTCTTATTGGCTCGGTCCAGCCTCCAATCACACAAGGCACCGCCAGAAACGGGACACTACATTTTTTGTATGTCATGGATTTAAGTTAAAAAAATATCTTAGCAACTGCAAAGATCACTAGAAGTTTTATGGGTTATTTAGTAATAGGGTAATAGTGTATATTAGGGTTTGGGCCTCGAAAATAACCGATGTTAGGTTTTGGTCTCCAAATCACTGTTCACGCAAGTAAACAATGATTTTAAGATCCAAATCCTAACGTCGGTCATTTTCGAGACCCAAACCTAATTTTAACTATTATACGGGACCATGTTACTAAATAACCAAAGTTTTATTGATTACCGGATCGATCGATACTGATATATTTGATTCATCGGCAAAACTTAAGACAATGTTTGATGAGTTCGATGAAGAAGCATTACCACTAGAAGACATCGACTATCCATTAGTCAAAATCCTGTAAACCAGTCATGTTAGCGAAAAATAGTGCCTAGTAGTTCTTTTCTTCTCTCACTTTTCTCAGCATATCTGGAATATTCGGTCCAGTATCCTTAGGGAATCCGAGGTGTAATGTTGATGTTTCTTAAGCCTATGCTTGTGAAGAAGATTTTTAGAACATATACTGCGTTCTTTTGTGACAACCATTTGATGATGACACTAACATTCCCTCACTCTTGGTTTTCAACGAATTATAACCCATCAACAGTATATTCTGGATTCCATGAACCATCCTACTAGCAACCCCCACAAGAGATATTCTCCGAATATGCTACTCAATTTTAGTGACTCCACTTTTCCTGCCCACATATAAATCTGTGGATTTACCTTTTTTTTTTTAATTACAACCCACACACACGCCTACACGTCTTTACGGTTGGAGGACTCGAACTCTGTGGCCCCGTCTAACGTCCGCGCTGCTTTCCACATGAACTACAAACGAAGTTTTGTGGATTTGTCACTAGCACCGAAAATGTCCTAGAGACGAAACAAAATTTAAATGCATGTAGTCGATTACTGATACGAAGTTCTATATGCAAGTATGAATAGGGGTTCTACTCATATACTTTTAAAACTAAAGCTTAGGAAGTGGGAAAAAAGGGTAATAACTGAAATATGTGCGTAAACTTAAAGATGACAAACATGTTGAAAATAAATAATACATCCAGCGATAATGAATTAAAGATGCATCAAGATAATGAATTAACGTTGGAAATAAATGAGTATCTAGGTGATAGTGAATTAATGATACATCCAGTGTAGCTTCATACAAACAGCACAAGGAGTTGGTCAAACTCAACCCAGAACATAGTAGTCACAACTCTAGTTTTTTACGCGGGACGGCGGAAAAAAAAATCTGTGATCAGTATAAATTGAATACTAGAGTAACTCGTTAGCATCAAGTTGATATAGCGAAAACAAAAACCAAATCCACAACAAATTCTCACTCTGAACCCTTTCAAATATATTCATCCCTGACTCCAGAGTTACAGTAAGCAGTAACTTATGTAATAAAAACAACAACAATTATATACAGCTTGTCAGCTTCACAAGTTAGATCAGAACTTGAGCTGCAGCAGGATCACAAGTGATATTGGAGTATCCAATAAATTGCTGAATTTTAAAAAATTTCTGGAAAGTCTTCAGGTAGGTCACCGTTCACACATCGCAAACATATGGGGCATTTTTCTTCATTTTGAAGCCCTCGTGTTCATTATCGCCTGAAACAAATAACAGTATCAGAGTGCATCTTTATTTCTTTTGACTAATAAAATTAGCCTAATGTCCCAGTTTTGAACTTGGGTTTTCCATTCCAAGGTCATTTGTATGTGGATTTTAATTTTATTGTCTACAAAATATTGGTATGGAAAAATATAAAGCAATAAATTGTTCATCTTAATGTATATACAATATTCAAAATTTCAAACTAGTATATTATCTTTAATATTCAGAACTATTTAAGTAATTTGCTAACAAAAGGTTGGGTTGTTCTTACTGTAATACATTAAAATCTTAGGAAAATGTGGTTCTGCTTCCATGTAAAGATACACTATACTTGGAATTTATCAAAAAATTCCAAGCACAACTTTTCCAGCTGTGGACAAGCTAGTCACGTCTTCTGTTATATAATTCTTCATTGTACTACAGTAAAATCTTAGAGAAATGTCATGATGCTTCCATGTTAAGATAGTTATACTATACCTTGACTTTGTCGATTTTCCCCAGTGCTGGACAATACTGTCACGCTCCTGTTAGACTGGCACCAGCCCGGTCTACTACTCCTTTAACATCATCTGATGAAACTTTCCGTCTGCTTTCATGTTGTTTTCTTTTAGGATTTCTAAAGAAACAACTACATAAGTTATGAGCCCACTGGTTGAGTGTTAACAAATGAAGAAAAAAAGAATGCTTGGAAATAGCAAGAAAAATGCACACACAATAATCAACAATGTGGTATGCTTCCATTCTTTGACATATCAAGAGAAATAACAAGAGAAGCATGTATTTTTAAGTGTTTAGATCTCAATGATAATAGTCCATAAAGAAATATTAACGATATATTTGGTCTATAGTTAAATCAGTATATTAAGGCATTATATTTCTGGTATTATGTCATGAGTCTCATGACATATTGCACCTTCATACTTTTGTTAATGTAGTTAATATGAGCAGATGAACCAAGTTGCAAAACAGAAAAGCAAAATGGCAACGTAAGCAGGTTTACTAAGTCATCTACCCCATCTCTTGATAAAGAAACAAAGCAGGATAATCAGATGAACCTAGCTGCAAAATGAGAGAGATATCAGACTAAGTGTGCTGGAGTTAAGGCTTCAAACATACTATTTCTGGTTCTTTTTAAATTATTATTCCTTTGTTGATAAAGGATCCAAGCCCATTTCCTGGGTCATGGAAATGTGAAGCCCTGCTTGCTCAAGGTCGGAACTGAACAAAAAGTTGGTGAGTTGATAAACTAGAAAAACACTAAAGAAAAATGGCTAGATGTATCATGTGCAGTACTCCCTAACAAACTGTCATACTTCCTCAACTCTTCCACCTCAAAGGAATTATGTACAGACTTATACCAACTTCAAAATTAAAGGCCAGCTGGCCTCCATCAAGCCTCTGATCACAATAAGAAGACATAGTATGAACATTGGGAAGTAAAAGGAGGCTTGGGGATGGTGGTGTCTTGGCACATTGCTAGGAATGTGTAAAGAGAATAACAGACAATGTCCTCAACATATAGCTACCATTTGGCTTTGGCAAAAATCTAACTTTTGCGCTTGAGAGGATTGGTTGTCTGGAAAAGGGGAACATGAAAGAATATAGCTAGCAGCTATTCTTCAGGACAGACAAGCTATCCTTCTGGGCATTTTCTTTCTTCTATTTTCTTTTCTTCTTGTTATTTAACTACCAGTTAGTGGATTTCCCATTAACCAGTCTACTCATTACATGATCTTAATCAGATGACAGATTCTTATGCTCATCCTTTTATCTTAAAAAAATGCTTAAATTTCCTAAATAATCATCATGAACTGCATAGTATTCGTTGCAAGAAGTTGGGATAATATGCCTTTATATGTTTCAATAATAAACATGAGTATTACGTTATGTCAAATAATTCATGAGAACCTATCAAAGCATGAGTTATTGGAGCAGCAGCAGCTGTAAAAAACTGACTACATTCAGTAATTTAGAAAGCATGAATAGGATGTTTAGTAAAAATATGCTCAAATATCCTAGCAGAAGGCCCATTCAAACATAAATGAAGCACAACTACGAAAAATTAAGTACTAAAGATTTACTATTAAAAAAAAAAAAAGAATGTAAATATCCTACCAAAGAAACTAAAGTTAAGATAATATATACTGAACATAGAATTTCGCACAGATTTCAGAAACTACCGTTGAACAAATATATCTTACTACATGGAACTTCCTTTATTTGGTCTAGTCAAATTTCACACAAACAGATGATACTAGGGTATATCCATAGAGAACATGAACATAACTTGTCTACATGTTATCAAGGAATCGGTCATGTGTAATAATATAACCTTAAAAAACTTTCAATCGTTACTGGCTCTGTCAGTTGCAATAACAGAAACATATTTTTTGCAGAAATATTGGAATTGCATGTTAGTCATAAAATATCATACACCGCATGCAAACATCCAAACAATAGAAAACCTTGGTAATGATGACAAACAACAAATATGGTCTCTGAGATAACATTAAAATGTTGCACCAAAAGAAACAAATTGTACCTTGCAGAACAAATATAATTTTCCACTGTTTTCTCTTCCTCTTCATTGAAAAAGTACCAATTGTCATCAGCTCCAACGGAGTCCCAACTCCCAATATCTGAAATAAACACTATGAAAGTTAGCCATTGCTATTATCTAACTACGGATAAGCTAGAGCATCGAGATAAAACCTTGAAGTATAATGTTTGAGTTGTTCTTATAGCTTCTCAGTTTCCAGTATGCAAGCCCAGTTTCTTGCACTAAGATCGGCTTTGTTCCGGAAGCTTCAGATCTTTCTTTCTCTATGGTTATTTATTTGGACAAAGAAGTAAGTAAGGTCAAGATCAAGTTAGAAGTTGTTTGCAACTAAAAATTGATAATCAATTTAAACAAACCTGTAACATAGAGACAAAAACAACAGAAACAAACAATTTGAAAGATAAAAAGAAAGGAGAACAAGAACAAGAAACTAACTGGTGTATTCACACACCGACATCCCATTAATAATCTATTTAATATGGTTTGGAAGCTTGTTAAAGGTACTCAAACATAATTTTAGAGATCAACTATTCAATTCTAGCACTAATAAAGCCAACAAAGATATATTCTCTAAGGATCAGCTAAGTCGGGATAAATTATGACACAGCTGTTTGATCAGCTGAACAACTTAGCATACCTATAGAGGAACAAAAGGCTGGTAATATATCTAATGTGAACACTAAGAATAAGGAATCTCATTACTCATCCCTACTTTAGTGCCTCTCGTTTTATCATGAAAATAATAGCTGCTGAAAATGACCTTATCTTCCTCACATTAATTTAGGTGGCAGTTGACATAAATGAGTTTTCTCGTGTATTTACTTTTCATCAGGTTCAAAAACTCTTCTGGTATCAGTTTCAAATTGTTCCTACAAGTATCATTTCCGACAGTTCCAGGGGAGGAGAGGGGGGTTGTCGGTTTGAGGCCAGTTTCGGTCGATATTTAAAACCTTGCTTTCATAGTAAACTTCGATGTCGTTCCTATATTTAACTTCGACCATTATAAGAATAATTAACACGGAATATCAGCCAAATATCTAGGACTAACCTATTGTTGGCACATACACATATGCAGTGTATGGAGTACCAATGAAGAAGAACAATGAACAATCACAAAGACCCAAGATTTACGTGGTCAGATATTTTTTCGTATGTCCACGGCTGCACACAAGTTATTTTTATTATTTCGAGGGAGTTACAATTACAAGAGATGAAGCCCTATTTATAGGCTGGGATGAGGACAACCACCGACTTCATAGTAAACTTGCTTTCATAGTAAACTTCGATGTCGTTCCTATATTTAACTTCGACCATTATAAGAATAATTAACACGGAATATCAGCCAAATATCTAGGACTAACCTATTGTTGGCACATACACATATGCAGTGTATGGAGTACCAATGAAGAAGAACAATGAACAATCACGATTTACGTGGTCAGATATTTTTTTCGTATGTCCACGGCTGCACACAAGTTATTTTATTATTTCGAGGGAGTTACAATTACAAGAGATGAAGCCCTATTTATAGGCTGAGATGAGGACAACCACCGACTTCAGTATCGTTGCCAAACTATCACTACTAATGCATTACCGAATTACCCATGTACGAACATAAATGAAGAGGAAATTATCATGTTATAACAATCTCTAATGAAGAAGGATTGGTGAATCAAGACTAGATGCTGATCTTCCATGTTAATTATCCTCATAATGATTGAAGTAAAAAACTAACGTACACTTTCCAAAATAAGAGTCACAATAACTCAACATTAGGCATCATTTTCAAATGGTTATTAGCCTTTAGCAATGCTTTAGAACTCAAATTGATCCGCAATTAATATTTGTCCGATGAGTATAGTTAATTGGGTTCCGAGTAATTAGAATATCCAAGTGAGCATGTAATCTTGAATACTTGTCTATGAACCGGATCGAATGAAATGAAAACCACTTTACGTAACATTGGTTTTCGACTGTTGCACGGACACGGAAAATGATACACAGATTCATACCATGTTTGTACGCGTATCTATGTCTGTCTTCATGCAACATAGGTGACTACTATTTTACATTTCTGAAAATGTATGTTTCACTTACATGTACGATGTTGTTATCAATTTTTGTGTCCATATTCGTACAACATAGGTTTTAGTAGGCATTAGATAATCACATCAACAAGAAAGATAATTCAAATGCCTAACATTATTCTAGAAAGAAAAGGTTCATACTATAGGTTCCAAACCCATACTACAAATAACAGTTTCGGTAGTTTTGAGGGGTTTAGTGGTTTAGAATAGATCAATAGTTTCAACAGTTCGGTGTAGGCTACAAAACCTGGACAGAAGGGTCCGTAATTCAAAGGTGGAGCAACACCAAATTGAACTAAGAAAGAAATATGGACAACACTACTTGATTCTACGGTCAACTGGTAGATTGACCAATACAAGTCGTAGAGATCTTGGGTCTCCTCCATGTTACGTTCAAAATATACAATAGTGGAATGGTACAACAACTAATGTAAAGACTTGTGTGAAACCCCGATATTTAGTTCTATGTTGAATAGAAGATGGAGTTGACTTGTTTATAGTTGGGTGCTTGGGTCTTGTATGTACATCCGAGTTAACCATTTTAGCAAGTTGGGCCAGGTGATGTATACATGTGTCCCATGCACGGGTCATGTCCTGGTAGATCCCATGGGTCACGACGTGACAAATTGTAACAAAAGTACCTAGTGTGTCGTGTTTCACTAGGTTGAGATTGCACCATTTGCATTGGTTGCGACAAGGACATCGCTTTTTTGATGTGGGAGATGGTGAAACCTAATATTTTGTCCCACATCGGATAGGAGATGGGAGTCTCTTGGTTTGTAGTTGGTTGCTTGGGTCTCATGGTACATATAGGTTAACTATTTTGGCAAGTTGGGTCAAGTGATGTGCACATATGACCCACATATGGTCAAATCCCGAAGGGCCTGTTGGTCGGGGAGTGACAAATTGGAACTCTCAAGCTTTTCAAAGATTGTTCTAAGAGTCCACCATTTGGATTTATACATGCAATCAATAAACTCTTTCAATAAGTAATATAAAAAATGCTAATTGAACTCTACCTCTTTCCTTATCCTCCATATTTCCTAATCCTATATGCTCGACTTCTCATTAATGATCATCATCCTCGAAGCCGTCTCCCATTGAATAGGGGCTGATGTAAACTATGTTGCATACACAAATAAGGTACGCCACAATACAAAGTACAAACATGACAACACAAACACAACATTGATTTTGGTGTCCTAATTTACTTTGGAGGTTGTGTCGTGTTTGATACATGTCCAAAATGAAGCGACATGGACATGCCACCAATTTTTGGTATGGAGCACAAGAATTCTCCATAGAAGTATTGATAGGATCTATGACCAACTATGAACCATAGACCATTTTGCGGTATAATCATAAGGAAGCTCAACAAATGCATTGATAGATTTTAATGGAACCAGACATCAAACCTCTATATTGGTGCCAAACTCCTTAGCAAGGTAAGTGTTCTTAGTGATAGGTATGATCAATAAACTGATCCCCAACCGATTCCTCAATAAAAACTGGTATGGATGACATATTGGTTACACCAACCAATATAAATTAATTTACTTGATTAGTAATTATTCCTTTAGTAGGACTTATCTATTACCCATACATTTGATTAGTATTAATTATCAAGTATATTCAATGAAGAACTTATTAGTCCAATCAGAATAGTGGTCCGGTTTTTCAATACACCAGTTTTACTAATGGGTCCTCCTGTCAATATTCAAGATGAACACTTTGGTATTTCCTAGTTTTACCATTTTTGGAGGGGGCTGAAATCAATATACCACCTGGTACAGAACAGTACACCAATGCCCTAAGAACAATTGTGTAGCTTGAAGCAAGAAAGAAACTTTTCATAAAACAAAATTTAGTTGACACAAAGGTAGACCTCATGCAATTTAAGCTAATGGAACAAGGAACACCCTCTTATGTAAAATGAGATGCTATGTTGTGGCGGACCTAAGAGAACTTGGCTGAGATTTTACAAAAGGGAATGACTTTTGCTAATGTAAGAAAGGAGATGGTAACAAAACTGAATGGAAGATAACGATTCATGTAGTTGACCCCTTAATGTGAATAAAGGCCTCTCATTTGTTGGGATGTCTTGAATCCTAATAATCCTTCGGTCCTTAGTCGCTTCAGTTACACCAAACAGTTATTCAGCAGTAGTTTGCGCTAGGTAGAGTTAGTTTGGGTGCAGCATCCCCGACCCAACAAAATTGATTGTATTGTTTTTGTGTACCCAAAATTAGTTGAGGGATATTTTGGGATTTCTAACTATTACTTATCCTAAGTTATGGATCAAATAATCCTCTTCTTTCAGTTACACCAAGTATGTTATCCACCCGCAGTGTGCGTTGCATGGAGTTACTTCAGGGCAGCACCCCGATCCAAAAATTTAACTGTAGATTGCATTTTTGTGTGCCCAAAATTAGTTGAGGGATATTTTGACTATTACTTATATTAAAAGTTGTTTAGTTTTCAGTTATTTTTTGTGGGTGGGTTTTTTTTTTTTTTTTTTTTTGGGGGGGGGGGGGGGGGGGGGGGGGGGGGGGGTAGTTGGGCTTATAAATAGTCGTCATTGATTATCTTGTATTCTAAATCACCTGAAAGAAGTGGAAGAAAACAATATTGTTACTCGTGATTTTTTTCTATTTGGGTTTCCACGTAAAATATGTCTGGTATGCTTTCTTGTTCTTGTGGTTTAGTGATGATTATCCATAACATTGTTGGTGTAGTCTAGATGAAAGGATAATGATTTCTGGAATTCTTTCCATCTGTATGGCACAAACCAAGAAGCGAAAAAAAATTGTCATTCCTACTAATCTAAAAATCTAAATTTCACTGTAATATAATACATATATGCCCTTACATAGTTAAATTCATGCAATAGATTCTAGGATCATTGTTAAGAGTTAACCTTTTGTCTTCTATCATGAAACTGCCTGATAAATATATATTTGTTATGTTGAAAATACCATACTTTGTTGCACAGATACAGATAGATACAATGACCAATGTAGTCAAAGGCCAAAGGCGCACCCAAGGTGAGCCACAACCCCTGTATCACCACAGTCGCAAGGCACAAGAAGGAAAACACTAGTCCAAATGAATAAGGTGATAGGATGTGTGAGGAAGTGTACTGGCACAATACAATTGACGTATCTAGAATGATCCAATGTGGCAGCTCCATTAAAGTATCTTGCATATAGACCATAAATGTCAACACAAGACAAGGTTGCAATTAGTCGGGAAATATACATAATACATCAATACTTGTTCCCTTTCTAAATTCTCTAATGACACTTTAAGACTATTGCAGAATAGATCCATCATTATTTCCTTTACAAATAAGAGCAAAGGAATTAAGGCAAATTCAAGACCAAAGTCTCTGAATTTAATGAATAGTGTTGCAGAAACAAAACGATAGCCATCTATCCCAAATTAAGGAATGTACATAACCATTTTATGTTTTATAGGATACTTATTGTACAATCCTGTAAAGTGTCTGGTGCTGCTCGTGGCACTGTGAACGACACATGGGACAACCTCAACAGTTTAACTATCCATATGCTACTTCCTAGAGCTAAATTACCAAAGTGAAAAGTAACACTAGGCTGTCTTAACTTTCTAGTTTAAGTAAGGAATTGTAACTTCCCAATTTTAATTGGTACTTGGGGTAACCAACTTTAACAAACCCTACACTGAGACTCGCAGAAATTCCCATCACCTCCAACATGCAGTGCCACAAGGCTCCTACTTATGCAGGATTTGGGATGAACCGTCTCAAACTTAACAGTCTTCTCACTAAAACCTGAAGACTAACCGAGTGAATGAAGCCTAAACATCTCTTCCTAGCATACCCAGAAAATTGTAGTTAATGTCTATGAATGTATATTTTCTGTGTAGGAAACCAGTTTTTAACCTTGTCCATGGCACTTCTTGTCATCATAACGAACCCAAATTGCCGTGGATCATTTAGGAAAACCTAATAAGAACCTTCACAAATGCCTAATAAAGAAATTGAAACCAACCATTCTAAAATCAGCAGCCACATCCCTAAATTTAGAAAGATACAGGTTTATCTAAATGAAGGTAACCTATTCTACTTTCAGTCCTTATATTTACCCAAATGAAGGTAACCACTCAGTGAGGCAGTTTAATGAAGCTGACAAATAGAACATTTTGTAAAGTGATCTAACTATATACTGCACAGGCAACCATTTACCTGTTTGTAGATCCATACACCAAAATTCAGAAAAGAAAGAAAGATGAGATACATAATAAAAACTAACAAATGTTATAAAGAACTTAACAGAACCAAGACAAAAATGACAGTAGCTCTAGCAACATACTCTTGGATAGGTTTTCAATTGTCTTCAGCAATTCAGCATGCTCTTTATCTGCCTCAGTTCTTATTTCAGAAATAACATTATCGTGCTCAGAGATGGCAATTGGAGCTCCACTTCTGGAGACCAAAGCCTGCATAATCTTATCCCTCACATTTTGTTTAAGAAGCTTTTTCTACAAAAAGGAAACATAGTTTAGAGCACTTCGTTTATATGAAGTAACTGAAGAATATTGAGAATGGCTTCCTGAAATCAATAACCTGTTTTCGAACAGCAATAATTTTTTCTTTGATTTCCTTCGTTTTCTTCGTCAAATTTTCCGTTCTCTTCATCTATCCAGTTCCTCAATTTTCTTAAAAGCAAAGAAGATTAGTTGAAGTTTATATGTTAAAAGGCACAAACACAACATTCAAAAGGTGACTTACAATGTCCCAAGAATCTCGTCACAAAGAAAGTTCAAGAGCCGTAGCTTTACTGATTGTTCAAGGCCATCATAACCAGGTACCCCCTTGTCAAAAGTATGCCTAGGTATGTCCAACAAACAATGGGATGTAGTAATACATCTTCCTAGTGCTTGTACCAATTCCCACTGTGTTGATAATGGAAGGAAAAGTAAGATATAATTAACAAGCTGACAAGAATACTTTGCAATGTGAAGGATGTTATAGTTATTGAACTATAAGTGAGATGTTTCATCAATGTACTTCAGGGCCGGACTTAGTAGGAAGCCCATGAGGCACTTGCCTCAGGCCCAAAAATTTTAGGGGCACCAAAATTTTAATTTTTTTGTATATATGTATAACATAGTCCATTCCAACTTGGACAAGTTGAGTTCTTTTGTGCAGCAAAGCAAACCAAGGCCTTATAATTGGAATACTTTATTAGGGTTTGTAATTACTTGCATATGGTCGGTTGTACTTGAGGGACAGGCACTTCCCTTTTTATATATATTCAAAAGAGGACAAGCACTTTCTTTCTATTCTCATTGTTGACTCCAAGCACTTCCTTAATTTATTTCCTCCTCCACGTTTCTGATTCCTCCGCAGGTGAGTTTATTAAAAATAAAGATATTTTTTTGATAATTTTTGATAAATTTGTTTCGGACCTTAAAAGTTTCCTCCATGCTTGATGCTTCAGTGCTTCTTAGCTAATAGCTATTAATATTATCATAAAAATAACTAAGAAATAATATTAAAAATTATCAAAGCAACCACTATTTATTAATTTATATTTGTGTAAGTGAGTTTTATAATTTATTAATATTTTTTTTTGCAATATTGATGATTATGTGTGTTCTAATTGTTTCTTTTTTGTAATTTATTAATAAAAAATTTCCTCCACAAGTATGTTCTAATAGTATTTTTTTTTGTAGGTTTTTTAGAAAAAGAATCCCTATGGTCGGCTCCTGGACTAAAAAAAAACTACTAGAATCAGTTAATTTTCGTTAGGTGAGTTTTATAATTTATTAATATTTGTTTATAAATTGTTGATTATCTTTATATGTGGTAGACCAATTTATTGAAGGAATTTTTTTTTTGGTCATTTAATTGTATAGTTATTTCTATTAAGATTGAAATCAAGTAATAGAGAAATTGAGAAATAAACTATTTTTATATTTATTGTTGATTGTTTATTTGTTGTTAATTATTATTATTTGTTGAAAAATTATGATAATGTCATTTGATTGCATAGTATTTGTATCTAGATAAGCAAACGTGCCTCTAATAAGTAAACGATTTGGTAAAAAAAAAAATCTTTTGCAGAGCACTACTATAATATAATAATATGATATGAACACTAAACTTTGAGGGCACCAATTTTAGCGTTCGCCTCAGGTCTCAAAATTGAAAGTACGGCACTGATGTACTTTATACTAGTCTAGCAGTTAAATAGGTGTCTGCTTAGACAAAGAGTTATTTCTACCAAAAACTACCTTCTCCCTCTTTTACGTGCTTGCATCCACCTAAAAGTACAATAAAGAACTGAAAATGATGAAAAAGCTGGAACTTCCAGATACTAAACAGCAAAGTTACATACTTGGTAATGTTTTCTTCAATTAGAGAGAGCAACTTGATGTTGAATCGAACAACCGGTGAAGACAATCCACGTCTTCCAATACGCCCTCTAACTAGATCTTGAAGAATCTGTTCAGGTTGCCCTTTCTCAATATCAAGGGCCTAAGAAAAGATTTCAGCAGAAACAGCTAATAGTTAGGAAGATACTTAAGAATAAATAATACACAATACAACACCGTGTGATCCTTGGCTCCTAACAAGCAGAACACGTAATGGAAAAATTAATTCCTAATATTAAGATGCAATTGTGGTAGGATATTTAGAAACTGAAGACTAAGTTCACACTAAGCTAATCAATTTTCAGATCCAGAACCATGTCATTATCGAATATGATGGTCCAATCGAAAGTAACAACACTTGAAAGGAACAAATTATTTCAATAATACAAGTGATGTTATGGTAACTCAAAATGTTGCTCTAGTAACTCATTGGCTAATAATTGAAAAACATTAGACAAATGAAATAATAAACAAATCAGCTAATGTTGGGTTAATTACACAAGCCATAAAGATGGTCTTAATGAGTAATAGGTTTTACCTTTGCAAATGAATTGCAAAACTCCAAAAATTGTAAAGCACCACCAACATCTTGTGGGGGAAATTCAAGTCCTGCAACTTCCATCAAAGCATTACCCTGAGGTAGCACAATATCTTCTTCGCAAGGTTCATCAGGTGCTTCAGTAGGAAGCTCCTCTGGCTTGCATAATTCCTGATGAGGCTTAGTATTAGCATAGCCAATAACTGATCCCTCACTTTGAACAGTTTGATTGCACTTTACTCTTCTTGGACCCTTCTTCTTTTTATTCCGGCTTTGATCGTTCAAATGCAATCCGGCTTCCTTCTTATCATTTTCCTCCTTAGCGCACTGCTTATCCTTATTACGCTTTCTTTTTGAAGCCGCCGGACCCTTCCGAGATGAAACAAAGAAAGTAATGAGCACAGATATATATCTATAACATTTGGATGATCCTCTTATGCAATATACCTTGTAAGGAGAGAGATCTGGAACAGCACTAGGAAGTTCCACAGCATCTGTAGAATTCTGGACTCCGGAACCTTTGTGATGATCCAATAATTCATGAACGGACCTGAACCCAATTTGCTTGGCTGCATTTGCTAGCTGTCCTGTTGCTCGATATCCTTTCTCCTTCCTGCAGGTTACGTATTCCATGTCAACCATAAAATCCTAAAATTTATTACAATATGAAGCATTTAGAACACGGGCATGAAAAAAAAAAAGAACACTTACATGCAAAAGCTACAATTGCAGACATCACGGCATCTGGGACAGTTCCAATCTTCCCTTTTATCAACTTCTGCTGCAATTTCTCCATATCTAACTCCAAACAACCGCAACGAAAGATAATTTTCCCGAAAACAAAACTAATGACAAACTAATAATTAAGCCAAGGAGCAAACCAAAACCTATTGAGGAGACAAGTATGACAATATTTTAGAGTGCAGGGCTTGTCGTTCCTCATATTCTTGCAAGCGGCTACGAAATCCATCGTCTTTTGTCGGCACTGAAGCAAAGAATAAAGGATTTTTAAAATCCAGAAACTATATTATATAACAAAAATAAAAACTACAAAGAAGTAAAAAAGTGAAACTAGTACATAACTTTACTGCAAAATACATCTAGATTCTTTGTTCATCTTCAATTGCATGCCTATATTGACAGTACTAGAGAATTATTTTTAGCATTTCTAATATAGATTTCCTCTTTCAATTACTTTCAATGACTCTTTGAAACAAGTACATAACTTTTTCAACCTCCGGTCCGGTTAGTATGAAAAGAATCTTTCTTTGCTACTCTCCAAAACCCTACTGGAATAAATGAAGTAAAAAATGAATTTCTGACATGGGTTTTACTTCTTTTTTTGGTTCATTCTTAATTAAAACTAGATATTCTTTATAGAAAATAGGAAGAACTAAAAAAAAAATTCCTTTCCTTGGCATGTTCTGTAATTAAATCTAGATGTTCTTGGTAGAACATAAGATTCCGCGACATGACAACTAAAAAAATAGCAGAAGAAACTAATTACATAAGAAAGGTGAGATTTCTTGAAATGGGTTTTGCTTTTCTCAGCTAAAAATGGAACTTTATATTCTAGAACGGATCTAGACTCCATTCTCCAAATAAATCTGAAGGGAAAAAAACAAGAGGAAAAAATAACCTGGTGGCAAGTCTTCCCACGCTCGGAATCGTAGATTCTCCTCCCGACCACCCTCACTCCAGGAGCCTTGCTCCTCTTCTTCCTCTCCTTCTTCTCCTTCTTCTCCTTGGGCTTGCTTCTGCTGCTGCTCTCAGCGCCGACCGCCATTGCTGAAGGCTCTGGAGGAATCTTCTTCAGAAGAAGAGGAAGTGAATACTGAAGAAGAAGACCAAAATGTGAACGTTATTTTGAAAGGCGCTTGATGTTATTAAAATATTTTGGACTCGAAATTGAAATTTTGGGGGGAATGTACTTGGGCCGGCGAGAGTTGGGCTGGCAAGTGGATTGGATGTTTATTTAATTGAACACGGGCTTTCTTTTATTCTAATCTTTGATTATACAAATCACTATTCAATAATCCTTTAAATTAGAATAATAGTTCACCTCGAGATCGACCACATATGGGTCGTGACAAACTCTATGACCCCCCCCCCCCCCCCCCCCCCCCCCCCCCCCCTACTTGGCTCTTTGGTCATAGAACAGAGGCAGAGATGGAGAAAAAAAATTGTTCATAATTTTAATAAGGGTTATTTAGTATTAGAGTCACACACATATATATATATATTAGGCGAAATTGATCTATGTTAGAATTTATGTTTCGAAATCACTGTTCACGTAGACTAATAAACAATAATTTTGAGATACAAATCCTAATATAGGTCAATTTTGAGACTCAAACCCTAATATATATATATATATATATATATATATATATATATATATATATATATATATATATATATATATATATATATATATATATATGAGATCCTAAAACTAAATAACTCTTCTAATAATTTATAAAGTAACAAGGGGTTACCGAATTGAATGACGAACTGGACGCCATCACGATTAGTTGGATATCAAATTGTGACCTTGACCGGTTAGCTGTCCTCTCCTTCGAGATACAAGTTTCTTTATAAGAAAATTGTATATTCCTGTAGACAAGCAAACTATTTTTAAAAACAAAAATGATATTTTGTCCGCGTTTGTAGCCGCGGGCGTGACCGCCAGCCGACGTGACGGCCGCCCATTGGTTCCCCTGCTATCTTCGGACTCCATTCGGACCAGGGGACCAATAGCCGGCCGCCACATCGGTGGCCAGTCATGCCCGCAGTTACAAACCGCTGGCAATGTAGTAGCTCCGTTTAAAAAATATCAAATATATGAATCAACTCGGTAACAAGGAGAGGTTTTTTTCATGTTTCTAAATCGCCTTTAATAGTTGTACATCTACCATCACTACGTTTCTCAGTTTTTCAACTGTTCATACTAAAAAGATGTGGTCTTCAAAAAATATTGTTAGCAAAAACTAAAAACGTGAAGAGTGACTAGCAAACTATTAAGAGAATAGAGGTAAGAGATAATATGAGAACAATATATTAGAAGATTTTGTGATAGAGAATAGTACTTTTCCTCCCTCCTTGTTTGTGAAATCCTTGTCTCTCTGAGCTACTCTTCAAGAAATTTTTGGGACTGGTTGTTCGATATGGGCAATGTGATTTGGGTGTATTGCTATTTAAGGTTTAGGTTTGGTGGTCTTAAACAAATTCTAGAGGGCAAAAACTTTTTTTTCTCGAAAATATACTAAATTCGAATTAATGTGTTTTAACGTTTTATGGATAAATAACTAGCTTCAAACTCGAGCAACACGTGGCCCTCCTTAACTTTTTCTCCTTTTGGCAGAGAGTACATTCATTAGGTAAAGGAATTTATTAATATATTTTTAATAAGATTTTTTTTTTGTTATCATTAATCTAGATTCAATGTTTCAGTGAACAAATTCAGCCCACGGGATTGAAATACAATAACCTTAATTCAATGTATTCAGTGAACTAATTCAGTTCATGGGATTGAAATGCAATAGCCTTAATTCAATGAACTTAATGTTTAAATTTTCTAATGTGTCATGAATTTTGAATACAATTATCCATTTATCTATTAAAAACCAGATTTTCACGACCCACCCTACAAAGTGGATATTTGAACATTATTAATATGGAGGTAAGAGATAATATGGGAAGAATAGGTCGAAGATTTTGTGATAGATACAATTTTTCTCTCTCTCTCTCTCCTTTGTTACTTGTGAACTCCTCTTAATCTGTGAGCTATTTTCTAATGTGTCATGAAGATTTTGTGATAGAAAAGTGAAAGAAAAGAAAATAAAAAATATGGGTTTTACCAATTCTATCTTCAACTAAAACACATATTTACCATTTGATTTCATTAATAATTTCTAAATAATACAATTCACATGAGGGATACAATTGTTAATTAGTATAAGTTTTCACTTTTCCCTCTACTTTTTTTTTTCCACTTTTGGGGTGATTGGTTTTCTTAGGTTAGGAAGGAAAAATAATCCCTCCACTTTTCCTTCCCTTCACTTTTCCTTCCATACAAAAAAATAGAAAATGAATCATTCCCTCCACTTTCTCTCCTCTATTTTCCTTCCTCCCACTTTTCCCTCCTACCAAACACAACCCAAAAATTGGAGAAAAAGTTGAAAGAAAAGTGCATACCCATCTTAATTTACAATTATACCATATAAAAATTGTATTATTTTAAAGTAGTTCAATAAAGTCAAATGACAAATAAATATTGTTAGTTGAGGATATAATTGGTAAAGTTTATATTTTTTTATTTTCTTTCCTTCTATTTTTTTTCTATACCAAACAAAAAAATATATATCACTTCCATTTTCTTCCATCATACCAAACACAAACGAAGAAACAGTTTTGAAGCAATGGGTACTTGTGGCGAACTCGCCTCATATATATATATATATATATATATATATATATTTTTTTTTTTTTTTTGAAGCAATGGGTACTTGTGGCGAACTCGCCTCCACTGGGGCTCGAACTCCCGACCACTTGGGCCGCATGCATCTCTCTTAACCACTAGGCTAGAGGTCATTTGCACATATATATATATATATATATATATATATATATATATATATATATATATATATATATATATATATATGAGATCCTAAAAACTAAATAACCCTTCTAATAATTTATAAAGTAACAAGGGGTTACCGAATTGAATGACGAACTGGACGCCATCACGATTAGTTGGATATCAAATTGTGACCTTGACCGGTTAGCTGTCCTCTCCTTCGAGATACAAGTTTCTTTATAAGAAAATTGTATATTCCTGTAGACAAGCAAACTATTTTTAAAAACAAAAATGATATTTTGTCCGTGTTTGTAGCCGCGGGCGTGACCGCCAGCCAACGTGGCGGCCGCCCATTGGTTCCCCTGCTATCTTCGGACTCCATTCGGACCAGGGGACCAATAGCCGGCCGCCACATCGGTGGCCAGTCATGCCCGCAGTTACAAACCGCTGGCAATGTAGTAGCTCCGTTTAAAAAATATCAAATATATGAATCAACTCGGTAACAAGGAGAGGTTTTTTTCATGTTTCTAAATCGCCTTTAATAGTTGTACATCTACCATCACTACGTTTCTCAGTTTTTCAACTGTTCATACTAAAAAGATGTGGTCTTCAAAAAATATTGTTAGCAAAAACTAAAAACGTGAAGAGTGACTAGCAAACTATTAAGAGAATAGAGGTAAGAGATAATATGAGAACAATATATTAGAAGATTTTGTGATAGAGAATAGTACTTTTCCTCCCTCCTTGTTTGTGAAATCCTTGTCTCTCTGAGCTACTCTTCAAGAAATTTTTGGGACTGGTTGTTCGATATGGGCAATGTGATTTGGGTGTATTGCTATTTAAGGTTTAGGTTTGGTGGTCTTAAACAAATTCTAGAGGGCAAAAACTTTTTTTTCTCGAAAATATACTAAATTCGAATTAATGTGTTTTAACGTTTTATGGATAAATAACTAGCTTCAAACTCGAGCAACACGTGGCCCTCCTTAACTTTTTCTCCTTTTGGCAGAGAGTACATTCATTAGGTAAAGGAATTTATTAATATATTTTTAATAAGATTTTTTTTTTGTTATCATTAATCTAGATTCAATGTTTCAGTGAACAAATTCAGCCCACGGGATTGAAATACAATAACCTTAATTCAATGTATTCAGTGAACTAATTCAGTTCATGGGATTGAAATGCAATAGCCTTAATTCAATGAACTTAATGTTTAAATTTTCTAATGTGTCATGAATTTTGAATACAATTATCCATTTATCTATTAAAAACCAGATTTTCACGACCCACCCTACAAAGTGGATATTTGAACATTATTAATATGGAGGTAAGAGATAATATGGGAAGAATAGGTCGAAGATTTTGTGATAGATACAATTTTTCTCTCTCTCTCTCTCCTTTGTTACTTGTGAACTCCTCTTAATCTGTGAGCTATTTTCTAATGTGTCATGAAGATTTTGTGATAGAAAAGTGAAAGAAAAGAAAATAAAAAATATGGGTTTTACCAATTCTATCTTCAACTAAAACACATATTTACCATTTGATTTCATTAATAATTTCTAAATAATACAATTCACATGAGGGATACAATTGTTAATTAGTATAAGTTTTCACTTTTCCCTCTACTTTTTTTTTTCCACTTTTGGGGTGATTGGTTTTCTTAGGTTAGGAAGGAAAAATAATCCCTCCACTTTTCCTTCCCTTCACTTTTCCTTCCATACAAAAAAATAGAAAATGAATCATTCCCTCCACTTTCTCTCCTCTATTTTCCTTCCTCCCACTTTTCCCTCCTACCAAACACAACCCAAAAATTGGAGAAAAAGTTGAAAGAAAAGTGCATACCCATCTTAATTTACAATTATACCATATAAAAATTGTATTATTTTAAAGTAGTTCAATAAAGTCAAATGACAAATAAATATTGTTAGTTGAGGATATAATTGGTAAAGTTTATATTTTTTTATTTTCTTTCCTTCTATTTTTTTTTCTATACCAAACAAAAAAATATATATCACTTCCATTTTCTTCCATCATACCAAACACAAACGAAGAAACAGTTTTGAAGCAATGGGTACTTGTGGCGAACTCGCCTCATATATATATATATATATATATATATATATATATATATATATATATATATATATATATATTTTTTTTTTTTTTTTTTTGAAGCAATGGGTACTTGTGGCGAACTCGCCTCCACTGGGGCTCGAACTCCCGACCACTTGGGCCGCATGCATCTCTCTTAACCACTAGGCTAGAGGTCATTTGCACATATATATATATATATATATATATATATATATGAGATCCTAAAAACTAAATAACCCTTCTAATAATTTATAAAGTAACAAGGGGTTACCGAATTGAATGACGAACTGGACGCCATCACGATTAGTTGGATATCAAATTGTGACCTTGACCGGTTAGCTGTCCTCTCCTTCGAGATACAAGTTTCTTTATAAGAAAATTGTATATTCCTGTAGACAAGCAAACTATTTTTAAAAACAAAAATGATATTTTGTCCGTGTTTGTAGCCGCGGGCGTGACCGCCAGCCAACGTGGCGGCCGCCCATTGGTTCCCCTGCTATCTTCGGACTCCATTCGGACCAGGGGACCAATAGCCGGCCGCCACATCGGTGGCCAGTCATGCCCGCAGTTACAAACCGCTGGCAATGTAGTAGCTCCGTTTAAAAAATATCAAATATATGAATCAACTCGGTAACAAGGAGAGGTTTTTTTTCATGTTTCTAAATCGCCTTTAATAGTTGTACATCTACCATCACTACGTTTCTCAGTTTTTCAACTGTTCATACTAAAAAGATGTGGTCTTCAAAAAATATTGTTAGCAAAAACTAAAAACGTGAAGAGTGACTAGCAAACTATTAAGAGAATAGAGGTAAGAGATAATATGAGAACAATATATTAGAAGATTTTGTGATAGAGAATAGTACTTTTCCTCCCTCCTTGTTTGTGAAATCCTTGTCTCTCTGAGCTACTCTTCAAGAAATTTTTGGGACTGGTTGTTCGATATGGGCAATGTGATTTGGGTGTATTGCTATTTAAGGTTTAGGTTTGGTGGTCTTAAACAAATTCTAGAGGGCAAAAACTTTTTTTTCTCGAAAATATACTAAATTCGAATTAATGTGTTTTAACGTTTTATGGATAAATAACTAGCTTCAAACTCGAGCAACACGTGGCCCTCCTTAACTTTTTCTCCTTTTGGCAGAGAGTACATTCATTAGGTAAAGGAATTTATTAATATATTTTTAATAAGATTTTTTTTTTGTTATCATTAATCTAGATTCAATGTTTCAGTGAACAAATTCAGCCCACGGGATTGAAATACAATAACCTTAATTCAATGTATTCAGTGAACTAATTCAGTTCATGGGATTGAAATGCAATAGCCTTAATTCAATGAACTTAATGTTTAAATTTTCTAATGTGTCATGAATTTTGAATACAATTATCCATTTATCTATTAAAAACCAGATTTTCACGACCCACCCTACAAAGTGGATATTTGAACATTATTAATATGGAGGTAAGAGATAATATGGGAAGAATAGGTCGAAGATTTTGTGATAGATACAATTTTTCTCTCTCTCTCTCTCCTTTGTTACTTGTGAACTCCTCTTAATCTGTGAGCTATTTTTCAAAAAGAAAGGGGGGAGGGGGGGGGGGGGGAGGGGGGAGGTGTTGTTCGATCTCGACAAGGTGATTTGGGTGTATTGCTATTTAGGGTTTTTGTTTGGTCGTCTTAAAAGTATTCTAAAGGCCAAAGACAAAAATAATTTAAAAATATACTAATTTCGAATTAATGTGTTGTAACGTTTACGGATAGACAATTAGCTTGGGTAAAGTGCAAAAAACCCCTCGCTAAATTTCTGCCTTTTGCACTAAAAGACCTTTTAGAGTTTTTTTTGCAGTTTACCCCTCCTTAGATTATACATCCGCTCGGTTAGGCCCTTCCCGCCAAATTTTAAAAAAATTATACCTAAACTACCCCTCCCCCTCCCCTCTAACCTCTCCCCCCCCCCCCTCCGGCGGCGCTGGAGCCGGCGAGCCCCCCCCCCCCCGACCCACCCCCCTCCTCCTCCCTCGCCGGCGAACAGCCCCCCCCCCCCGCCGACCCCCCCTCCTCCTCCCTCGCCGGCGAACAACCCCCCCCGACCCACCCCCCCTCCTCCTCCCTCGCCGGCGAACAGCCCCCCCTCCTCCCTCGCCGGCGAACAGCCCCCCCCCTCCTCCCTCGCCGGCGAACAGCCCCCTCCCCTCCTCCCTCGCCGGCGAACAGCCCCCCCCTCCTCCCTCGCCGGCGAACACCCCCCCCCGCTCCTCCTCCTCCTTCGTCGGCCCCGACCCCCCCCTCCGCCTCCGTCGCCGGTCGCCGGTCGCCGGCGAGCGCACCCCCCTCCTCCTCCTCGCCGGCGAACACAGCCGAAGAAGGAGGGGGGACAGGGGTAAAATTGTCATTTGGGGGCAAAATGAGCTTAATTCATACTTTTGGCAATTTTAAGAGCATGGGGTCTTTTAGTGCAAAAAACACAAATTTAACGAGGGGTTTTTTGCACTTTACCCCAATTAGCTTTAATCTCGAGCAACACATGACCCTCCTTAACTTTTTCTACTTTTTTGACAGAGAGTACATACCCTATGTAAGGAAATTTATCAATTTGTTAATAAGGTTCCTTTTTTTGTTGATGTTATCATCGAAAAATATTAAATTATTAAGTGAACTAATTCAGTTCATGGGATTGAAATGCAATAATCTTAATTCAGTGAACTCAGATGTTTAAATTTCTAATGTGCCATGAATTTTAAATATAATTATCTATTTATCTATGACACTAGTTTTACCAATTTTTACACTTCACAACGTAGATATTTAAAAATTATTGTTAGCACAAAATAAAATGTTGTCACTCTCGTTTTTTCGTTATACGTATTTTCAGTATACGTGTACGAAATTCTGACATTTGTCAGGTGATCCGTGTTTTGACTTGTCTTGCTTAACCCTGTCTTGGTTTAATCTTGACTTGGTTTAGTTTTGGCTTGTTTTACTTTGGCTTGGCTTGGTTTGGTTGGTGTGAGATGAGAAGGGTTGGTATATAAACCAACTTCTCTTTCTCTTCCATTATTATCATTTACTTCTCCACCTTCTTCTTCATTTATTCCTCTCACCAATCCAAGGCAAGTACAACTTGCTCCACGGAGAACATGATGGATCTCTATTTTTGTTTGTTCTATTCTCTTCCTTGCATGATTCTAAGCATCTTTAGCACTTGAAGTTTTTGGTTTTGATGGTTACATTTTTGTAAATCTAAGTTTAAAGATTTTTATTGTTTTTCTTGGTTTTGATCTCTTAAAGTTTGTTATTTCCGAAATCTTTTGGTTCTATGTTGTAGGAAATTTCATTCTACCAAATTTCGATCATTGAAATTCTGGATTCCGACTTGTTTCGAGGGAGTTATGGGTATTTGAAGTTCATGGGTTCCCTATGCACTTCGGTGCTGATTTAGGGAAGATGAACAGCTTTTCTGCGCGCGCTCTGCACTTCCTGCGCACCTTTCCAGCGCGCGCTAGATCTGTTCTACGCTTCCTGCGCAGCTTTCCAGCGCGTGCTCTGCGCTGCGCTTCCTGTGTACCTTTCATGCGCGTGCTCAGCGCTGCGCTTCATGTACGTTTTCCCTGCGCACTTTCCTGTGCGCTTCATATGCGCCTTCCTGCGCACCATCCCTTATCGCACGTATCTCCGTCACGCATATTTTCATGCTAGTTTCCCGTATTTCTTTATGTAAATATTTTTGATCTTGCATGTGTCACGTACTTGGCCTAACTTGCAACGACCCAGTAACTTGTTAATATTGAGCTTGAACTTGAACTTGAACATGACAGCATGATCCCATCTTGATAATCTTGATAGTAGTCCGTCGAGGCGCACTCCTGACAAGTGACTGTAATTCCTAAAAATTAAGTTGCATCCATCAAATAGGCAGAGAAATCTAAAATTGAGCACTCTTCAATGAACTGCGCAGTATGCAGACTGCGCTACAAATCAACTGCGCTAGCCTGAACTGCGCCAATGCCCGAGCGCGCTAGGCTGACGTGGCAATGCCATCATTACCTGACAAGGAGATCAAATCTTCTGACAGCCTAACAGCCCGAAAAATGAGGAGTCTGTTCGTTTCTCGTGCCGCGTCGCCTTCTAGGACAACTGTCCAAATCCTAGCGCGGTCCAGCTGCCAAGCCCTAGCGCGGTCCAGCTGTCCAACGCCAGCGCGACCTATCGACCAGATCTGAGCGCAGTCTGAAGCTAGCGCTATTCAAGTGGCACGATCCATCAAATTTGTTGAAGATAAGTGACATTTGTTACGTGGCTTACATGCCATCAATTGCTCGCCACGTGGCAACCGCCTGCACACGACCAAGCACATTTCAATCAAACAATGCCACGCGTCTGAGTACGATTAGCCCACGATCGAGCAACTGCCCAAAGGTCAGTGCGGTTTGTAGTCTGCGCAGTCTGTCTCCAGCGCAAACCATTGTGCGCAATCTAGAATAACTATAAAATAGTTATTTCTAGAACTCTATAAATAGAGTTTCAAGTTCTTTATTAAGAAGAATCATATTATCATCAGAGATCAGGAGTTCTTGTCCAAGTGCTGCTGCATTCTTCAGAGGCTATCGTCTTCAAAGTTCACATCGTCCAAGGGATAAAGCGATCGTCTTCAGATCGGATTCCTATAGTTGTACTTTCCTAGAATTTATTGTACTTTGTACTCTTTTACAAGTTTATGAAATAAAAGCCTTTTATTTTTGCAAACAAAATGGCGACTCTGCTGGAGACGACTTTCTCCTCCGACGAGGAAGTGACAACTCAATGTGACGTGGCGTCTATCGGAAATACGCAGAAGACGCTGGTTGTGAAGGTTAACCAGATTGCCTATGAAACAATGATCAACTCCAGGACCACCCCTCGCACTGCAACCTCTGCCACGAGCAAGGTTCGATCAGTGTGGACTCCCAAGACTGCTGCGCAGCCTGCTGCCTCCTCCGATAAGCTGCCAGTAGCAACTTCTGCCCTTGCGCAACTCCCTCTCTCTTCTGCCAAGGCGCAAGCCATGTCCTATGATGATTTGGCAAAGTGCAAGACCCTTTTTTCCCCTGGCGCAACTTGCTACAACTTTTGCTCCTGCACAACCAACTGCCTCTTCAACCAGAGTGCAACTTAAGCATTCTGTAACCAAAATTCCTGCTGCGCAAGCTGCAACTCTTGGAGTTTCTGTGGCCAAAAGGCCATCTATCAAATCCTTCCAGGCGCAATCGGCCAAGGCGCCTACTGCTACCTTAACCCAAGCGTAAGTGGCCATCCCTCCTGTTCCAGCACAGTCTAAAAGGGATAGCCCTTTGGCTAATCCCCCTTCTTCTCACAGTAAGAAAAAAGACTCTGCTCCTCTTTCCAAGTACCCCGTTACTCCTGCGCAATCCACTAGGGGTAGTCTGTTGACTGTTTCTTCCCCTCCCCAGAATAAAGAAAAATGCCCGTTGGTCTTTTCTCAAACTTCCTCGTTCCACGACTTGGAAGACAACAGAGGGAAACGCTCTTTAGCCAACCCTTCCTCACAAAACAAGGAAAAAATGTCCTTTGGTCTTTTCTCAGTCTTCTCTGGTTTTTACCTCGGAAGATCAATCTAAACGTGCCTCGGCACCGATCAGTACAAGGACTCTCTCAAACAAGAGTTCTTCTCTCCATGCCAAAGGGAAATGTACTGATCAAAGAGGTATTCTGCCTACTCCGGTAACGGACCTCCAAGATCTCCCAACTCTCCGGATATCCCGCTCAAAGCAGGAAAAATTACTGGTGTCTCAGACAGAAACCCCTGGGGGTGAGTTTGCTGATCTACGGGTTTATCTCAATAGACCTCGGTCTACATCAACTTCGGCGAAACGCAAGCAGCCAATGCCGAAGATGAACTTGCATCAGAGGCAAACTTTCAGGATGAAAAATCCTGACACCTATACTAACAAAGTGAGTACTTCCCTGTATACTCACGGGACAAAACATCTGAAAAACCGGAACCATGTTCCGAATGTTGTCAAAGAATATATCCCTCAAACTTCTTCTCGTCCCGTCATTCTTCCTGACCTCCGAGAGCACCTTAAGCAAAAGCGGGACAATATCTCAACACCTCCAGTTCAATCACTTGAACGCCATTGTAATCACAAGGTTGTCATCAAGTGCTGTTGCCAGACAACAAGATGATCTGTCTTCGATCGTCTGAATTTTGCAACTTCTGAACCAATGTCAGAAGACGAAGACGAAGTGTTGTATGCTTCTGTCAACATGGCTTCTCGAGACACTGGGGGTAGAAAGTGCTCCAAACACGGCAAGCCTCGCAGGCCCAGCCAGCGGTACTTAGATTTACTCCAGAATCTTCTGAAGGAGTATTTCGACACACCCGATCCCGAAGTCGAGACACAATCGGTCATAGGAATCTTCTCCAAGATCCCTCTGGTCATCTTCCTATTTCTTATTCAGGAGATGATTCCTTCTCTGATTATGATGCATACAGCAAAAGTTCTGAATAGACAGTGTCTTCTATTGTACCTAGAGAAGTGACAGCTTATGTTGTCACTGAAGATCCAGACGCTTCTAGTTCAGCGAATCAAGAACAACGAATAGCTGTACTGGAGGATAAGCTGAAGACCATGGCTAAAATGGTTACAAGTATGCATTCTATCATCGTGGCCCAACATACAGTACCACCGACCGCACCTGCTGCAAATCCTAAGATTATAGCATCGTCGGTGCCTGTCAATGCAGGTCTGGGGGTAGTATCTCCTCAAATACCCCATGTACAAATTCAATCCACACCCAGTCAGTCAGGAGCTGGGGGTAGTACTTACCACGCTGTTCTTTTCCCTAACACTATAATTCAGCCTGCTCCTTCTGTATCATCGGAGGATGCTAATGAAGCTGTCAAACTTTTGTGCACTCAATTCGAGGCTTTTAAAGAGAAGGACAATTTACAGAGATTGGGAATCAAGTAACCCTATCCTATTGAGTGGAAGGAAGTCTCATTTCCTCCTAAATACAATATCCCCACAATTTTGCTGTTTGACGGCAGCACTTCTTCGAGTCAGTTCATTAACCACTTTGAGGTAATGACTGTTCAACTTCAGCCAAATGATGCTCTTCTTACCAGGATATTCGTCGGCTGTTTAGCTGGTGTAGCATACGATTGGTACAGAAGCTTGTCTGATGGCTGTATCACCTCTTTCTCGGGTTTTAAACAAATCTTCTTGGAACGATTCTACGAGGGAATCAACGACATAACCATGTCGGCCCTCAACAAGATCAAACAAAGACATAATGAAACCGCTGAGAGTTTCATTGAAAGATTCTGCCGAGAAGCATTAAAGATGCCTCCTGGAACTCCGGCCGCTATAACTATAGATACCTGCAAGGCAAATCTTTTGCCTATTATCAGCATGTGGACGGGGTCAACTCAATTTCAAGACTGGCCATCTTTCATTATCAATGCTAAAGCAGCTGAAGTTAGCGCTGACAAGTTCAAGCAGCTGGAGGTACACATGTCTAACCCTGACCGGGATGAACACCCGACATCTAGTAGCGGTAATCGCCAGAACAACCGCAAGGGTAAAGAAACCTTGAACATCAATTTGAAGAGCAAATAATCTCTGGCTGTCAACGTAGCTCCACCTACGTCTCCTTCTGTCCCTCCACCGAAGGAACCTCGTCCAAAAGTAGAGTACTCCTTTGACAAGAATGACACCGTGAGCATCTTCGATTGTTTGATCAAAAGCAATAAGCTCCAACTCCCAGACCCGAAGAAGCCTGACGAGGTCGGTAAGACTGATCATCCCAAAAATTATGTTTACCACAGGTTCATTGGGCATCCACTCGAGCATGTTACGTGCTCAAAGACAAGATTCAAGAGTTAGTCAACGCTGGCGTTATCACCCTTCAACAAGATGAGAAGATTGTTACCGCGAACATGGTCTCAGTACAGTTTGGTAACTTCCTTCCACAGATGGTACAACATGGTGTCATCCCTATCCCCAAGGCCACTCTTGAGATCGAGAATCTCCCTCCTCCACGGAGTGAAGATCTCGGCCCCTTATCTCTTGATAATGGTGAGATTATATGGATCCACCCTGACCTTGTTGCAGACTTCGAGGCTCCTTCCTCGTCTAAGTAAAAAGACTGCTCCAAGGGCAAAACAAAGATCTGCAATATGGTGTCTTTTGACCCCATAGTTGAAGAGGAAATCCTGCTGGGCACCAGGTCAAGGAAAGCCTATCTACGGGAATTTTCAGAAACTCAAGAAAACCCTGCTTCTTCTTCTAAGTCTGCTCTAGTGCAACCTGTCTCTACTGAGGACATCCCTTCTGCATCCTCACCGGTTGTAGAACCTACTCCCCCTAAGCCGACGGCAGCCGACAAAGGCAAACAACAAGTCTGCTTTGACAAGCCTTTGAAGAAGTCATCTCCTTCTGGACTTGAGAAGCCATATAACTTTGATATCTTGGCTCAACTAGCCAATACACCGGCCAGGCTGTCGATCTTTGAGCTCTGAGTGAAGCTCTAATGCAGGCAGAAACCTGTCTAACTCTCTGATAGATCCTGGGTCAGCACTCAGCATCATGCCAAAGATAATGCTAGATGCACTGACGATCCCAATGCATAGTCTTTCTGGCACAATTACCACCATCCTGTGGTTCAATCAGGGAAGAAGTGAGCCTCTGGGCAAGATTCGCCTAAAACTCCAAATAGGCAATCTCCGCACAAAGGTGACCTTCTATATTATAGACAACCATGGTTGCTCTTACAATGCTCTAATGCTCTGAGTGAAGCTCTAATGCAGGCAGAAACCTGTCTAACTCTTCTAAAGAAGCCAGAATCATAGCCTGTCTCTTGCCTCCACTGTCACAGTGTGTTAGAATTAATTCCAAACATTACCTTCACACAGGATGATATGCTGATGGAAGACAATAGGCATGACCATCCTCTATATTATACAGGATACGTCGACACGATGAAGGTCAATCGTATTCTGATAGATCCTGGGTGAGCACTCAGCATCATGCCGAAGACGATGCTAGATGCACTGAAGATCCCAGTGCATAGTCTTTCTGGCACAATTACCACCATCCTGGAATTCAATCAGGGAAGAAGTGAGCCTCTGGGCAAGATTTGCCTAAAACTCCAAATAGACAATCTCCGTACAAATGTGACCTTCTATATTATAGACAACCATGGTTGCTCTTACAATGCTCTTTTGGGGAGACCATTCCTTCATGAACACAACATTGTTCCTTCAACTCTCCATCAATATTTCAAGTACGTTGATGACAATGGAGAGGTTCAAAAAGAGGTTGCGGATCTCTACCCTTTTAAAGGTGTCGAAGCATATTGTAACGATGCTCGCATGTATAAAGATGAGTTCATGAAGGTAGTGCTGGCTTTGGACACTGAAGAAGACCAAGAAGCAGTGCCCAATGACACCCTCATCATACCTGTCAAAGGGCATGTTTCTCATCCTCAGTCCTCCAAACCACTGGCTATTCACTTGCCAGTCCGAAAGCAATCAACCGATGGTGGTCAAGATCAAAGGGAGCTCACCTCTTCTGAGCCACTTGTTATCGACCTACGTCGTAACAAGAATAAAAGGCAGCTCACCTCTTCTGAGCCGCTTGTTATTGACCTTCGTCGTAGCAAGCCTCCTCCACGTTCTTCTTCTCCCCCTCTTGTAATCGATCTGACCAAGCCTGCTAAGGCTAAAGGTCCTGTTGTAAATATGGATGTACAAATCAATAAAAAAGCATCTACTTTCCAGTATACTGATGTCATTTATTATGCTAAAAGCTATTTGGATATGCTAGACAGCTTTCAGTCATTTATAATAGGAGTTGTACAATCCCTTCAGACAGAAGTCTTGATTGAACATCCAGATGACTCATGTTTTGTTGTCCCCTTTCGAAAGAGAGGCGAATGTCCAATACTTTTTAGTAAAGGACCAGAACAAAAATTCAACTATACAGATGATAGCAAAAGTAATGATACAGGACGTCTCCAACTACGTCGTTATAGCCAACAATCAAAAGACATCATCCGAAAGATGGGTTATGACTTCAAGAATGGCCTCAACTATGGTAAGGGTAGACGAACTCCTATCCGTACGGCTGTTCTGAAAAAAAAATCAGAGATGTACTACAACAGGACGAAAAGAGGTCTCGGATATGCTTCACCTCCAGTCTTATCTCCAGAAGTCTCCGAATCCGATAATGAGAAACGCTCTAACTCTTCTGATTTCAGATCATGGGATTCTGATACTAGCATCGGTCAAGTTCATCGATTGATCGTATCTTCTAACATGGTCTCCGTTGAACTTCCAGAAGGCTATGATAAAGACATAGAAGAAAATCCTAAAACAGATCCTTGGGCTCAATGAATAGATACCCAATGGGAACTCCGATTCGAACAACGAGAACATCCTACCGAAGATCAATTGGTTCAAATTGATGTAGGAGAGAGCGGATCGCCTCGTCCAATATTCATCAGTAAGAACCTCCCAGAGACAGATAAGCAAGAACTAATTCTTCTTATCCGAGAATATCTTGATGTCTTCGCCTGAAATTATGAAGACATGCCAGGTTTAGATCCCAAAGTTGCTACTCATAAACTGAATATTTTGTCTAACGTAAAGCCAGTCAAACAGCAGCAAAGGCGATTCAAGCCAGAAATGATGGATGCAATTGATGATGAAGTCAAAAAGCTCATAGCTTGTGGCTTTATTCGAGAAGAACAACATCCTGATTGGGTAGCCAACGTCGTTCCAGTCTTGAAAAAAGGGGCAAAGTTCGAGTTTGTATTGATTTTCGTGATCTTAATGAAGCATGTCCAAAAAATGAATTTCCTCTCCCTATCACGGACGTCAAGATTGACAATACCTGTGGGTTTGAGCGAATATCCTTCATGGATGGATTCTCTGGATACAATCAAATTCGGATGAATCCTGAAGATGAAAAACACACTTCTTTTCGCACTCCTCGCGGAGTCTACTGCTATACCGTGATGCTATTTGGTCTCAAGAATGCTGGAGCAACTTACCAACGAGCTATGAGTACCATTTTTCGAGATCATCTGCACAAGACTGTCGAATGTTATGTCGATGATATTGTTGTCAAGAGTCGTCTAAAGGAAGATCACATCCAAGATTTTAGAACTATCTTCAATCTAATCCGCCAACATCAGTTAAAAATGAATCCCACCAAGTCATTCTTGGGTGTCTCTAGTGGTAAATTTTTCGGCTTCGTCATTACCTCTAAAGGTATACACATGGATCCCGAGAAGATCAAAGCCATTCAAGAGATGCGTCCTCCACGCAACTTAAAAGAGCTACGAGGATTCCAAGGTCGACTTGTGTACATCAGGAGGTTCATTTCGAATCTGTCTGGACGCTGCAGACCGTTTACTCAGCTAATGAAGAAGGGTGTATCTTTCGTTTGGACCGAAGAATGTCAACGAGCATTTGACGACATAAAACGGTATTTGATGAACCTACCAGTCTTGGTGCCACCAATATCTGGTATTCTATTTTTGATGTATGTCCGTGCTATGGATCATTCATTGGGTGCTTTACTTGCCCAGAATAATAAAGAAGGTCATGAATAAGCCATTTATTATCTCAGTCGTACTATGATTGGTGCCGAATACCGTTATAGTCCGGTCGAGAAAGAATGCTTAGCTCTTATGTTTGCTGTTCAAAAGACAAGGTACTACATCATCGTACAAACCATTCATATCATTTTTCGAGTCAATCCTCTTCGAGTACTAATGAAAAAAATCTAGCACACTCAATTTTCGGTTAGCTACATGGGCCATTTTGCTAGCCCAATATAACATGGTATATGTTCCACAGAAGTCTGTCAAGGGTCAAGCGCTGGCGGACTTCTTAGCAGCTCATCTTATACCAGAGACATCCAAACTCTATGATGAAATTCCAGACGAGACGTTGGAATCAAATATAATCTCCGAAGAATTTTCTACTTGGCGTCTATTCTTTTACGGTGCATCCAGAATCGGACCAAATGGTATCATTGTCGCAGGATTTGGGGTTGTTCTTGTTTCTCCAGACGGGTCAGCTATCCAAAGAGCCTACTCCCTAGATGAACCCTGCTCCAACAACGTAGCAGAATACAATGCTCTACTCATTGGCCTTCAGTTAGCTAAACAACTGGACGTCGAATATCTTGAAGTCTATGGCGACTCCAAGTTGGTTGTTAACCAGGTTAGAGAAACCTATGAAGTTCGCCATCAAGATCTAGTGCCCTATCATGAAGCTGCAATCTACATGGCTACATCATTCAAGGCTTTTTTTATTGAATATGTTCGACGAGCTTGTAACATTGAGGCAGATGCTCTAGCTAATCTCGCAGCAGTCTTAGCAATTCTCGTCAAAAGACAACAAGTGGTCGTTGTTTCCAACAGAGAGTTGTTCTGCATTGAAAATAATCGTAACATTGAGTTCAGTAATTTTGCCCAAATCAATGTTATCAATGAAGATTGGAGAGCTCCTTTCATCGACTTCGTAGTTTATGACATACTTCCTGAAGATCTTAAGGAGGCTACGAGTATTCGTCGACGATCTCTTCGATTCTACTACAATCAAACCACCAAGTCTCTCTATCGACGGACTTATGACGGTCTACTTTTGTGCTGTCTTGCTGGTGATGAAGCAAAACAAGTATTGCATGAAGCTCATGATGGTGTCTGTGGAGCACATCAACCCGGCCCTAAACTGCAGGATCGTATCCGGCGAATGGGTTACTATTGACCCTCTATGGTGTCTGATGCCATCGAATATGCAAGAAAATGTCGAGCCTGTCAAATCCATATAGATTTTATCCATCAACCGTCGGAATTCCTTCATCCGACTGCTGCTTCCTGGCCTTTTGAAGCTTGGGGTATGGATATTATAGGTCCTATCAATCCTCATTCTTCTAAGGGATATCAGTTTATATTAGCAATAACTGATTATTTCTCCAAGTGGGCCAAAGCTATACCTTTGGCTGAAGTCAAAACCAGCAACGTCATAAACTTCGTCAAACACCATGTTATCTACAGGTTTGGTGTGCCTCGACGAATCATTCACGACAATGGACCTCAGTTCATCAGTCAAAAGTTCACCAGGTTCTGTGATGATCATCAGATTGACAATGTCGTCTCTACAGCTTGTAACCCTGCTGCTAATGGCTTGGCTGAAGCCTTCAACAAGACTATTATCAAACTCCTTAAGAAGTTTGTGTCTACTAACAAACGAAATTGGAGTGAAAAGCTTGGAGAATGTCTGTGGGCCTACCGTACTACGGTCCGCAACCCCACAGGCTGTACACCCTTCTCTCTGGCGTACGGTTGTGAAGCAGTTCTACCTCTGGAACTTCAAATTCCTTCCTTGAGGATTTCCGTTGCTAATGAACTTACTACGGAGAACAATGATCTTCTTCGACTTCAAGAACTGGAGGCGCTCGACGAGAAGCGGCTATTGGCTCAACAACATATTGAATTATATCAAGCTCGTATCTCGAAGACTTTTAACCGCAAAGTTAAAGTCAGAGCCTTTCAGAAAGGAGAACTCGTTCTTACAGTCAGACGTCCCATGACTATGACTCACATGAGCAAAGACAAGTTCGATGCAAAATGGGAAGGGCCTTATGTCGTGAGTAAAGTCTTCTCAAATGGAGCCTATCAACTCACATAGCTGGACGGTCGAGTTGCAATGATGCCCATCAATGGCAAGTTTCTTAAAAAGTACTATGTATGAATGTAAAAGGGATTTCTTGTAAATATGATCAGACAGTTCATAATAAGTTTGATTTTATTTCATCATAAACGATGTTACATGATATCAAGGACGAAAATCACTATCGTCCTTCTTAAAGACAGGACGAGGACCACTACCGTCATTTTCAAAAATATAGTCGGCAAAGGAGCCGAGGACATCCTCGCTTGATTTCACCAGAAATGCGCAATCGGCCATCCTCATGGCCTCCTCTTCTTCAATCTTCCCTGGCTCAACTAGGAAGTCCAAGATATCCCGTGGCGGCTTGGGTGCAGACGAACCTTCGTCCGCCTCCGTTTGCTTTGGCTGGTTTGGCTCGGCTGGACGCTCCTCAGTGACTTCTTCAACCTTGAAGACAATCTCAGCCTTCTTGGAGGCATCTTCAGACGACATTTTGTGAAATTGATCATTCCATCTAAATTTATGTTCTATTTATAGACAAAGATTCTTGAAACAGTCGATTACGCGAATCAAAGCGACTTATTCTTCACAAACGTTCATTCCATTCATTTGACGGTTCACCCGTTCATTCCATTCATTTGACGGTTCATCCGTTCATTCCATTCATTTGACGGTTCACCCGTTCATTCCATTCATTTGACGGTTCACCCGTTCATCCCATTCATACGACGGTTCATCCGTTCATCCTGACGATTCATTTCGTTCATACATTCTGACGGCTCATCCGTTCATCCATACCAATAACTTGTCACGTATTTATTACTTCTGATTATATTTTCTACCGAAATAATGATATTCAAAAAAGAAAATTATATTCTGCCATGTCCATATTACCTCTGAGCAGATATAATGAATATAATTGTTTTCTAAATCAAGAAATATATCATGTCCTGAACCTCTGAATATATTTTCTATCGCTATTATTTATATCCGTAATGGGATATGCAACAAATAATAGAGCCACAAAAATAGTGTCTTTTATTAATCAAGATCAATGACATTACAAAAAGACATATCACAAAGGAGAAAATACAAGAAGTTTTCTTTCACTCAATCGGTGGGGTCATCTGACTAGCTATCTACTGTTTCAAGGATTGGAGTCGTTCTTCACGAGAATCCAGCACCCGCCTTCTAGACTCTGTCCTTCCAGATTCATCGTCAAATGTTGGCAAGGTCACTAGTCGACGAGTGATTTCATCTTGATGAGATTTGACAAACTCATTCTTCTCATGGGTCAGAGTGTCCAGTTGCTGAACTGCAGCTTGATGCTGTGTGGTCTCTTCTTTAAGAGCAAGTTAAACGATTCTCAACTCTTCTTGAAGTCGAGCAAACTCTGCCTTCAGATCAACAACCTTCTTTTCTTTCTCCCCAGCAGCAGATGCCACGATATCCATCTGAGAGTCATACTCTGAAGACTTCGTAGCGAAAGTATCCAAGAAAGTCTTGAAGTCAGCTTTCGTGACCTCAGCTTCTCGAGTCATCCTTTCGAACTCAGCTTTCGTGACCTCAGCTTCTCGAGTCATCCTTTCGAACTCAGCATTCACCAGTGGCTCTACCTCCCCCCGGTCAAGATCTTTGTAAATCTTGATTGCTTCTTCTAGCTCATCCAGCACATATTCAAGGTAAGCAGCCTGAGCTTCATCACCTTGAGCTCGGATTCTGCCGATCAGATAAGAAGTTGGACTTCTGACAGTGATGAAGCCAACATTGTCTTTCTCTATTACCCTTTCTACTAAAGGTCCCAAGGAACTAAAGAAAAAATTGATGAAAGAACCCACTACAAATTTATTTGTAGCTACTGCACTAGGTGTAGCAGCTATTCCAACAGAAGCTTCAGCAGCAGATGCTTGTGAAGGCAGAAGTTCGGCTTCTTGAACATCGGCCGTAGCCTCTTTTGATAACGGAGCCATTGTAGAGCTAGTTGCTCCTCCTAGATGTTCTTCTGCGAAATCAAGTAAACATTATCAGTTTTCTGACACTAAGGACTATCAGAAAAAAGATCAAAATGAAGGCAAGCTTACCAAAACTGGGTTTAATGACAAGATTGTCATTTGATGGAATAGGCTGGAGCCTCGCGGAAGTAGTTTCAAACATTACTGCCTGACAACTTCCCGCTTCAGAGCCGCAAGATAGATGACGGCTGCCGCTGGCTATTGCCTCTATCTGCACTATGTCAGTACATACCAGAAGAATCGGAGAAGGTTGAATCTCTGTATGAATAAAAGATAAAACATCAGTCATCTGATCTATAAGTGAAGATTACTAAAATCAGTCAATATCTCTTTGATCGGGGACAATAGTTTCCTCCGGTGCTGCTTCATCAGCATTCTTCTCCTGGGGTGTAGGGACAGCAGCATTCTCTTCATTGCCATTAACATCTTCTGTCGATGTTTCTTCGTCATCTTCCTCCTCCTCCGGTGCTTCCTCATCATGAATTGCATCAACTGGATCTATGTCATGGAAGCCGAAATCACATCCATCCAGAGCCTCAATCATCAGTCGATCTTCTTCAGCATGACGCGATCTTGGTGTAGCTGGAAAATGAGCAGCTTCTATGGCAAGTGTGGGATATGGCAATACTTCGACAGATGATTCTGACTCATTGATTGAGGTCAGAGTTGCAGCTGCTTCTCTTCCTGCAGCCTCATCTTTTGCTTCCGCAGTCTCTTCTCTTATGTCTGCAACCTCGTCCCTTATCTCTGCATCTGTCACCTGCCTAGGCTCAGGAGCAGGCGTAGGTGAAGGCATCATAACCCCGACGGCAATACTTATTAGAGCAGAAGTATGGATAGCTTTTGGAGGGGTGGCCACTTTCTTTCTGAAAGCTATTTTCTTTCTGCGTAGAGGTTCTTCCGGGCTCTCTACGTCTGCAGTATGTGTTTGTCTTTTAGTGGAAGTTGGGATCGCCACCTCTTCTCTGTGAGCCGACTCAGCCTGTTGTCGAGACTGCGATCGAGTAGTGACCCTTTCCAAAGAGTCTACAGCAGCCTTCTTCTTATTAGAGACAGGAGAAGATGGTTCTTCTGCCTTCCTCTTCTTCTTCTCCTTGACCGGAGATCTTACAACTTTCAAAGAAACACGCAGCGGTTCGTAGACTTCTTCAGGGAAGTTGGCTTCCCTCGAAGCTTCTAGAGGTGCATCAGCTGGATCGTGCTCTTTATCATTACCAGGAGGCAACAAAACAGGTGCTCCTTTTCTAAATCGTGTTACCGTCGCAAAGCTGTCTGTTAAATTGAAGTTCTCAGCAAAAGTGTTTGCTGGCGTATAAAAGATCGAATAAGTATACAGCATGCGGGGACCACGGTCGTTCTTTGTCGGCATCGAGAACGTTGTCTTCGTGTCACGGGCATTGTAATAGGCCCAAGCCCGGACTCCATCAATCAAATAACCTTTTCCCTGTAGGCATGTTATGGCATTGCCTACGTAGAATTGGTCGTAGCCGAATTGGCGTGCAAAACAGCTTGGGAGATAAGGTTCAAGATAGCATTCATCTTCGAACCGTTATACTAGATGTGATGGCCGAATCGTCCTCAACCAATCAAAAGCTGTATGACCCAAAGGCTGCATTCTCACTGAGTCAACGAGGTTCGTTGACATATATTCATAACCGGCTGGAGGCGGAACACAGAAGAAGTTCCATCCTTTGCCCAGGTTCAAGACTCGCCTGCAGTCTTTCAAAGTAGTATAGATCCACTTACATCCAGAATATTTTCTCAAAAAATTGTCGCTCACTGCTCCCATAGCAGGGTTCATTAAGGAAGGATGGTGTAGAAGTAGCCATCCGAACAGTTATGTATACGGCAGTTTCAGCCGAGGAAAATGTTCCTTTTTGCCTTTTCTTCGAATCGTCGAATCAACGAAGAGAAGGAGGCCGACGTTTATTCTGCATGTCATCGCTGACAATAAATCCATCCGGTAGCCGAAGACTAGACGGACGGCAGCAAACAGTACGCCGCGATGGAAGCGGTCAACTGCACTGGCCCCAGGAACGACATATCGTCGAAGCCAGTAGGTAAGAAAACCTGCCAGTTGGGCTTCCTTTGACATGGGCATGTAACCCATCCTCATAAAACTCCCGACGATGTCACCTTCCTTGAAAGGAGGATACTGAAGATCATCCTTAATCTTGATATCCATCTCGTTGTGCGTCTCCATCAACTCTATCACCTCGCTGTTGCTAAGCGGTTTGAAGAAGTTGGAATTGCATTTTTCATGTTCTTTTGTCTTCTTCTCGATAATATGATTGAGGAAAAGATATGGCAACCATTTGGTCGAATAGCACATGCCGGCCGTGCCATTCTTGTAGTATAAAGAGCAAATCTTGTAGTGGCAGAGTAGCTCTTCAAAAACATCTACCATACGGGCATTCTCCTGGCGCAGTCTATCCAACTCATCATTTGTTGGAATAAACTCTTCATAAGGGATATCCTCCATCGGTAGATTCCAGATATACTTTATCTCATGCAAGGTTAATCCAATCTCCCCGCGTGGCGTCATGAAAGTCCCAGTCCTATAATTGTATCTCTCTGCTAACGCAATGAATAGATATAGATTAGGAGGGAAGCCATAGACTATGGCATATACTGCCTGATACAGGTTAATCTCTTTAAGTTGATCTTCAAATTGGACTAATATCCAATTGTCTATACATATCCATCTCTTATTGTCCGGGTTCACAAGACCTGTCAACAGCAGATCTTGGTCCGGATACCTTCCTTCCACCTTCACAAAGTCATTTGCGAATATTGGAGTTCTTACTGGTAGCAGCAAAGAAGAATCTTCCGACGGGATGCAACCGGGTTTGAGTCCCCTGAGTAGAGAGCTATGTCGCTCAGAAGAACTGTAGAAGATATCCTTATTGTCTGGCCCCTTCTTAACACAGATATTACCCACTCGGGCCTGCTGTAACGGAGTTATGTCCCATTCCATTCTTCTGGGATAGCTTGCAAAAGCATATCTAGACAGAGGGAGACATCTGGAGATCTCTGGCAGAAGTATCGTCTTCTCGTCCCTTTGAAAACTTCTCTGCTCCATACGAGGCCTTGGCTGAGAATTCTTGTCAAAAGCTTCACCAAACAAGAACAGAGGTTTCTTATGGGTGACAGTGTCAGCAGTTTGAAGAGGCTACCCGTTCATTAGACACAATAAAATATCATTATCCTGTGCAATCAGGACAGCATGCCGAGCTGACGGTAAAGCATATTGAAGAAAAGAGACATGAGAGAGATCTTCTTTGAATGCTGATTCAGACAGAAATCCTGCAAGGACCTCGTAGTTGGGATCTTCTTCGAGGTTAACTGCATCAAATAAAGAGACAAAGATCAGTATGTACAAAAGAAATCAAAATTTCTTCACAAATTCATCAAATTGCGCTATGTGAAATAAATTATCAGATTGCGCCAGCACAACCATGTGCGCAAGACATCAGATTGCGCCAACCTACTTGCGCAAGACATCAGTTTGCGCTAGCAACCGACATGCGCAAAATATCAGATTGCGCATCAATGCACAAATCGATGGATTGTGCTGATCATTTTGTCAGCGCTTTCCAACCGATTGCGTAAAGATACAGTTTTCATAAAAATGAAAACTGTTGAACATGCAGCCGAAACCCTAAACAGGGTGGCACAAGTGGTTGAGAATATCATCAATCTCTAAAAAGAGAGAGGTATGAAAGTTCAAAACATCAAAAACCCTAAAAAAGATTTTCGATCATGGTTCGTCATTCACCTTGCAGAGCTGGATGACCCGTCTCGTTACGAGAGACTCGTGGTGCAACACGAGTCGAAGGTTCAGCAGGGGCCTTTCCCTTCTCAGTGGCCGATCGCTTGGGTGCCATTGATGTTGATGATGAGAAGAGGAAGGAAAAGTCAGAATAGGAGAGGAGTTTCTTTCTCTTGAAAAATCGAAGGCAAGTAAAGATTAAAAGAATGGGAGAAGAAACTATTTATAGTTTTTCACAGAATCATAACGGTCACCTCCGATTGCGTCGAGAAAGTTGGAGGTAATTCCTCCAAACGCGCAGCCAGAGCGCAACTTGATTTTAACATTTGAAATTCAAAGTATTTCGAAACTTTGAATATTTTCAAATTTTGAAAACTTTGAAGGGGGTCTTGTAAGTCCTAAAAATCAAGTTGCATCCATCAAATAGGCAGAGAAATCTAAAATTGAGCACTCTTCAATGAACTGCACAGTATGCAGACTGCGCTACAAATCAACTGTGCTAGCCTGAACTGCGCCAATGCCCGAGCGCGCTAGGCTGACGTGGCAATGCCATCATTACCTGACAAGGAGATCAAATCTTCTGACAGCCTGACAGCCCGAAAAACGAGAAGTCTGTTCGTTTCCCGTGTCGTGCCGCCTTCTAGGACAGCTGTCCAAATTCTAGCACGGTCCAGCTGCCAAGCCCTAGCACGGTCCAGCTGTCCAACGCCAGCGCAACCTATCGACCAGATCTGAGCGCAGTCTGAAGCTAGTGCTATTCAACTGGCACGATCCATCAAATTTGTTGAAGATAACTGATATTTGTTACGTGGCTTGCATGTCATAAATTGCTCGCCACGTGGCAACCGTCTGCACACGACCAAGCGCATTTCAATCAAACAATGTCACGCGTCTGAGTACGGTTAGCCCACGATCGAGCAACTGCCCAAAGGTCAGTGCGGTTTGTAGTCTGTGCAGTCTGTCTCCAGCGTAAACCATTATGCGCAATCCAGAATAACTACAAAATAGTTATTTCTAGAACTCTATAAATAGAGTTTCAAGTTCTTCATTAAGAAGAATCATATTATCATCAGAGATCAGAAGTTCTTGTCCAAGTGCTGCTGCATTCTTCAGAGGCTATCGTCTTTAAAGTTCACATCGTCCAAGGGATAAAGCGATCGTCTTCAGATCAGATTCCTATAGTTGTACTTTTCCAGAATTTATTGTACTTTGTACTCTTTTACAAGTTTGTGAAATAAAAGACTTTTGTTTTTGCAAACAGTGACAAGTAAACCTTGTATGACATGTAAAATCTTGATTGCTATTGCGACAACCAATCCTGACTTGCTAAGTGTAACTCTTGTTTTGAATCCGTGGTTGATTTTTCTGATTGTGCATGTACAAGCTATATGTCTTGTCTTGCATCATGTTTAGGATATGGATTCCTGGTTATCACGGTCAGGAATTCATAATGAATTTGACTAGGTTAACGACTAGATTGATCAAGTAGTTCATATAAAGAGATTTTCAGTTACAGGCGATCCCATTATCCCGGCCACACCTGTGGACTTGTTGTCACGATCCGCTTCCGAATAATTGGATACGAGTCGGACACGCCCAGCCTTCGTCGATGGACACGACGAAGTAAGCTGTACAATACTAAGAAAAACTCTAAGTCACAATGTAATGTAAACAACACAGATTTTATAACGTTCCCAAAAAATTATCAATATCCATCAAGTTTTTAATACAAAATCAGCCGGAGACAAATCCGGTCAAATGAAATAAATATACAATAATGAATATCTAAGATACAATCTCCAGAAAAATAAAGTAAAAAAAAGCTGCAATATCTAATACAATCATAAGCTCCATGTAATCTCCCACTCACCTGCAACGTATTCTGTCAGAAAAAGAGCAAAGTACAACCCTGACCAGACAATATACAATATAATCTGTAGTACCAGAAATGAAATGTAAAACTGCAGGCAATGGACGACAATCAATATGCTAGACAATGAACACGGCTATCAATGTACAAGGCAATGGATCACGACAATCAATATGCAATTGTGACAATTTAAAATATTAAACTAATGTGTGACCGGCTTAGGAGCACAATTAATAAATAAGACAATGAGTCAATTCTACAAGGTCCGGCTTCATCGTACGTGAAGTGTACGATTAGGCTATCCACAATTACCTATGTTGGGTGTGGTCACACAAAAGCTAATATTTTCTCCAATTTTTGCAATAAATAATGACTCACAAGTAATGAACAATGTACAAGGTAATCGTGTGTATCTCGTGTCCGATATGAGAACATGGCACAGGAATGTAAGACAAAAAAACAAAGTACAAGTCGAGTCAGTATACTTGCCTCGGTTTGGCTGCACGAGAGTAGTATTGCATGGTTGTAAATCACCTGGTAATATTTTTGTACAAGTTATTAGGGTTTTAAAATAAAGACTTTAATTAATTAAGACTAACTAGTTAATTAGAAACAAAATAACTAGAAAAATATTTATAAATACTACACTACCAAAATAAGTCATATCAGCGACGTATTTAGCGACTCCAAGATAAAACGTCGCTAATATTTGGGGGTTTAGCGAAGTTTATCAAAGACGTCGCTGTTCGTCGCCAACAGCGACTAAAAGCGGCGTCTAGCGGCTACAATTTGTTAAATGGAAATCTGTGTCGCAAGTTCGTCGGTACACGTCACTGATATAGCGACGTGTAGCAACGCATTTTAAGTAGCGTCGCCGTTTATTAAATATCAGGGACGTTTAGCGACGGCAGAGAAGAACGTCGCTAAATGTTTGATATAGGCGGCGAGGATTTCCATTTCGTTCATTCACAAATTCTCCCCTGTCACTACCACATTTCTAGTGTGAGGGTATTTTTGTTATTTTTGGGGTATTTTAAATTTATTAGAATTAATTAGAATTTATGGGAAATTTTTTTGGAATTAATTGAAATTGTTTGACTAGGTTGACTTTTGACTAGTGTTGACTTTGTAGACCTACCTAGAAGCTAACCCTAGTTAGTGGGCCATGGTTAGGTCAAGTGACTCTAGTCTAACCTAGCCTAGCACTTGGTTTAAGTCATTTTAGCAATAGGATTAGAAGTCATAAGTCATGACTTATGGTTTTAGAACCTTGATTAAATTTAATCTACATTTAGCCTTTGTAGCTTGGCCCAAGGCCCAATAATTTTGGCTAAGTCCTCACCCTAAACCCTAGTGGCTGGCCACACCCTCTACCTAGGGATTCCCACCATATAAAATCCCTCCCAAATCTAGGGTTGCCTCTTTTCTTTAGGAAGAGCCCTAATTTCAAGGAGGTAAGTTTTCATGCCATTTAAATTCTAGAGCCCCTTTCCTATTCCTTTTTCTTTCTAAATTGTTCCAATAGGACCTAATAGGACTGTTATTGCTGTTGTTGAGCTTCCATTTCAGTTTGAGGCTGATTTGGATTGATTTGGTCATCAAGTGGAGAGCATTACATAGGGAGTTTCTATTAAAAGTTCAACAAGAGGTAATTTCTTCAACTCTCAATAGATTTTTGATTCGTCTTCATGTATAGGAAGCCCTAAGGGTCCCCTAAGGTCTGGATAAGTTTCGAGTCGAGTGTCGGAGGATTCGTGTCCATTCTGGACACGTATCAGTACACTGGTTAGGTGTTCGACCGAATGCCACAGAGGGCCTGTCGATCGGGTTAACCTATTATTTTTGAATAGGAAATAGGTTTTTGTTCTTATTTAATGATTCATGTCCTTGTGTCTTGATTTTCGTGTCGTCCTGTGTCGGTTTGATGATGTGGACACGCGCGCGCACACGGTCGCGCGCTGCTACAGGGATCCCCTGCCTATCGGGCCCTGTAGCGGACACGACACGTAACTATTGGACACAAAACTCGACACGAGGCAAGGGGCACTGACTGACACGCCATGTGTCAAGTCCCACGTGTCCCTGTGCCGTGTCGAGAGAGATATTGATCCCACATGGAGATTTGCCTATGGGCGTGCACTGTGGGTTTTCCCCACTGACACGGGTCTCGTGTCCGACCCTGACACTTCGTGGACACTGGACAGTGGGCCCATAAGGTAGCCCTATAGGTGGGCTACCCATGTGTGTCACCACGAGATCCATTCGTGTCCTGTGTCGTGCACACGACACAAGTGCACGTGTGCACGAGACAGTGCACTGTCAGTGCACTGTATGTATATCACTTTGTGTTTCTTGCTGTGGACACGCCGTGTCAGGCTATGGGTGACACGAGATGATGTGTGGGGTTGTGCACAAGGGGTGTTTACATTTTCCAAGCTTTAGATTCATGATAGTTGATTATTGCTATTCGATTCCACATTGAAATCAATGTCTGATACTGAAACTATTAACCTGTCATTTTTCCAGTTCCTATTTGATGTTGTTCAATGATTTTTAATCCTAGTATTGATGATAATTACTGAGGTTAGGACCTAATTATAATTCTCCTACATATTGTCTTGCCATGATCAAATTTGGAGTTGGTTTGATAAGTTGTAGACTGTAATGGGTTAATGTATCATGAACTGATTTTACTAGTTCACTGTTTAATGTTCTTCAAACTGATTTTGAGTCTAACTAAGTATCTGCAAATGAAATCTGAGATTTGGGTTGCCATGTTGATCTTTCAGTGTTTACATTATACTGTCAAACATTCATTTCAGTTTCCTATTTAAAACCTGGAGTTTGTTCACTGTTAAGTTAACTGAAATCTGGAATTATGAGGACTGTCAAGTTAATTTGGTAACCTGAGAATTTGGCCATGTATTTCCTGCATTTTTCATGTGACACTCTTTGTTCACTGTCAACATTTCAATTTAATATTCCTATTAAAATCTGGAAGTTGTATTCATGGTTGGTTAATCTGTATAAACTGAGTTTTCAATTCCAGTTTTGGCTTAACCTGGGAATGGAAGGATATGAATTGGTTTCCTTTCCTTCCTCCCATTTGAGACTGATTTTCCAGTTTTGTTGATTTCCCTTTCCTGTTTACACATTAGCCCACACACTTTCCTTCCTCACTGTTGATAATTTCCTGCACTAGTTTCCCAGATTTTGTTCACTGTTACACTTCTTCTTATTACTGTTAATTCCTACATTGCATTGTCTGTACACCTTGTCACACACTAGCTCTCTCTCTTCTCTATATTCTATTCCTTACATGTGTAGATGTGTGATTTGTAGGAGTGTACATGTATATATATATATATATATATATATATATATATATATATATATATGCTTCTATGTTTAGCTAATAATGTAGGTTTTGCATTAGCCTAGATATGTGTAATATATTATGTGATGTTAAATGTATGGGTGTAATAGTGAGATTGTAACTTACTAAGGGTTCTAGAAATTAGCTAAGCTACTTTGTGATATAACTAATATAGGCTTGCTTAGCCTTGATAGGAATGGTGCTAGCTAGTATAGATTGGAATAGCTTAGTTTAGACTCAACTAGACTTGGTTGACCTAGTTTGACTTCTAGGGTTGACTAAAGTTGACCAAGAGTTGACTTTGGTCTAGATTGACCTAGAATCATATAGAATGCATAGTAGGACTGCATTACACTATTCTGGTCTTGTTGTGACTTGTGTTGTTCTGATTAGGAGCTAGACACCACTCCTTGGACAGTACGTTTCATTCTGGACACTCAGTTACAGGCGAGTACATTCTCTGATCATTTCATATCCTGCTTAGAATTATATTCCTGCTTTAGATTACTATACTTGATGCTGTCACGACATTATCACGGATTAGTACTATATGGATCTTCTCATGCGATGTTATCCCCCTCGGGAGCATCGAGTACATTGTGTCATGTGCGTTTCACTTTTATCGTGTACTCATGTGCTTTCATTACATGTGCACTCCTGTGAATCTTGTACTCTCATATTCACGGAGCCCCATGTATACTATCATGTGCACCCTATATGGGCCCCCATGTGATATCCTGTGCAATAACATAACCTGTTTAGATCCTTGTGTATTGATTGGGGATACGGGGGAGTGCTAGTAGTCGTGTGAACAATTCAATTGTAGTGTAGATTCCTGTGCACCTCGACATCCTGTGCAAATCTGTCCTGTTCACATGTGCTATCTCGTACTCTGACTCACTAGCCACTGTTAGTTCTCTATTTATAGTAGATATTTCTGTTACAGTTCTCTCTCTTGTTTACATACTGTATTTCTTCAGATCCTGTATTTTACTCTACTGCATGTTTATATTTTCTAACCTACTATGATCTGTTGAGATGTACTGTACTCGCTCCTGTCCTGACTGGACCTGTTAAAAATATTACAGAGGACGAGGAGGAGGCCTGCCTGGACACTTACTACGGGGCAGCCTTAGATGACACCTGCGAGCTGGACCCTCAGGAGGACCCAGCTCTAGTTGAGATCACCCCGACTGCCTAGACTAGACTAATTAGGCTTATCTTACTTTTGCAGTCTTGAGACATGTTCTAGTTAGACTCTTTATTTGGAGATCAGTTGTATATATTCTTTTATCTGAGACCTTGTATTGCTGGGATTATCTTAGACTGCTGTTATCTATTTCATTCCTTGAGTTCTATTTCATATCGTGCTATCTCTTCCTTAGTTGTGATTGAGCTTTCTATTACTATGTCACCCCCATTCGGAGAGTATAAACTGTTTAGATATATACTGCTAGATGTTGTGACCTAGGACAGTGTTCTACCGCCGACACTGCGGCGTAGGCTGGACGTATTCACGTCTCGTGCCCTTACTCTAGGGTGCGGGTCGTGACATCCCCCCCCAATTTTTCGCGCACTCCTCCTCCGCGGCGCTCCTCCGGCGATTTCCCTCCTCCGGCCTCCTCCTCCGCGGCGCTACTCCGGCGATCTCCCTCCTCCTTCTCCCCCTCCTCCTTTCTCAGGTAGCTCCTCCTCAGGTAACTCTCCCATGTCCCCGCTTCCCATTTTCTCCTCGTCTTCTAGCTCTCTCTCGCTTCTAGTTCGTGTCCACGAGAGCATGGACTCGCTGCGGGGGACACGAGACTCACAGTGGACTCGCTGCGGGGGACACGAGAGCGTGGACTCGCTTCTAGTTCGTGTGATGCTTCTTTATCGTCGTCGGTGGTTCTTACAACTGGAGCAGTATGCTTACCTTCTTTCCAGGAGCGGTGATGCTCCTCCTGATCAGCCGTAGTCGACATATATATTGTTGTGTGATGGCCCATTATTGGATCTTTTATGTGGTTATACATACATTATTCTTATGTGGACCATTATTTGACATTGTTGTTACAAATTTTGATATATCTGTGTTGATTGATGAGATTGTGTTTCAAACGTGTTCGTGATTGTGCGTATATGTGTTGTTTGATACTGTGTTCGTGATACACACCGTCGTTGTTGTAACAAATAGTGTAGGGGATGCTGCAAATGTTGCAGAGGATGCTGCAAATGATGTAATTTTTTTTAAATTTTTTTCAATATTAGCGACGTTCAGCGACTCTCAGCGACGTCCAGCGATGAAGGTAACGTCGCTAAGTAAATATAGGGCACGTCGCTAACTCTGATGAGTACCGTCGCTGATCGTCACTAAACGTCGCTACGTAGGACGTCGCTATACGTCGCTATATGTCGGTACTATAGCGACGTAGCAAAGTCGCAGAACGTTGCCATTTGGCTCTCAAGCCAGGTCAGCATGGATGCATATCAAGTCGCTCAACGTCGCTAGGTTGCGTCGGTAAATGATGACGTTTTACGTCGCTGGTAGTCGCTGAATTAGCGACTGGTCCGCGTCGTTGAGTGTCGTCGCAATAGCGACGTATTGCGACGTTTTATTATTTAGCGACTAGGTTAATCGCGACTACGTTCAAATGTCGCTAAATACGTCGCTAATCGATATTAGCGACGTATTTTCCCTATTTAGCGACGTCCTGAGGCGTCGCTGATTTGACAGATTTTAGTAGTGCTAGCAATTAGTATTTTTAGAAAATACATATACCATAGCTTGAATTTGTGAAAATACTTTTAATTGTTCTTTAGAGAAAATTAGATAGCAAAGTATTCAAATATTTATTTAACTATCAATTGAATGAATACTAATTATTTATATCAAAACATTAAAACCATAAATGCTAACCACTTTTACATATACAATATATATATTTTAAATATCTTAGCTTATTTATTTAGAACTAAATTGACAATTTTGGAATGTAATAATTTGTAAAATCAAAATGACCTTTAGAATAGAAAATATTTGAAACTATTTATTTATACAAGTAACACTATATAATAATTAGAGTTTTAGATAGAATAAATTCTTAGAAATATTTTGCAAGATTATAGTAATTTTTAAAAAGCATAACTATGTACCAAAATCGTATATATAATATTTATAAACATATTAAAATATTTTACTAAGCTAACAATTATCATTTATTACCTAATCATTAACTAAGCAATATCCAGCCCATAACCTACTATACACAAAATTTATTTAAAAACTGTCACGACCCGCACCCTAGTGTTAGGGCACGAGACGTGGGTACGTCCAGCCTACGCCGTAGTGTCGGCGGTAGAACGCTAATGTAGGTCTTAGTCACATCTAAAACAATATGCTATACTCTCCAGACGGAGAACAAACACATAAGGATACTATCTCAATCACAACTCTAAAGATAGATAACAGCACGATGAAATAGATAAGATAATCCACAAGAGAGAGAACCAGGAGTGATAGTAAAACAGTTCTATTAAACAAAGACAAAATTTTAATACAACTCTAAGACAAACAATAAAGAAAATGAACAAACTCTAGGTAAATAATCCAATCTCTACCAGTGTCCTCTAGGCTAACTGTGAACTCCAAGTACCTGTAAAATTTTATCAACGGGTCCAATCAGGACAGGAACGAGCACATATCTCTCACAATAGTTCATATCAGGAATGGACATATAAAGCAAGCTATAGAAAACTATACATGAATCGCTGTAAAGAGAAATCAACAAGAGAGAAGATATAACTGAGATATAATATGATAAATAAAGAATATAACCTTCTACGTGAATCAGAGCATGAATTGGTTATGTAAACAGCTTGGGTTGCACATGGATACAACTATGGAATGCACATGGATAACTACTGGGGATAATGATCACATAACCAACTACACTCTCCCTGCCCCCAACCAATACACAAGGATCAAAGCATGTTATGTTATTGCACATGGATAACAACTACTGTATACATGGAGCTCATATGGTCATGAGTGTACATGAATAACATATGAGTGTACATGGATAAATATGAATACATGGAGTACATGATGACCATGATAAAGTACATGAACATGATATATCCGATGTATCCGAGGGGATAACATCGCATAAAAAGATCCAGAGGGTACTGATCCGTGTGAACGTCGTGTCAGCATTAAGTACACTAGTCTATAACAAGAGTACATATCCAAAGAAGCATGAAAAGATCAGAGAATGTACTCGCCTGGTAATCCAAGCCGCTGATAAATGTAGATGTCCAACTGGAGTCACAGTGTCCTATTTAGAGCAATCACAAGTCACAAAAGAGTCTAACATGATATAAGAGTAATCTACAGTGCATTCTAGATAGTTGTAGGTCCTTCTAGGTCAAAGTCTAATCAACAAGTCCACTAGGTCAACTAAAGTCAAATTAGTCAACCTTGGTCAAACAGGGTCAACCTTGGTCAAACAGGGTTAATCTAGTCTAGGTATTAAATATAAAGTTGTACTAATTCCGAAATACGAAAAAATAGGAATTGACTAACTAATGGTGACACCTAGAGAAATATCTACAAACATTGTCGGATGATAAAACAAATATTACCAACGTGTCCAGAAGGGTCAAATTAGCTATAATAGCCTACCCATAAGTCCAATTTGGACACAGGGGCAAAAAAGGTAATTTTGGGCAAAAACGATGTCCGCCGTTGGACCCGCTTTGCACCAAAAAGCGTGCCAGAGTCAACGGTCTCTAAAGTCGTCAAACTACATGTCTACGGATCCGATTTTCTGATATGAACCCAACCGTATGTCCAAAGTTGGATTCCGGCGGGCCGTGCACAAAATCGTCCGTTGAGTGGGACCGTAGAGCCCGCAAAACGACGTTCGATTCGACTGTCTCATATTTGGACCAAACTTGGCATGCAGGACCAGAAAAATGATACGGTCCTGTTGGCACAAGTTTCGTCTCGATCTGACGATCGTGCACAAAGTAATTGGAGAATTTGTAAAGTGTACGATACGGTAAATTTTGACGGATACGCATCAAATTCGTCGCGCACACGCGACCAATTCGAATTCCGTCAAAGCCCACACGACCACGTAACCATTACGCAGCTTTCGATGCGTTCGGTTCACGACCACGTCGTCCGGATTGGCGTGACGCACGTCGTGTGGAACAATTTTCTAGTTTTGAAAACAGATTTTTGGGAAACTTTGGGATTCAATTTCTCGACGCGTAGTCGATGATTTCTAAATCCACAAAAAGGGTTGTGAAGCCCTATATGGTGTCTAGGACTGTCTTCAAATAGTTTTTCTAATATTATACTGGATCGATCGGAATCTATCCTCGAACATGGGGGTTTGGGCTGAACTAGTGTTCTGTTTTAAACAGGTTTTCGTCGATCTTCTAATCTATTTTTCGGGCAACCTATCGCTGAATAATTCAATCTACCTAAAGGGGAATTAAGAGGTATATATTGGGTCCATACCTGAACAAACGGTTCGAAGAACCGTCGACCTTGCACGGAGAAAATACCACACGAAGTGGGCCTCGTCACGCTGCTGTTGCTGTGTTCCAAGCCGCACGCCTGCTGGTTTTGCGCGCCTGGCCGCGCGCGGCGGCGCTCTGGCCGGTCGCCGGCGTCGTGTAGGCGTGCGCGACGCCTGGGGCGGCGCTGTCAGGTGGGTGGCGCTCTGGGTTAGGGTTTCTAAGTTCGATCTCCTCGCGTATATGTAATCAGTCGGGGGAGGGGGTTTGAACTGCTTATAAGCGGTTGAGGGTTTTTAAGGCTCGGGTTGGGCCTGCTATTACTGGGCTGGGGTTTGAGGGGATTTTGGTTTTCTTTTTATTTCTCTTTTTCTTTTTCTTATTTGAAAATAATTCATATATATAATTATACGTATATACATATATGTATATACATACTAATATACATATATATTAATATATATGCACATACACACATTTATTTATATATTATTTGTATATATAGTCTCATATATATATCAATACATATTTAATATATTATATATATATATATATATATACACACATACACATTAATATATATTTATATATACATACAATACATATGATACAATATAATATATTTATATACATACAAATATACATGTACATCGTATATATTCATATACACATATACATTATATTTATTAGACAATAAAATAATATAACCAATAAAATAATAATATTAAATAACAATCACAATAAACAACAACAATAATAATAATAATAATAATAATAATAATAATAATAATCATAATAATCATAATAATAATGAAATTTAATAAACCAATAGTGGTATATATATCGTTTGTACAGTCTACTAGTCCCAAAAATGTACAAGGACACTTTATATACAATTATCATGGAATATCACTAATATTGATATCCATAATATTTATTAATAAAATACTTATAAAATCTGCATTATATCATTAAACTGAAATACGACAAAATCATACCAATCAATATATCAACATGAACGTTTTTGGACGGGTCGCATGACTACATGGGCTCGGCTCAGTTCGGGTCCGGTCCAGACTGGTTTGGTACAACCGGTCTCCCGAAAACTCAATATTATAAATAATAAATAAATAATCTTCGATAAGGGTTACGTCGCAACTTGGCCTGGTTTTTCTAGTTAGGACATCACTATGGCTCGGCCTTCTCTACCAGGGCTAATACACTAGTCAAAGCATGCCACTGCACTACCTGTGCCATAATCCCTAGTCACCTTGTACTCCAAATCTCAACCATGGCTAAAATCATCTACCGTAATAATTAACAAAATAATTATTTATAAAAATCATAATTCACTATTTTAATTAAATAAATAAAATAATAAAAATATTCCAAAAAATTTCAGGAAGGGGAGCTACAAATCTACCCACCTTAAAATAATTTTGTCCTCGAAATTTAGGTCGGTCGTACTCCTTCTAGGTCAACACCCAACAATCAAAGTCTCTTAAAAAATTTAATTATACAATTAGGAAGAATAACATATGCAGGATCTTGGTCAAATCATAGGAGTTGAATGTCTCACCTAGGTGTATAAGTCATACTAGATCAAGCCAGTCATCGGGTATAAAACATACAAACAGTCTAGGGAGTCCAATTGGAAAGATAAGGGAACGCCAATCGTCAAGGCCGTAGGGCAGTCTACCAACCTTTATGAAATTGGCAACTATCAAAGAACATAACTAGTAACTAACTCTGAAGGGTTACTAATTCCAAATATAATCAAGAAAATCAAAGTTTAAATCACGACTTGTCAATAGCACAAAAAAAAATCCAAGCACACTATATATATATATATATATATATATATATATATATATATATATATATATATATATATATATATATATATAAAAGAAAATTTTAGTCCCAATACGATCTAAGTTGATCAATCAGGATGAATCGATGTTTGGGCAAGATAGAGAACGAGGTCATTGAAGTCTGAGCACGAGTATCCAAGATTTGAAATCCATGTCACAATTGGTTTAATTCAATTGAATAAGATCCCAATATATTGGATGATAAGAAGGATGACCAAGTCAACTGGTCGGTCTAAGGAATTAGAATTTAAAGGATGATGCAAGGATATAGAATTGAATCAATTTCCTCCTTTGGATAGGAAAACTATATGTGATACCTCGGGTCTGTCTAATAAGTATAGTGTCTTGTCTTTCTGAAATATGTGAAAGGCAGACAATAAAGAGTTCAAAGGCGATGTTATTGAGTACAATACGTGGCTCATAGACGACAAAATAGTTCAAAGGGGAATTGTCAAGGCTGTCGCGGATGAGACTCTAGGGCAAGTTTAACTATGTCTCCATCCACGTAGAATAATATATGAAAAGTGAACCAAAGTGCAATAGGTTGATCAGACCATCTTGTACCGGTTCTGATTAGACAATATGTTAGTGGGTGTCGACCCCCAATAATATATGTCATGATCAAGCTCGAAAAGAAGATAAGCTTGTAAAACTGGTTCTAAATTAGCAACATAAGGTAGTCAAAATATAAGTAAGGATAATAATGAAAGAAGTTAAATAGTCTAAGTGAACTTATCAATATGGTTCACAATGACTAGGATTTGCTGGGTAGTGAGACATTCTACCCACCTTAAAAGAGTTAAACTAATAGGGTGATGGAACAACGGGTCAAGCCATCAAGGTAAAGTACAAAGTTGAGCATTTAAAGAACCAAGCAGAACACCAACACATATCGGGTCAAAAGAAGTGAGTCAAGTTGGATTTCTAATTGAAATCGAAAATAGTTGGTATTATGGTATAGATCATAGTTAGTCATTTCGACTCGAAAGTCATATCAAAAGGATAGTATACAAGGAGATGAGTTTAATGGGACACGATATGCCCACATGAAGATGGACTCGTCTGGGCCTTGTACACAATTTGTTGGAGGGTAACAGCTAGTATTACACTCCGAATATCAAAGTCATGGTAAGAAATGTCAAGGATCCAAAATAGAAAATGGAAGTTCAAGAGGTGACAATTAATGCACAAAGTAAAGGAGATCAAGTTGAAGCACGAAATAAAATCAGTTACAGAATAAAATAATTTAGGGATACAGTTCTAGAGAGAGAATACTGTTAAGGAACGATCAAATTATTATTCAAATATTACGAACGGTTAGAGAGTCACAATAAAAGATCTAGATTTGAGGAAAGTCAAGTATCATCTGCCTCTGAAACCCTGAAGTTCACCTGATCATAATTGCCAATCGTATCTTTACCTTACTAGTCTCCATATGATAATTCAATCCTCATATGTTTACCATCCAGAATTTACAACCTCCAGTTATCTAAATCCTTACCATGATCATCATAGGCAGGATTCTAAATTTTCAAAACATTACTCATGGAGCATGCCCCTTCTTATTAAGAATCAATACTATTCATTTTAAATCAATTTCTATATTTCTTCACATTGTCCCAATTTAGATCCGAAACCTCTAACTCAAGTTTATGAGATCTTTAAACTGTTTAATTTGTTTTCTCGTATCATTCAATTCCCAAAACCTCTAGGCCCTACAAACTTATTTTCCATTGTAAAATCAACCTTCATATTTTTTTCGACATACACCCATGAATATTATTCTCCTAAAAATTTTTTTTAAAAAAAATTCACAACAATGTCCAAATTTCCATAGCCTTGTGTCCTCTCTATCCCTAGTCATTTCATTGCAATATCTTGTTCAATTTCATATCTTTATTGAATACAAATTAATTCTCTTTTCTATTACTAATCTTCTTTAAAGCTTTAGGGTAAAACTGCCCGAGAATCAATAACCAAAATTTTGAAGTTCTCAAACTAAGTTGACCTTGAATATCCTCATCTGTTTTGAAATACACTTACGAATTATTCATACCAAGTTTTCTCTAAGTGTGGTTTGTTTCCAGACTGGTAGTATACATCTCTTGATTTTATCCTAGACCTTTACCACATATCATTCTCAGGTTTCCATGTTAACATCCAACCTTTTGGATTCCTACAAAATCATCACACGATAACCAGTTCAATCATTTCTGAGCTACATGATTGACGACACTTCCTCAACCTTTTCCATGAAAAATATGAAGACTCAAGGGTTACAAAGTATGCAGGTACGACAAAGTTTAAGAAAATGGGAATACAAGAAATAATGGTAAGGAAGGAATAATGAAGATCCGCTCACAAGAGATGAACCAATCAAGATCAAATTCAAGAGGAAAAGAAATTCAAATCAAAATTCGTAATGAGATTCTCAAGGGTCGTCCCTGGAATCTCTCAAAGGATCTAAAGTGTGATTGAGTATCTCTAATTCTAACACCTTATTTCTTATACTCTATAGCAGGCTCGTAGCAGTACAACTAAGTCGTCGTACTACTACGAAATTGCACAAATACGAATCTCGACCTGCATGGACCGAAGAGATAAAATCGTGTCTCCTTAACTATCTTGAAGACAGATCGAACAAGGGATCAATTACTGAAAAAGAAGCGAATCGTCAAAGGAGGACAGTTGTTTTCAAAAGGAGACAATTAACAGCAAGAATTGATAAGAATTTTTTCCTAATATGATTGAGTACCTTAACTTATATCCTATATCCTATTGCAGGCTGTAATGATACTCTAGTTCGAGTACCACTACGAATCACACTAGTTGTGATTGTGACCGACCTACATGGGCCACCACTAAAAACGTGTCACGACCCGTACCCTAGTGTTAGGGCACGAGACGTGGGTACGTCCAGCCTACGCCGCAGTGTCGGCGGTAGAACGCTGTTCTAGGTCTTAGTCACATCTAAAACAATATGCTATACTCTCCAGACGGAGGATAAACACATAAGGATACTATCTCAATCACAACTCTAAAGATAGATAACAGCACGATGAAATAGATAAGATAATCCACAAGAGAGAGAACCAGGAGTGATAGTAAAACAGTTCTATTAAACAAACACAAAATTTCAATACATCTAAGACAAACAATAAAGAAAATGAACAAACTCTAGGTAAATACTCCAAGCTCTACCAGTGTCCTCTAGGCTAAATGTGAACTCCAAGTACCTGTAAAATTTTATCAACGGGTCCAATCAGGACAGGAACGAGCACATATCTCTCACAACAGTTCATATCAGGAATGGACATATAAAGCAAGCTATAGAAAACTATACATGAATCGCTGTAAAGAGAAATCAATAAGAGAGAAGATATAACTGAGATATAATATGATAAATAAAGAATATAACCTTCTATGTGAATCAGAGCATGAATTGGTTATGTAAACAGCTTGGGTTGCACATGGATACAGCTATGGAATGCACATGGATAACTACTGGGGATAATGATCACATAACCAACTACACTCTCCCTGCCCCCAACCAATACACAAGGATCAAAGCATGTTATGTTATTGTACATGGATAACAACTACTGTATACATGGAGCTCATATGGTCATGAGTGTACATGAATAACATATGAGTGTACATGGATAAATGTGAATACATGGAGTACATAATGACCATGATAAAGTACATGAACATGACATACCCGATGTATTCGAGGGGATAACATCGCATGAAAATATCCAGAGGGTACTGATCAGTGTGAACGTCGTGTCAGCATCAAGTACACTAGTCTATAACAAGAGTACATATCCAAAGAAGCATGAAAAGATCAGAGAATGTACTCGCCTGGTAATCCAAGCCGCTGATAAATGTAGATGTCCAACTGGAGTCACAGTGTCCTATTTAGAGCAATCACAAGTCACAAAAGAGTCTAACATGATATAAGAGTAATCTACAGTGCATTCTAGATAGTTGTAGGTCCTTCTAGGTCAAAGTCTAATCAACAAGTCCACTAGGTCAACTAAAGTCAAATTAGTCAACCTTGATCAAACATGGTCAACCTTGGTCAAACAGGGTCAATCTAGTCTAGGTATTAGATATAAAGTTGTACTAATTCCGAAATACGAAAAAATAGGAATTGACTAACTAATAGTGACACCTAGAGAAAATATCTACAAACATTACCGGATGATAAAACAAATATCACCAACGTGTCCAGAAGGGTCAAATTAGCTAGGATAGCCTACCCATAAGTCCAATTTGGACACAGAGGCAAAAAGGATAATTTCGGGCAAAAACGATGTCCGCCGTTGGACCCGCTTTGCACCGAAAAGTGTGCCAGAGTCAACGGTCTCTAAAGTCGTCAAACTACATGTCTACGGATCTGGTTTTCCGATACGAACCCAACCGTATGTCCAAAGTTGGATTTCGACGGACCGTGCACAAAATCGCCCATTGAGTGGGACCGTAGGGCCCGCAAAACGACGTTCGATTCGACTGTCTCAGATTTGGACCAAACTTGGCATACAGGACCAGAAAAATCTGTTGGCGCAAGTTTTGTCTCGATCTGACGAGCGTGCACAAAGTAATTAGAGAATTTGCAAAGTGCACGATACGGTAAATTTCGACGGATACGCATCAAATTCGTCGCGCACACACGACCAATTCCAATTCCGTCAAAGCCAACCCGACCATGTAACCATTACGCAGCTTTCGATGTGTTCGGTTCACGACCACGTCGTCCGGATTGGCATGACGCACGTCGTGTGGAACAATTTTCTAGTTTTGAAAACAAATTTTTGGGAAACTTTGGGATTCAATTTCTCGACGCGTAGTCGATGATTTCTAAATCCACAAAAAGGGTTGTGAAGCCCTATATGGTGTCTAGGACTGTCTTCAGATAGTTTTTCTAATATTGTACTGGATCGATTGAAATCGATCCTCGAACATGGAGGTTTGGGCTGAACTAGTGTTCTGTTTTAAACAGGTTTTTGTCGATCTTCTAATCGATTTCTCGGGCAACCTATCGCTGAATAATTCAATATACCTAAAGGGGAATTAAGAGGTATATATTGGGTCCATACCTGAACAAACGGTTCGAAGAACCGTCGACCTTGCACGGAGAAAACACCACACGAAGTGGGCCTCGTCATGCTGCTGTTGCTGTATTCCAAGCCGCGCGCCTGACTGGTTTCGCGTGCCTAGCCGCGCGCGGCGGTGCTCTGGCCGGTCGCCGGCGTCGTGTAGGCGTGCGCGACGCCTGGGGCGGCGCTGTCAGGTGGGTGGCGCTCTGGGTTAGGGTTTCGAAGTTCGATCTCCTCGCGTATATGTAATCAGTCGGGGGGGGGGTGAACTGCTTATAAGCGGTTGAGGGTTTTTAAGGCTCGGGCTGGGCCTGCTATTACTGGGCTGGGGTTTGAGGGAATTTTGGTTTTCTTTTTATTTCTCTTTTTCTTTTTCTTATTTGAAAATAATTCATATATATAATTATACGTATATACATATATGTATATACATACTAATATACATATATATTAATATATATGCACATACACACATTTATTTATATATTATTTGTATATATAATCTCATATATATATCAATACATATTTTATATATATACACACACACATACACATTAATATATATTTATATATACATACAATACATATGATACAATATAATATATTTATATACATACAAATATACATGTACATCGTATATATTCATATACATATATACATTATATTTTTAGACAATAAAATAATATAACCAATAAAATAATAATATTAAATAACAATCACAATAAACAATCACAATAAACAATAATAATAATAATAATAATAATAATAATAATAATAATAATAATAAAATTTAATAAACCAATAGTGGTATATATATCGTTTGTACAGTCTACTAGTCCCAAAAATGTACAAGGACACTTTATATACAATTATCATGGAATATCACTAATATTGATATCCATAATATTTATTAATAAAATACTTATAAAATCTGCATTAGATCATTAAACTGAAATACGAAAAAATCATACCAATCAATATATCAATATGAACGTTTTTGGACGGGTCGCATGACTACATGGGCTCGGCTCAGTTCGGGTCCGGTCCAGACTGGTTTGGTACAACCGGTCTCCCGAAAACTCAATATTATAAATAATAAATAAATAATCTTAGATAAGGGTTACGTCGCAACTTGGCCTGATTTTCCTAGTTAGGACATCACTATGGCTCGGCCTTCTCTACCAAGGCTAATACACTAGTCAAAGCATGCCACTGCACTACCCGTGCCATAATCCCTAGTCACCTTGTACTCCAAATCTCAACCATGGCTAAAATTATCTACCGTAATAATTAACAAAATAATTATTTATAAAAATTATAATTCACTATTTTAATTGAATAAATAAAATAATAAAAATATTCCAAAAAATTTCGAAAAGGGGAGCTACAAAAACAATCCAGAACCCAGCCATCAATCCAGCCCAATTCTACTTATTATACCCAGCCCACAGAACTCAGCTCAGCTCTTATTCTTCTGTGTATAATCACAGCCAATCCCTACAGTCCGGCCCATGTACCCATAACTGATTTTCTACTGCTACTTAATTCTTTTCTAAAACTATATTTCTTCTAGCCCAATGTCTAGGTGTCACGACCCGATCCCAAGTTAATGGGTCGAACCGGATCATGCCCAGCCTGCGCCGTGGTGAGACGGCGGCAGTAAGCTGTTCCATTGCAGGTATTCACAACAACACAAGTACATTTGTCACAACTGTTATATTCGGAAATTGAAACTTTATAAAATATTACGAAGTACAACTGAAAAGGAAATGCTGAAATAAAACTACAAGATCCAAATAAAGAAGAAAATGCAGAAAAAAAAGACTATCTAAACATCTGGTTCAGTAGTCCCTGGATCAGCGTCCTCTAGAGACGGCTCCGGTATCGTCGCAAGGTAGAGAACCGGGTCATAATAGCTATCATAATATAGCTCATCATCTTCAGTGTTACCTAAAAATGTTGTCTCCAGTCAGGAGGGAGCAAGAACGAAATATGCATCTCATATCTTAAATAATAATTGGAAAGTGCAGGATAAACAGTTTGAAATAACATTTTTTAGCGATTTTAAAACAGTTCTGTGTGTTTTGAATATGCAAACGTCTATGACCTGCTTGGGTTGAGCAGTAGTATCTTAGCGATACGATATGGCTTATCCCCGTGTGTAAGAGGGACAAGCTAATACAGTTATGACAGTAGGGCTTTGGTCATAAATGCCTACACTATTCCCCCAGTCCCACAATCAGTAACAGTATCAATCAGTAGTTGAACCCCAAGATGGAGTTCCGTGTCAGCAGTGTGGTTTAACATGCAGCTTAACTTTACTAAGTAAAATACAAGAATACATAATCCGAAACTTGCCTTGTATTGAATGACTGGAAAGATGAGTTGATACCGAGGAGGAACGTCAGGTATATCTTCGAGTTCCTACAGTTGAGAACTCGACTTAGATCCGTTGTATAACCAGGCTAAGTGTGCTAGTTGCAATCTCTAATAACAAGTCCTAGTCAGGTTTTAAGTTGTTATTAAGCTACAGCTAACGATTACGTCGCAAGCTACGTGCGTTGATTAAACCAGTTAATTTGATTATTTGGAAAATAATAACAAGAACCAATTATCTTTGGAAAACTTTGTGCTTTTGTAATATATCTATAAAAAATAGTTTCTTCCAGTGACAAAACATAATCTAGTTATCTTACCAATATTTTATCCATTTATTTTACTTGGAAATTCTTAATTAATTTATACAAGTAATAATTACGTTCTAACTACGGGTTATGCGATCAATCCAAAACCACCCAAAAAGAATCAACATCAACCACCCAGAAAAGAAGTAAAACTTACACTATGCAATACAGGGGCACAGCTAATCAACCTAGAGTTATGGGCTTATGCCCTTTACAAATTTTACATAAAATAAGAGGAAAAGTTTAGTTCTTAAATAAAATGTGCAGTAACCAATTATCGATAATAAATAATTTAAACATTAAATAAAGTAATTTAAATCAAAAGTTTGGAGTCTCAGACTCGGTCCATCGTCACATCCAGCTAATACCTCAACGCCCGGTCGGACCGGTGCGTTTGTATTTCGCTAGGGCCCACAGACCGGTACGGTCGTCTCCCGAAAATCAGTTTTAAAATCATTTTCGAAAACCAAATTTGAAATCCAAACAGATAAAGTTTTGGTAAAAAATTGGACAACATTTCCTCTATTTCGGGACAACCCAAAACTGGGAAATACGCCAACAACGAAATCCTGCAATTGTCCCAACCAAAGAATAACCCATTTATACCGAAAATATAACCACATAAATTATTTTCCAACCACCAGAACCTTCCCGAAATACTCGGGAATCCCGCAATCAAACCAACATCACAGAAATCTCAGCAGACAATATCACAAAAATGCTAACGTAGCTAACCGAACTACATCGTAGCTAAACCGGATTTCCGAGGGGAAACCGGGGACCGTTATCATCATCGACTACCAATAAAATGCAACGGGACAGAGAATTTATACCTCGGGGTACTCGGCTAGAGCTCTCAGATGATATAAATAAAAGAATATAGAAGTCCAGCAGCGACGTTCCCGCAATAACGCTGAAAATTAGCGACGTCGACGACGAAACGTCGAAGATCCAGAATAGGGCACGCTGGCCAGAAGAAGGAAAACTGACGGGAAGAGAGGATGATGCTGTCGGTGGACAGCGGAAAGGTGCTGTCGGGGCGGACGCACGCTCGCGGGGAGCGAGGGCGCCGGCGAAAAGAGGGCGGGGGTTCGCCGGAGTTGGCGGGGTCGGCGTCGGCCGGAACAGCGCGGGGGTCCGCGCGCGCTGGGGGCGCTGGGGGCGCTGGCTGGCGGTCGGGGCTCGCCGGTCGGAGATCCGCGGGGACAGTGCGGGGTCGCGCGGCCGAAGGGCGGTCGGACCCGCGGAAGAGGGCGCGGGGCTAGGGTGGCCGCGCGCGGGGGTGGCGACGGGGGCGGTCGCCGGAGGAAGTCGGCGCGGGCGAGCTCGGGGGTCGGGCGGCTCGGTTCTCCGGTGGTCGACCGGGAGGGAGAGGGCTTGGGTGGAGCTAGGGAAGAGGGGATTTGGGGTTTGAGAGGGTTTTAGTGAGTCTCTCTCCAGAGAGGAGTTTTAGAAGAGGAGGGGGTTAGGTGGAGTAAGGCCATCTCCAACCCATGTCCTCAAAAACCTAATTGAGGATTTCTCCTCAAAAATTTGCTCCAACCCATCCTCAAATTGAGGATGAATCCTCAAATTTTTTGAGGATAGGAGTCTCTCTCCTCAAATTTGAGGAGAGAGAATGGAAATCCTCAAATTTGAGGATCCACTATTCATGACAATTTTGCCCTCCAAGATGTACCTAATTACTTGTATATCCTACATATGTTAAACACTAAACTTAATTAACTTAACATATTTAATTATAAATAATATAATAGTAATACTATTAAAATATTCTTGTTGAGATCTTCAAATAGAATCTAATATTGAATATATTTATTAGTATTTTTTTATTAGATTATTTGATTAATAAAATAATATTTGAACAATTTGGCAAAAGTTAATAGAATAACATCAAACTTCTTAAAATTAAAATATATTGACTTAAAAAAACATAAATAAGTACATCAAAATTTTAAATATCGAAACCGACAACATTGAAATTAAAAGTCTACACGTTACAACAACATTGAAATTAAAAATGCTTAAAGAAATACAACAACATTGAAATTAAAAGCTAATCTCGGTAATAATATTAATAATATAACATTAATGTATTTGATTATATTAAATGGTTGTGAAGAAATAAATTTATGTAGAAATAAATAATGGTTGTTTATCATTTGAGGATTGATGGGTTGGAGATGGAAAATTTTGAGGATAGCATCATAGAGGAATATTCCTTGTTGAGTCCTCAAATTGAGGAAATTTTTGAGGATGGGTTGGAGATGGCCTAAGTTGATTTCTGTGAGAGAGAGAGAGAGAGAGAGAGAGAGAGTCTCTTCTGTATGGGTATTACGTGAAGTAGTGGGAATAGAGGGGAGAAGAAGTGGAGTTATAATAATGGAGTGGGTTTGCTGTGTGGTCAGGAGGAATTGGGGGAGTGAGAACAGGAGTGGGGGTGACCAATTCGGTGTTGGGTAATTGCTGGTCCTACGGGACCAGCCCAAAATTTATTTATTTATTTATTTTTTTAATAAAGATTAAAACTTAATCAAATCAAAAGAAGTCAGAAATTAGAAATAGGAAAGGATTGGGTTTGGGCTCAGGCCTGGGTCTGGGTCCAAAAATCAAAAGTCCAAGTTGTAATTAATATTTTCGAAATTATTTTCCACTCAAAAATATTTAATAATAATATAATAATAATAATAATTTTAAAATATTAATAGAAACACTATTTAATAATTATTTACAAACAATGGGTTTCACACTAGGCCCAAGAGTTGAAACCAACCCGGCCCAACTTATAACCTAACATAACCCAGCTTTCTCTCTCTTCCTCTCATTCACTCCGTCGACAGACTCTCAGCCTCTTCTCTGATTTTCTACTGCTACTTAATTCTTTTCTAAAACTATATTTCTTCCAGCCCAATGTCTAGGCCCAAGAGTTGAAACCAACCCGGCCCAACTTATAACCTAACATAACCTAGCTTTCTCTCTCTTCCTTTCATTCACTCCGCCGACAGACTCTCAGCCTCTTCTCCCCACTTCGTCTTCTTCACTCCCTTCTCTTCGTCTTCCTCACTGCTTCTTCAACCTCCAGCCTACTCCGAACCCTAACCAGCTTCCTCTCAGTCAACAGCAAAGAAGAAGCCGAGCCTTCTTCTTCACTTCGTCTCCTAGCCAAGAAACCCTAGCCCAGCCTCTTCAACCCACTTCGTCTTCTTCTTCTGAAACCCCCAAAGTAAACCCTAACCCTAATTTACTCCACCATGGCCGAAACCCTAGGTTCGACTCCTGTCACCACAAAACCCTAGATCTAGGTATTCTTCCCCAATCCCCCAGCCAAGAACCCTAATTATCTAACATCAGTAGTAAGAAGAGGGGTTCGAGAGAGATCGATGAGGAGTTGCTCACCGGCCTGACGGGGACGTCGATCCACGACGATCCTCGTCGAGCTCGACGCTGCAACGGCTCCTCGGCGGCGGATCCAAGCACAGCGGCGGCATGGTGATAACGACCGGTGGCGGTGCAGCTTCGTCGAACGGCTGATGACGGTGATGCTCCTCCGCGGCGGCTCCGGCGAGGTCTGGCTGCTCGACGACGGCGAGCTCGACCTTTGGTGGTGGTGGCGAGCTCGAGGATCGAAGAGTCGGACACGTCCACGAGGCGGTGGCGTGAGGATCGAGGCGTCGGTGCGCTCCACGAGATAAGGGTACGGCAGTCGAGGAGACAGCTCGACACTGCTTCGAGCGGAGCGTCGGTGGCAAAACTGTGGTGGCGCTCCGGCCAGCTGGCGGTGGTGCACGGCGGTGGTGCACGGCGGTGGTGCTCGCCGGAACAGTGAGGGGAGAGAAAACTTAGAGAGAGAGATGAGAGAGAGAGAGAGGACTGACAGTTGTCAGTGCATTGGAAAGTGTGTAAAAAATAAAATATTGTACTGTATTTATAATAAAATACTGTAGTGGTATAGTTGTAATTAACATTAGATCTGGGGGTGTTTAGTATAGTGGCAGAGCAGTAAATAAAATTAGATCTGGAGCTAAATTAGAGTAGTTGTAACAGAATTGCAATTTCAAATTTGAACAGTTTTTTTCCAAATTAAAACAGGTTTTCAAAATAGCTTCCCAAAATCAATATTCCCTTTAATAATTTTCAAAAGAACAGATTTCAAAACAAGGATTTAAACTGCTAATCATGATTACTAACAGATTTTATTAATTACAATATTACCAACTGTTTAATAAAATCAGTTACATGCTTTCTCCAAATAAAAAAATTCATATATTAATTAATCCGAAAACAACCATTAATCCACTAACATAATTAACAGCAAAATAACAATAAATAGGAATTGATTAATAGCTAAACGAATAACTAATCTATTTGTTATTTCTCCAAAAGTACCATAATTACAACTTAACAATTAATCAATCAATATAGAATTAAAATTAAAATACTCATGAACAAAATATTTTATATAAAATGTTAACCAAGTCTTTAGTTAAAGCAAGGATTTAATAATCAAAATAACAAATTAAGTAAAACCACTAATAATACAATTTTAGTAAACAAAGTTGAAATTAATTTATTTTCAAACATGAACCTATTATTCAAGAAAATATATTTTTTAAAAAATAGTAAATTTAGGAATTGAATTCAAAATTCATCAAAATTGATTCCGGGAGTTACAAATCTACCCCCTTTATAAAAATTTCGTCCTCGAAATTTTAAGGGTTTTGTAGTGTATAAAATCAAACAAAATTTATTAAAGACAACAAAAATACTAAGTGATTTATTTATGTAGTAAAATAACAAGGACTAACAAGTAGTCACTAAACAAATACAAAAGATCGCAAATGCAAGAAAACTCAGAGACAAGCCTCAAAATAGGCAATACAAAAGAAATCCAGCTACTACAAGCAAGTAAGAAAATAACGGTCCATCCGACTGCGCTCCTGCGACTATTGATCCTCAAAGACGGGCCCTCCTGCTGCTGCTCCGGTGCTGGCTCCTGACGAGTGAAAGCTGCAGGACAATCTCTCACTTGGTGAGTGGCAGGTCCACAAATCAAGCATTGTCCTAACTTCTTGCGATATTCCCCGACATGGTGTCCCGATCTCTTGTAGTATGCACAAGAAAAGTACATCGGGGTCTGGATCTGTCTTTGCTACCTCGATGATGTCGGTGCTCGAACATGATGCTGATGCTGAGGTGGCCTCTGCTGAGTGTCGGTCCGCTTCGGTGGACCCTGGAAACTGCTGGCGCCAATATCTCGGTCCCGCTTAAGCTTCGGGTCCATCTCCTTCTCCACTCCCTGAGCAATTTTAAGGATGCTCGTATAGGTAGTGGCCTGACTGATAGCTACTGCATGTCGCAGCTCCCTGGTGAGGCCCTTCTTGAATTTCCAAGCCCTCTCCTTCGGCGTACTGACTAGGTTCTCTGCGAACCTGCTGAGTCGAGTGAACTCCGATGTATACTATGCCACAGTCATACTCCCCTGCTGCAATGCCTCAAACTGCATCCGAAGCTCGTCCCGCTCCACATATGGGAAGAACTTCTCCTAGAACAGCAGTTTGAAATCCTTCCAGGAAACCCCGGGCTCTGCTAACTGGGGCTCCTTCCGATATCAAGTCCTAGCAATGTCGAAAAGTCGCATGCTCGCAACTTCGACCTTCAAATCATCCGGGATCCTCACCATCTTCAATGACCGTTCAGCATTCTCCAGCCACTCGTCTGCGTAGACTATCCCCTCATTGCCCCGAAAATCCATCGGGCAGAAGTACTGATAGTCCTTGGCAGTCCCTGGCCTCGGCGCTGCTGGTGCCGGCGGTGCTGGCGGAGCTGGTGCTGCCGGCTCCCTGGTCCTGAGTGCGTCGACGACGGTCGCTCTGAATTGTGCGGCCTGCTGACTCTGAGCCTCTCTGAACTGTGCAGCCTGTTGATTCTGGGCCTCCATGAATTGCTGAAACATGGCCATCACCTGCGTGCCATCGAACGTCATCGTCGGAGGAAGCGGCTGAGGCTGAGGCTGTAGAATCTGCTCCTGTGTACTGGGTGCAGACTGCTCGCTGGTCCCAGCGTTCGTCGTGGCGACCGTCCTGTAACAGAAAAATAAACTGTTGATTGTTATATCCTAGAAAATCATAAACTATCCTAAAAATCATAAGTAAATCAAATTTAAAAATTTTAAATATCAATAACCATAAATCATAAACCAAAAACCTTTTTCCCGCGGTTCCTATGCTGTGATGAGTTTTCCTTAGCTTTCGCTGGTCCCCCAATAACACTTTATAGCCTAAGTGTCATTAGGATAGACCTGCATGGGCCACCACTAAAAACATGTCACGACCCGCTCTCGAATAATCGGATACGAGTCGGACACGCCCAGCCTTCGTCGATGGACACGACGAAGTAAGTTGTACAATACTAAGAAAAACTCTAAGTCATAATGTAATGTAAACAACACAGCTTTTATAATGTTCACAGAAAATCATCAATATCCATCAAGTTTTTAATACAAAATCAGCCGGAGATAAATCCGATCAAATGAAATAAATATACAATAATGAATATCTAAGATACAATCTCCAGAAAAATAAAGTAAAAGAAAAGCTGCAATATCCAATGCAATCATAAGCTCCATGTAATCTCCCACTCACCTGCAACGTATCATGTCAGAAAAAGAGCAAAGTACAACCCTGACTAGACAATATATAATGTAATCTGTAGTACAGAAGACAAGGTGAAACCAGAATACCAGAAATGGAAGTGAAACTGCGGTACCAGAAATAAAATATAAAACTGCAGGCAATGGACGACAATCAATATGCTAGACAATGAACACGGCTATCAATGTACAAGACAATGAATCACGACAATCAATATACAATTGTGACAATTTGAAATATTAAACTAATGTGTGACCGGCTTAGGAGCACAATCAATGAATGAGGCAATGAGTCAATTCTACAAGGTCCGGCTTCATCGTACGTGAAGTGTACGATTAGGCTATCCATAATTATCTATGTTGGGTGTGGTCACACAAAAGCTAATATTTCCCCCAATCCCCGCAATAAATAATGACTCACAAGCAATGAACAATGTACAAGGCAATCGTGTGTATTTCGTGTCCGATATGAGAACAAGGCACATGAATGTAAGACAGAAAAATAAAGTACAAGTCGAGTCAGTGTACTTGCCTCGGTTTGGCTGCACGATAGTAGTATTGCATGGTTGTAAATCACCTGATAATATTTTTGTACAAGTTATTAGGGTTTTGAAATAAAGACTTTAATTAATTAAGGCTAACTAGTTAATTAGAAACAAAATAACTAGAAAAATATTTATAAATACTAGCAATCAGTATTTTTAGAAAATACATATACCATAGCTTGAATTTGTGAAAATACTTTTAATTGTTCTTTAGAGAAAATTAGCTAGCAAAGTATTCAAATATTTACTTAACAATCAATTGAATGAATACTAATTATTTATATCAAAACATTAAAACCATAAATGCTAACCACTTTTACATATATATATATTTTAAATATCTTAGCTTATTTATTTAGAACTAAATTGACAATTTTGGAATGTAATAATTTGTAAAATCAAAATGACCTTTAGAATAGAAAATATTTGAAACTATTTATTTATACAAGTAACACTATATAATAATTAGAGTTTTAGATAGAATAAATTCTTAAAAATATTTTGCAAGATTATAGTAATTTTTAAAAAGCATAACTATGTAACAAAATCGTATATATAATATTTATAAACACATTAAAATATTTTACTAAGCTAACAATTATCATTTATTACCTAATCATTAACTAAGCAATATCCAGCCCATAACCTACTATACACAAAATTTATTTAAAAACAATCCAGAACCCAGCCATCAATCCAGCCCAATTCTACTTATCATACCCAGCCCACAGAACTCAGCTCAGCTCTTATTCTTCTGTATATAATCACAGCCCATCCCCACAGTCCGGCCCATGTACCCATAACTGATTTTCTACTGCAACTTAATTCTTTTCTAAAACTATATTTCTTCCAGCCCAATGTCTAGGCCCAAGAGTTGAAACCAACCCGGCCCAACTTATAACCTAACATAACCCAGCTTTCTCTCTCTTCCTCTCATTCACTCCGCCGACAGTCTCTTAGCCTCTTCTCTGATTTTCTACTGCTACTTAATTCTTTTCTAAAACTATATTTCTTCCAGCCCAATGTCTAGGCCCAAGAGTTGAAACCAACCCGACCCAACTTATAACCTAACATAACCCAGCTTTCTCTCTCTTCCTCTCATTCACTCTGCCGACAGACTCTCAGCCTCTTCTCCCCACTTCGTCTTCTTCACTCCCTTCTTTTCGTCTTCCTCACTGCTTCTTCAACCTCCAGCCTACTCCGAACCCTAACCAGCTTTCTCTCAGTCAACAGCAAAGAAGAAGCCGAGCCTTCTCCTTCACTTCGTCTCCTAGCCAAGAAACCCTAGCCCAGTCTCTTCAACCCACTTCGTATTCTTCCTCTGAAACCCCCAAAGTAAACCCTAACCCTATGTCACCCTCATTTCCCGTATTTCTCGTATTTCGTATTTATACTCGTATCTGGATTTTGGCATATATTTTTATTTTTCTCAACTGGTAGAATTTCGGTATTTCTCGTATTTTGGGTTTTGTTATGGCTCGATTTTAATTGGTTTGGGTTGGTTTGGTTTGGTTTAATGTGTATTGGAACACCTTAGCCTATGCTCCACCCTCAACACACCACATCCCACCCTTTTTAAAACTCTACCAACCTTTTCTCTCTTCTCATAAACCATCATTAATTTCTTCTTCTCCTTCCTCTACACAACACTCTTCTCCTTCCTCTCCACAACACCAATCCATAGGCAAGTGTAGCTTGCCATCACATGAGAACCCTCTTTTATTTGTCCATTTGCTAGATTAGGACATGGTGATCAACATTAGAACTTGGTATTTTGTGATTTGGAGTCTCCATTGTTATAGATCTAAGTTTTCTCTATTTTCGATTTTGTATGATTTTGATCTATTTAAGTTGGATTTTTATGGGTTTTGAGGTTTCCATGTGGAAGAGAGTTCCATTCCACCCTGGTTAGAACTTTGGAAATCTGGATTTGGAGTTCGGATGGCCAAGTTGTGATGCCTTAAAGTTTTGGAGCCATCGGAGCTTCTTCTCAGCCATGGAGAAGAAGACCCAGACCTTGCGTGCGTGTTTTTACGCGTACGCAGCTCTCTGCTTGCGTAACTTTTAACGTACATAGCTCTCTGCTTGCGTGACTTTTCACGTACGCTGCTCTCTTACGTGCGTGTTTTTACGCGTACGCAGCTCTCTGCTTGCGTGACTTTTCACGTACATAGCTCTCCTGCGTGCGTGACTTTTCACGTACGCTGCTCTCTTGCGTGCGTGACTTTTTACGTACGCTGCTCTCCTGCGTGCGTGACTTTTTACGTACGCTGCTCTCCTACGTGCGTGACTTTCTTGCGTGCGTGACTTTTCGCGTATGCTGCTCTCTCGCGTGCGTGACTTTTACGTACGCTGCTCTCTTGCGTGCATAACTTTTCACGTATGCTGCTCTCTTGCGTGCGTGACTTTTCGCGTACGCAGCTCCCCTGACCCCTTGCTTAACCCATTGGCTCTAGGAGTATTGGTTTTATTTCTTGACTTGGTTTCTCTTTTATGGATGGAGTTTTCCTGAGATCTGTTCAACACAGCACTACTATCTTGACCCGACAGGGTCTAACACGGTTTTCAAGTGATTGTTTATGACTAGTACGGTTCTCGGGATTTTCTGTGGATTATGATTTTGGTATTCTCTGATCTCCTTGCTAATGACCCAGTGGGGTGCACACCTAACCTGTAACTTGTAATTAATCCTTGTGACTTGATAACTTGATAGTGGCCCGTGGCGGCGCACTCTTGACTTGACTTGACTTGACTTGACTTGACTTGTAACTTGTAACTTGTAACATGACTTGATAACTTAATGCTGTTGTGGCGGCTAAACACGACTTGACAAGAATAAATGGCCTGGACACCGTGGGTGAATGTGTTTGTACAAATAAACCTATCTTGTCTTACATCATGTCTAGGACATGAATCTCTGGTTTTCCACGGTCAGGGATTCATACTGAATATAGCTAGGATTAATGACTAGATTGATCAAATAGTTCATGGAGAATTTCCCAGTTACCTGTTGCCCCTTTGGTCCCGGCCTTATATATATATACATGGAATTTATTGCTATCCGTCGAGATGAGCGCACTTCCAGCCCGCCGTCGAGTGTGGTACCTTAGGACACATGTATCTTACTACAGTGTGTCTGTTATATCCTGCTATCTTTTCCTTTTCTTGCTGGGATCACTCAGGTAGTAACAAACATGTAACCGAACTTAGAATTCTCATTGCATCTTGCTAGTAACTAGGTTGTGATAACCCTAGTTAGTTAAAGTAGCAAGCCGTACTTATTACTTGGCCGTGATTGATTGAATGAGGTATAACCTGTCTAGTCTTGTCTTGATTCCTGCACAAGAATTGCTACCTGTCATGATTTTCTTATATTTTGCCGATAAATGGTAGGAGAATCCAAGTTCCGTTCAGACGAAGGGTTACAACTCCGGTCCTTGTTTGGTTTACGGGTTGTAACCTGGTTATCTGAATAGTCCCATGGTTATCTCATCGTATATCACCTGTTATGTTTTTTTCCTTAATTCTTGTCTTTATTACCTTATTATTATTGTGCTAATTGCTGGTTTTGGGTTCCTAAGTGAAGCCTCCTTTGTGGCACTTGCTCTTTCTGGGGTCTGACCCAGCTGGTTTTGTATGGCCAGATACCGGAGCAGCAGCAAAGGATCTACCTGCTTTCCAGCCAGATGGTGACCACTAGAGGGAATCCTGGCAACGAGTGGGTTTCTTTGGTTCTCCCACTGTAATTGTACATTATTCTTTTGAGGCATTTAGCCGACGAGCATCTGTTAGCTCGATGCACTTTACTTTCTGTCTGCCTACGGGCTGTAAACATGATTGGCAACTCGAGGTTGATCATGTATGACTTAACTCTTGCTAGTCCTTACATTTTGTACGACTAGCTTCATGATCATCTGGATATGTAATGTTTGGGACGCCTTACAATTGTATATTTGGTGATCTGATATCTTGTGATTATTATTAGTTGGTTGAGATTGAGATAATAGGATAATACATGACCTTAAGAGACTGATGGCTTGTAGATAAACCCTCATATTTCTAGACAGCCGTGACCGTATAGTGAGATGGATTCCATTTCATTATACGTAGCTGGCTATGTCCGCCCCCGCTCTCCAGTATTCTGGTTCTGGGGCGTGACATGGTTTAAGTGGTGGCCCATGCAGGTCTTGTCAATCAAGAAATGTGAGGGTTTACCGGATAGATGTCTCAATCTGTACTCGCCTTTGATCTCCACTCGTATCTTCTTATCTCCTTGGATTCCTGACTTGATAACATGCTTGTATTATTGTTCTATCCTGGTCCTTCCTTAATATTCTTGACGTCATTGCTTCAGTGGCATCATTCCGGTTGATCAGCCAGAAGAAGTTCGGCCGGCAGACCAGCAACAACAAGAAGATCAAGATCAGTCCTCCGCAGCCGCCTCCCGAGCCATGTCTTCTGGAGAACCAATGCCCCCAGTCCAGCCAGTTCAGCCAGCAGGGTTAGAGGATGGGGTCCTGATAGGGCTCATCCGTGAGTTGCTTGCATCTCAGGATCGTCGAGGTGATGCCTTACAGCAAGCAGTACAAGATGCTATGAACGAAATTGGTCCTCGAGGGAACAGTGCGGTCAACAATTTCAAGCGCCTGAACCCTCCCTTCTTCGATGGCAGCGAGGATGCTATTGCTGCAGATGCCTGGCTACAGGACATTGAAGTTATCTTAGAGGCAGCAAGGACTCCTGAAGCAGAAAAGGTGGCGGTGGTGCGCCTGCAGTTACTAGATCTAGCCCGCAGCTGGTGGGCTATGCAAGCAGCAAGTTTAGGTATGCCTGTCATGTGGGCGGTATTCAGTGATATGTTTCAGACCAAGTACTTTGACGCAGTGGCTAGATATGACCTACAGACCAGGTTTAGTAATCTCAGGCAGATGAACAGGACGGTCGACGGATATGCGGCCGAGTTTTCAAGGTTGAGTCGGTTTGCTCCCACCTTGGTGGCAACCGAGCTAGACAGAGCACAGCGATTTCAGCAGGGGCTCCACTTGGAGATCATCTTGGCAGTAGAGCAGTTCGAGCACAGAACTTTTGATGCCGTCTTACGAGCAGCGAGGAGGCATGAGTACACTTCCCGAAGGATAGCGGACCGGACCGGAGATCGAAAACGGTCTCACGACCTGATGAACCAATCCTCAGCACCGGCCCCAGCAGCCAGGGCCCTGACCATTGGAGCTACGAGAACAGATTCGGTTACCTCCTTACAGCATTCTGCCCCGACCTATCCCCAGCAGCAGAAGCAGAAGCGGCCTTTCGCAACGGGTTGTTCTCATTACGGGAAGCCCGGACATATTGTTACTGAGTGCCGCAGAGCACAGGGATTGTGTTTGGTTTGTGGATCACCGAACCACATGATAGGATCTTGTCCGTTCAGAAACAGATCATCATCGACAGTAACTAGTCCCTCGATTATGGGACCAGCACCAGCACCAGAATCAGCTCCAGTTCACCAACCACAGCAGCTCCCATTCCCGGGTCCATTGCCGTCTCAGGCCCAGGCCTTCCAGCAACAGAGGCCACAACAGTTTGCCCTGGCCCAGGCCCAGATCCAGAATCGGCAGAGAGGTATCTGTGTCCTATTGTCTTGCTTTCCACCGTCGTTATGCGAGACACATGTCATGTTTCATGTATCCTAATTACAACGGTATATCCCGGCCCGAGCCATGTCCTAGATCATTCAAAAACGGTTATTGGTACCAACCTTTTCGAATGAGGATAGGCCCGTGTCCCTGTTTGACCAAAGAGAGAGACCTTAAGCGCAAGACTATCAGTTTAGTTCGTATTGCTTGAGTTCATCGCTCCTTGGGAGAGTCAAACGTGGGAGTGTGAGGATGATGTCCGATCACGTTATCCCAATCGGTTTGGCTCGTGAGGTGTAATATCTTCCTTATGCCTTGCACTTCGATTCTTTGTTTGCATGTATGATTGTATGATTGATTGGTAGCATAGATTGCTTGCGACAGTATAGCTGTTCCGACAGCTCTAGCTCCTTGATTAAATTCTGAGGACGAAATTCTTTTAAGGTGGGTAGAGTTGTCACCCTTATTTTTCGTATTTCCCGTATTTCGTATTTATACTCGTATCTGGATTTTGGCATGTATTTTTATTTTTCTCAACTGGTGGAATTTCGGTATTTCTCGTATTTTGGGTTTTGTCATGGCTCGGTTTTAATTGGTTTGGGTTGGTTTGGTTTGGTTTAATGTGTATTGGAACACCTTAGCCTATGCTCCACCCTCAACACACCACATCCCACCCTCTTTAAAACTCTACCAACCTTTTCTCTCTCCTCATAAACCACCATTAATTTCTTCTTCTCCTTCCTCTACACAACACTCTCCTCCTTCCTCTCCACAACACCAACCCATAGGCAAGTGCACCTTGCCATCACATGAGAACCCTCTTTTATTTGTCCATTTGCTAGATTAGGACATGGTGATCAACATTAGAACTTGGTATTTTGTGATTTGGAGTCTCCATTGTTATAGATCTAAGTTTTCCTTATTTTTGGTTTTGCATTATTTTGATCTATTTAAGTTGGATTTTTATGGGTTTTGAGGTTTCCATGTGGAAGAGAGTTCCATTCCACCCTGGTTAGAACTTTAGAAATCTGGATTTGGAGTCCGGATGGCCAAGTTGTGATGCCTTAAAGTTTTGGAGCCATCGGAGCTTCTTCTCAGCCATGGAGAAGAAGACCCAGACCTTGCGTGCGTGTTTTTACGCGTACGCAGCTCTCTTCTTGCGTGACTTTTCACGTACATAGCTCTCTGCTTGCGTGACTTTTCACGTACGCTGCTCTCTTACGTGCGTGTTTTTACGCGTACGCAGCTCTCTGCTTGCGTGACTTTTCACGTACATAGCTCTCCTGCGTGCGTGACTTTTCACGTACGCTGCTCTCTTGCGTGCGTGACTTTTTACGTACGCTGCTCTCCTACGTGCGTGACTTTTTACGTACGCTGCTCTCCTGCGTGCGTGACTTTCTTGCGTGCGTGAATTTTTGCGTACGCTGCTCTCTCGCGTGCGTGACTTTTACGTACGCTGCTCTCTTGCGTGCATGACTTTTCACGTACGCTGCTCTCTTGCGTGCGTGACTTTTCGCATACGCAGCTCCCCTGACCCCTTGCTTAACCCATTGGCTCTAGGAGTATTGGTTTTATTTCTTGACTTGGTTTCTCTTTTATGGATGGGGTTTTCCCGAGATCTGTTCAACACAGCACTACTATCTTGACCCGACACGGTCTAACACGGTTTTCAAGTGATTATTTATGACTAGTACGGTTCTCGGGATTTTCTGTGGATTATGATTTTGGTATTCTCTGATCTCCTTGCTAATGACCCAGTGGGGTGCACACCTAACCTGTAACTTGTAATTAATCCTTGTGACTTGATAACTTGATAGTGGCCCGTGGCGGCGCACTCTTGACTTGACTTGACTTGACTTGACTTGTAACTTGTAACTTGTAACATGACTTGATAACTTAATGCTGTTGTGGCGGCTAAACACGACTTGACAAGAATAAATGGCCTGGACACCGTGGGTGAATGTGTTTGTACAAATGAACCTGTCTTGTCTTGCATCATGTCTAGGACATGAATCTCTGGTTTTCCACGGTCAGGGATTCATAATGAATATGGCTAGGATTAATGACTAGATTGATCAAATAGTTCATGGAGAATTTTCCAGTTACCTGTTGCCCCGTTGGTCCCGGCCTTATATATATATACATGAGATTTGTTGCTATCCGTCGAGATGAGCGCACTTCAAGTCCGTCGTCGAGTGTGGTACCTTAGGACACATGTATCTTACTACAGTGTGTCTGCTATATCCTGCTATCTTTTCCTTTTCTTGTTGGGATCACTCAGGTAGTAACAAACAGGTAACCGGACTTGGAATTCTCATTGCATCTTGCTAGTAACTAGGTTGTGATAACCCTAGTTAGTTAAAGTAGCAAGCCGTACTTATTGCTTGGTCGTGATTGATTGAATGAGGTATAACCTGTCTAGTCTTGTCTTGATTCCTGCACAAGAATTGCTACCTGTCATGATTTTCTTATATTTTGCCGATAAATGGTGGAAGAATCCAAGTTCCGTTCAGACGAAGGGTTACAACCCCGGTCCTTGTTTGGTTTACGGGTTGTAACCTGGTTATCTGAATAGTCCCATGGTTATCTCATCGTATATCACCTGTTATGTTTTTTTTCTTAATTCCTGTCTTTATTACCTTATTACTATTGTGCTAATTGCTGGTTTTGGGTTCCTAAGTGAAGCCTCCTTTGTGGCACTTGCTCTTTTTGGGGTCTGACCCAGCTGGTTTTGTATGGCCAGATACCGGAGCAGCAGCAAAGGATCTACCTGCTTTCCAGCCAGATGGTGACCACTAGAGGGAATCCTGGCAACGAGTGGGTTTCTTTGGTTCTCCCACTGTAATTGTACATTATTCTTTTGAGGCATTTAGCCGACGAGCATCTGTTAGCTCGATGCACTTTACTTTCTGTCTGCCTACGGGCTGTAAACATGATTGGCAACTCGAGGTTGATCATGTATGACTTAACTCTTGCTAGTCCTTACATTTTGTACGACTAGCTTCATGATCATCTGGATATGTAATGTTTGGGACGCCTTACAATTGTATATTTGGTGATCTGATATCTTGTGATTATTATTAGTTGGTTGAGATTGAGACAATAGGATAATACATGACCTTAAGAGACTGATGGCTTGTAGATAAACCCTCATATTTCTAGACAGCCATGACCGTATAGTGAGATGGATTCCATTTCATTATACGTAGCTGGCTATGTCCGCCTCCGCTCTCCAGTATTCTGGTTCTGGGGCGTGACACCCTAATTTACTCTACCATGGACGAAACCCTAGGTTCGACTCCTGTCACCACAAAACCCTAGATCTAGGTATTCTTCCCCAATCCCCAGCCAAGAACCCTAATTATCTAACATCAGTAGCAAGAAGAGGGGTTCGAGAGAGATCGATGAGGAGTTGCTCACCGGACTGACGGGGACGTCGATCCACGTCAATCCTCGTCGAGCCCGACGCTGTAACGGCTCCTCGGCGGCGGATCCAAGCACAGCGGCGTCGTGGTGATAACGACCGGTGGCGGCGCAGCTTCGTCGAACGGTTGATGACGGTGATGCTCCTTCACGGCGGCTCCGACGAGGTCTGGATGCTCGACGACGGCGAGCTCAACCTCTGGTGGTGGCGACGAGCTCGAGGATCAAAGAGTCGGACACGTCCACGAGGCGGTGGCACGTGACTTGATAACTCAGCTTTGGGATCGAGGCGGCGCTCAGTACTGATGGCGGTGGCATGAGGATCGAGGGGGCGCTCAGCACTGATGGCGATGGCATAAGGATCGAGGCGTCGGCGTGCTCCACGAGATGAGGGTACGACAGTCGAGGAGACCGCTCTGGAGTCGAGGAGACAGCTCTGGAGTCGAGGAGACAGCTCGACACTGCTTCGAGCGGAGCGTCGGTGGCAAAACTGTGGTGGCACTCCGGCCAGCTGGCGGTGGCGTACGACGGTGGTGCTCGCCGGAACAATGAGGGAAGAGAAAACGTAGAGAGAGATGAGAGAGAGAGAGAGAGAGGACTGACAGTTGTCAGTGCATTGGAAAGTGTGTAAAATAATAATAAAATATTGTACTGTATTTATAATAAAATACTGTAGTGGTATAGTTGTAATTAACATTAGATCTGGGGGTGTTTAGTATAGTGGTAGAGCAGTAAATAAAATTAGATCTGGGGCTAAATTAGAATAGTTGTAACAAAATTGCAATTTCAAATTTGAACAGTTTTTTTCCAAATTAAAACAGGTTTTCAAAATAGCTTCCCAAAATCAATATTCCCTCCAATAATTTTTAAAAGAACAGATTTCAAAACAAGGATTTAAACTGCTAATCATAATTACTAACAGATTTTATTAATTACAATATTACCAACTGTTTAATAAAATCAGTTATATGCTTTCTCCAAATAAAAAAAAATCATATATTAATTAATCCAAAAACAACCATTAATCCATTAACATAATTAACAGCAAAATAACAATAAATAGGAATTGATTAATAGCTAAACGAATAAATAATCTATTTGTTATTTCTCCAAAAGTACCATAATTACAACTTAACAATTAATCAATCAATATAGAATTAAAATTAAAATACTCATGAACAAAATATTTTATATAAAATATTAACCAAGTATTTAGTTAAAGCAAGGATTTAATAATCAAAATAACAAATTAAGTAAAACCACTAATAATACAATTTTAGTAAACAAAGTTGAAATTAATTTATTTTCAAACATGAACCTATTATTCAAGAAAATATATTTTTTAAAAAATAGTAAATTTAGGAATTGAATTCAAAATTCATCAAAATTGATTCCGGGAGTTACACTTGTAGCCTACCGTCGAGTATGGCGCATTTCCAGCACACTGCCATGTGTTGCACTCTAAGTCAGCTAATAATTCTCTTAATTCTTGATAAACTCTTGTAACCAAGCCTAAATAACCTGGATAGTCTGCAGGACTTGTGATTGTGGGAACATCTCAACTGTAACTTGTTAGTAACTAGGTTTGTGATAACCCTAGTTAGCTAATGTTAACAAGTCGTAGGACTTGATTGACCATGCCTGAATGATTGTCTCATGATTAACATGGAAATTATATTCTACCTTTTGTTTTCCTACTGCAAGCTAGTATGTCCCTTTAACTTTGTCTTTCATATTATTTAATTATGTTCTTTTATCAGTTCTTCTGTTTATTATATGCTGGTTTTAGTTCCTAAGTGGAGCCTCCCTTGTGGTACTTGCTCTCTCTGGGTTCTGACCCAGCTGGTTTTGTATGGCCAGATTTCAGAATAGCACCCGAGGATCTACCTGTCTTCCAGCCAGATGGTGAACATTAGAAGTAACCGTGGCAACGAGTAAGTTTTCTTATTTTGCTATCTCACTCTATTGTAAATTATTCTTTTGAGGTGTTTAGCCGCCGAGCAAGTGTTAGCTCGTGTTGAAACTTAATTTCTGTATGCCTAAGGCCGTTATATGATTGGCAAATTCTAGGGTTGATCATGTATGACTTAAATCTTGCTAGTCTTCGTATTTTGTATGACTGGCTTCATGATCATCTGAATATATAATATTTGGGACGCCTTACTTTGTATGTCTGATGATCTAATATCTTGTAACATTTATTTGTTTGCTTGAGATTGAGACACTAGGCTTGTTCTTGACCATAAGAGACTGTTGGCTTGTAGATAAACTCTCATGCATCTAGACAGCCGTGACCGTATTACGAGGTGGGTTGCACTTCAATGTACGTAGTTGGCTGTATCTGTCTTCCGCTCTCCAGTATTCTGGTTCTGGGACGTGACAAATGTGTAAAAAAATTGTTAAGACAATAGAAATAAGAGATAATATGGAAATAATAGATTACAAGATTTTGTGATAGATATAGTATTTTTTTCGTCCTTTGTTACTTGTGAACTCCTCTTAATCTATGAGCTACTCTTCAAGAAATTTTCGGGACTCGTTCTATCTCGACAATGTGATTTGGGTTTATTTCTAATTAGGATTTGGGTTTGGTGGTCTTAAATTAATGTATTATAAAGGGTAAAGGCAAAAAAAATTTGAAAATATTCTAAGTTCAAATTAATGTGTTTTAACGTTTTATGTATAAAGAACTAGCTTTAATCTCGAGTAACAACCCTCCTTTAACTTTTTCTACTTTTTTGGCAGAGTAAATTTATTCGGTAAGAAAAATTATCATTATTTTCTTAATAAGGCTTTCTTTTTTGTTATCATCGATGTAGATTCAATGCATTAAATGAACTAATTCAGTTCATGGAATAGAAATACAACAATCTTAATTCATGAACTTGATGTTTAAATTTTCTAATGTGTCATGAATTTTGAATACAATTAATTGCTTCCATACTCACATGATACACGTAAATCACATAATTTGAATTCACTTAGTTGAGTTTTTATTTGCAATTCCTCTTTTATCTTATACATAAGTTAGAATTGAAAATCTAACCTAAGTTCAAACCTTAATTCATGTGAACCAAATACAATGGACTATTCCTGTCACGTCCCAGAACCAGAATACTGGAGAGCGGGGGAATGACTCAGCCAGCTACGTATTACGGGTAGATGAATACCGTATAATACGATCAATGCTGTCTAACCAGACGAGGGGGTGCATACTACATGAAAGTCTTATTATGGTCATTTCACATCTATTGTCTCAATCATTCAAACAAGAAACAGTAATAAGGAACATGTAAGATAAAGCAGTAAGCCGTCCCAAACGCTTAGTCAAAATGTTCTTGAGATCTGGCTTTACAAAACATAGCCAGATGGTATAGTAACATGTACACAATTGTTATCAGCTGCAGTTTGACTTAGTTACAATTATGTAAAAGTAAGTACAAGACAATCCGACTAACATGTCGGTGCCAAACGGCTAAGTATAAGTAAATGACAAAACGAGCGGTGAAGTAAGGAAACCCACTCGAGTCCTCCTGCGATCATTCCCCTAGTATTGACCATCTTGGAGGTAGAAGTAAGCTGGATCCTCGGGGACCGGCTTTAAATCTGGCCATGCAAAACCAGAGAGGTTAGACCTCTAATAGCAAGTACCACAAGGGAGCACGATATGAAGGACTAAACCAGTAAGTAAGAGAATATAATAATAGATCTCTGCTTTCCACCAGGATTCACATAACATCACGACACTTCGAACCAACCTCCCAACCAAACAAGGACAGAAGTTAGCCCGTCATGTCCTGATATTCTGATCATCTCAGTTAGGCAACAGAGTAAGTACATTACACAAACAAATTATCTTGAACGGCCAATCAACCACTATGGCTTGCTATTGTGAGTCCCAAGTTATCCTGGAATAATGTAAAATAGGGATTCCTCAGTTCTTACTATGTACGAGCAAGGCTAGTCTATCCAATCAATCAATTGCGCCAATCATGTAGTTAGACGAGTCCCAGCGGGACGTCCGCCGTTATAGCATGTACAATAATATAAGCAGATACCGTTCCCTGCCCGTGTGACAGATTTACAGTATCCGTGGGAACCAGCCGGCCCGTCGGGCACTTAATAGTCCCAAGGGGGCTGCCATGTAAGAACTCAAAAATCCATTTTCTCCATGCCATCATTATTTTATTTAACTTAATAGTCTCTACGTTGAGTGAAGTTCCATGCCGTGGATCATGGTCATTCAAATGAGTACTTCCGTACGGGGTACGATATGCGCAACTCTACAACGATACCCGTGCGGCTAGGTTGTAGGTCTTACATAGCGTGATGCAACAATCAAGTCTAACCACGGAGTAATCATGCCTTGACCATAAAGTACACATGTTATTTTTGTAATATAAATAAATAAATAAATAAATAATTTGAAGCCTGCATGTGCCTGTATGCCAATATTCGGGATTGGCTAATCGAGTACAATAGTTTATTACATGAACGTGTCTCATTCATTTCATTCAATAAGACGACTAGCCAGTCTCTTAGTTCCAACTAGGAATGCATGATCAATTTTTGTAAAGATAACCATTATTATCAATGGTATCAAGGCATGAAAGTCAATTAGTATTACATGGGGTCGAGTCTGTAACTCCTCAGAGTTGAGTTCCAGTCAATCTGGACATCCATGGATCAATCAAGACACATGACACATGCCACATAACAATCCATATTTACGATATTAACATGTCATGATTTTATCAAGTTCACGCCAAAAGGCGTAAGGATATAATAGAAGAATTATCATGCCATCATTAAATGAATAAGTTATAGAGCAAATAGAAACACCCTGGTTAAAAGTCACGCCAGCAAGTCTAAGCTAAGGCCAAAAGTCACGCCAACAAGTCTAGTCGAAGTGAGCGTGAAAAATGGTTCCTGTTGGCATGCACAGTGTGAGTGTAGAAAATGATAAGAAATTCACGCACGCACTCGTGGACGTGTGCGTGACTAAAATTCACGCACTCATGAATGTGTGCGTGACTGAAAATACACGCACTCATGGGAACGTGCGTGACTAAAAATACACGCACTCATGGATGTGTGCGTGACTGAAAATACACGCACTCATGGATGTGCGCGTGACTGAAAATACACGCACTCATGGGAACGTGCGTGACTAAAAATACACGCACTCATGGAAGTGTGCGTGACTAAAAATACACGCACGCTCATGAGAACGTTAGCGTGACTAAAAATACACGCAGACACGTAGAGACGTGTGCGTGACTAAAAATACACGCACGCTCATGAGAACGTTAGCGTGACTAAAAATACACGCAGACACGTAGAGACGTGTGCGTGACTGAAAATACACGCACGCTCATGAGAACGTTAGCGTGACTAAAAATACACGCAGACACGTAGAGACGTGTGCGTGACTGAAAATACACGCACGCTCATGAGAACGTGAGCGTGACTAAAAATCCACGCAGACACGTAAAGACGTGTGCGTGACTGAAAATACACGCACGCACAAGTAAAGACGTGTGCGTGACTGAAATTACACGCAGACACGTAAGAACGTGTGCGTGACTAAAAATACACGCAGCCACGTAGAGACGTGAGCGTGACTGAGCCTTCGTTCCAGCCAGGAAATGAAGTTCCCAGCCAGAAGACACGCTAAGTTGGTGGACCAAAACCCATGAACAGCCAAAATTGTAACAACTTAGATCTAGGGAGAACAAGCCATAGAAATCAAAAATACTAAGTAGTAAACTCTCTCAGGATCATGAGAGGAAGAGAAATGAACCATAAAAACATAAAAATGGTTCTCCAAGCAAGAAGCAAGATTGCACTTGCCTGCTGTGGTTGGTGGAGAGAGTGATGAGAGGAAGAAGAAGAAGTAATGGTGAGGAGAAGTTATGAGGAGAGAGAAAGGGATGGAAGCTATAAATAGCAAAGGGGTGGTTGGTGGGAGACTTGTGGGCCGGGTTCATTCGGATCCACCATGAACCCGAGAAGAACCACCAAGAACCCGAACCTAAAAGCAAGAATAAAAGCAGGAAAAAAATGCAGAAAATAGAATGCAGAAATAAAATGCAGGAAATAATTAACATGAAAATTAAAGAGCAGATAATTAATTAACATAAAATTAAAGAAATTTAAATACAGGATAATACAGGATAATACATGATAAATACTAAATAAATACTTATGAGTTGTACATGTATAAAAATACGCATTCCGGGAACGGGGAGTGACAATTCCACTACATGAAAAATAGCTAAATAAGTTGCAAGTCCAAAAACATAATAATTCTAGAATGAATGTCCAAGTAAAGTAGGAACTCTAGTATCACTTTTTTTGGGACCTAAAGTCTAACTAGGTCCAAGTAATGTGAAACACTCTTTTTTGGGAATGATCGAGGTCACTACCCAAACCATTATAATTTAGAAATATACTAAATTTAAATTAATGTGTTTTTAGCATTTTAAGGATAAATAACAACTAACTTTAAACTTGAGCAACATGTGGCCCTTGTTAACTTTTTCTTTGTTTTGGCAGAGTGGACATTCATTAGATAAATAGTTTTCTGAATATTTTCTCAATAGCCTGAAAGATTGGTTATTTCGTTACTATCAATCTAGATACGATGAATTCAATGAACTATTAGGGTTCATGGGAATGAAATATAGTAACTTTTTCATGAGGTTGAAATGTTTTAACCTTGATTAAATGAACTTGATGTTTAAATTTGATAGACATTGTTGAAGACTAAAAAAATGTGTTATGGATTTTGAAAACAACCTTCCAGAGATGAGATTACTTCCCAAACCATTATAATTTAGAAATATACTAAATCCGAATTAATGTGTTTTAGTGTTTTATAGATAAACAACAATTTACTTTAAACTTGAGCTACATGTGGCCCCGTTACCTTTTTTTCTACATTTTGAAATAGACACTCATTAGGTAAGGGATATTTTGAATAATTTTTTAATATTGGTTCTTTTGTTACTACAAATCCATATTCAACAAATTCAATGAACTAATAGAGTTCACAAAATTGAAATGTTGTAACCTTGATTCAATGCTTTTGTTTAGATGAACTTGGTGTTTAAATCCGATGCACATTGTTGGAGATTCAAAAAAAAAAAGATATTATGAATTTTGAAAACAACCTTCGAGAGATTGAGATTACTTTCCGAAACTAGAATCACACTTTAATCTCGTCTTTTGGAGAGTTCGATTAGTGACATAATGTCGCACGAATTAATATTTAAAAGCTTTTGTGAAAATGCTAGAAGCACATTTTAAACTCGTCTTTTGGAAAAGTTGATTAGTGACTTCACCGCTAATAAGGATGTTGCACGAATCAAGATCATAATTTTTCTTATTTTATCTAATTTGACTGAAACTACATCAACACTACTCTAGTCAGGATATAATTCTTTAATCGACATCATCCGACTGGAAGAACATACGGGCTCTGTTCTTCTCTCCATCCGACCATTGTTTATGTTGGGGACATAGTTATTAACTTTATGTATATAATTTCTTTATAATGTTGGGGACATAGTTATTAACTTTCTCAATGCGGTCTCATGACCAAAACTCAATGGAGTGATGGAGATCACTACCCAAACCATTACAATATAGGTAGATATTCCACACAACTATATACACGTTTCAAATCACTTGGATGTGTGAATGAAACCATGTTATGACACCCAATTTAGCCCTAACTTTCAAATCTTAGACTTGTAGGTCCACGCTCATTTCCTACAATCAAACAAGTTTAGGAAAAATCTTAATCTATATGCAACTTAAAAAGAGGAGACCCATTTTAATCAACTTTGCAACTTAAGGTAATGAGATCCTTGATGTGCACCCACAAACATGCAAGCAAATAAAAAAATTGAGTCCATTTTTGTTCAGCCACCAAAACTAGATAGAATATTCATCTCCCACTAAAAAAATAACATGTGGCACAAAACCACTTACTAAGTGGTTTGTGTGGGGCGAAAATTTCACAAATCATTTTTTTGGTGGGGGTGAACATCCCACCTAGTTTTGGTGGGTGAACAAAAATAGACTCAAAAAATTAAGTGGCACTTTCATCTCCAGTTCAAATTGCGATCAAAATTTATTACAAGTGATGGCAAGAAATAAATGACAAAATTTTAACTATAATGTTGACTTGAACAACCAGCAAAGACACTATTGGCAATCAATATGCGCTCAACATAAATCTCGGAGAACATATTTGCATCAAGAACGCAAGGCAACCGATAAATGATAAATCAAAATTTTAATGAAATTTAATATGCGTTAACCAAACAACCCTACAAGTTGTAAATTAGAAAAACAATAACAAATGTTGAAATAAAGAATGATAACTCAGTATCACATTCTTAGGTAAAGTGCATTTAAACCCTCCTTAGATGTCACGAAAACGCAAATAAAGACTCGCTGATCCGAAAAATCCAAAAAATTACGAAAATGTTCAAATCACCCCCTCCGCTAACTTTTCTGTTAACGGGTGTTAAAATGGGACTGTTTTGACCATTTTACCCCTGGACTATCTAATATTAACTTGTTAAAAACGGTTAGTTCTAAAATTATTTTGTTAAAAACGGTTAAGCAAATACTTGTTAAAAAGTGGATAAATATTAACAAAGAAAAAATGGTCTTTGCTAGTAAAATTATTTTTTAAAATTATTTTAATTAATATTAACTTGTTAAAAACGGTTAGCTCCGTCAAAAAGTGGATAAATATTATTTAAAATTATTTTGTCATAAATTATTTTTTATTTAACAAATATATAAATATTTTTGGGAAAAACAAAACTGATAAATACAAAAAAAAAAATCAATTCTTAAAAAATAGAAATGATGAAAAACTGGAAAAAAAATACCAAATAAAAAACAAAAAAAGTACTATTAAATATGGAAAAAAAATAAAAAAATAGAAAAAATATTCCAAAAAACCAAAAAATGTGGATAAATCTTAAACAATGAAAAAAAGACAAAAACAAAAACTATAAAAATTTGAAAATAAAAGTCACTCTTAAAAAACTAGAAAAGATTATTAAAAAGATGAAAAAAAATATGAAATAAGAACTAAAAAAATGGAAACAAAAAACAAAATATTAAAAAGATTATTAAAATAACCTCCCGTTCCTAAAAAGATAGAATTCTCATGCTTCACATCATTTTCGAAAATAAATGTTTATAATCTAAATAGTAGGTTTTCATCTTAAATTTTTTCTGCAAAATTTTTTTTTTTAACAAATGTCCGGTTAGTCCTGAACTATCCAGCCATTTAACTTAGGGCATGTTTTGTAAACCGTATTTGGAGCTAGATAACTGTAACTAATATTATATTATTTAATATTTTATAATAATTATAATCTTAATTAATAATTATAATCGTAGTTAATAATTTATTAATTACAATTTTATTATAATATTAATTAATAATAATTTAATCATAATTATAATTATAGTTAATAATTTATATAATTTTAATTAATAATTTAGTAATCATTATTATAATCATCATTATAGTCTTACTTAATAATTTATTAGTCATGACTATTATCGTAATTATTTATTTATTAATTCTAACTGAAATTGCAAATCTTGGTACAAACTTATTTTCATCACATGTATTATTTAAACAAATAACTTAAATATTACTAAACGTATCAAAAATCCAAAAATAAATTGTTCTTCCATAATTTCTATTTGGACGTAATATTACTGTAACTAATATTAAATTTATTTTCAATGGGCTAATTAATCCACAATAGCAATAAATTGTTCTTCCATAATTTCTATTTGGACGTAATATTACTGTAACTAATATTAAATTTATTTTCAATGGGCTAATTAATCCACAATAGCAATAAATTGTTCTTCCATAATTTCTATTTGGACGTCTTGAGAAAAAAAAAGGAATAAGTAAAAAAAGCTTCAAACATTAAATGAGAGCAAATAAGTAAAAAAAAATTTGCTGTTGGATTTGAGATCTGTAGGTAAGAAAAAGCTTCAATACATTAAATGAGAGCAAATAAGTAAAAAAAAAAGAATATAAAAAAAAAATTAAATATTATTTTTCCTTCCAACCAACCGGTCAAAAAATAGAAAATATAAAGCTTAGGTTTTATGTTTCAAACAAACATTCTTATAGAGAGAATGAAAGAGAGCAGCAGCCACTTAGCATTAGGGGTATTTTGGGAAGTGCACTTTTTTTTAATCCAAAATATGGGCTCTAACGGCTGTTCTAACGTCATTTTGACGGAAATGGGCATTCCGAGCAAAAACGGTTTTGCGGGAGGTGCAAACTGCTTGAGTTTTCTAAAAGGTCTTATTTTGCGAACGAGGCAACTCTAAGGAGGGTTTAAATGCACTTTACCCTCACATTCTTACTTGGACAAGTGGCCAGTTAGCAAGTGATATACTCGACGATCCATCCATGGAGAATGATCACAAGACAAAAAATCATAGAATAAGTAGTAAGCAGCAATCGTAAGAGGCATAAATCTTAGAAATTGAGAAATAAACCGAGTTAGAATTAAAACTGAGCATAACTTCAGATCCAGAACCATGCCAGTGTAACCATGATGGTTTAATATGAGGGTACAACACTTGGAACATATTCTTTCCATGAATATACTTCACTTTGTACGAATACAAACACTTCCAACCTTGGTCTCAGACTCTCAGCTAGTACGTCAAAGATCCTAGATACAATTTGCCGAAAAGATATCAGCTAATCAACATATAGCTCCAATGTGAAACTGGGTTTTATACCTTTGCAAATGAACTACAAAAATCAAAATATTGAAGAACACATGTATCAACATATTGTGGCAGAAGTTCACTTGAAAAACAAATGATCAACATATTGTTGCAGAAGTAGTTCAACTCCTGCAAGCTCTACAAAGGGCTGCCTTGTGGTAGCAGCTGTGGTACAATATCTTCTGTGCATGATTTCCTGGGGGATTCGATAGGAGGCTTTGATCTCTGACTCGCATAATTCAGAATGAGGTTTTGCCTTGTGTACCCAACAACCGACCATTAACTTTCAACACTTGGATTGCACCTTATCTTCTTCTTCTGGACCATTTTTTTTTTCTTTGTAATTCTTGTTTCATTGATTACATGCAATCCCACATCTTTGTTGTCACTTTGCTTCTTCTCCGCTAACTTGTTATTCTCATACGTCTCCTTTTTGGAATAGCCAAAACCTTCTGAACCAAACAATGTAATGAGCACAGATATCTAACCACGGAATGTTAGTGATCCTTGATGCATAATACCTTGTAAGAAGGTTAGCTATCAGGAGCAGCTTTGGAAACACCACTGCATTCATAAAGCCCAAGGATTCAGGGCCTCTGTGCAAGTCCAATAGTTCATCGACTGAGCTGAACCCAACTTGCTTGGTAGCATGCTTTAGAGATCCTGTTGGTGGGTACCCTTTCCACTTCCTGTAATTTCCATATCCCACATCTCCGCTTCCTGTAGTTTGCAGATCCCACGTCACGACATAATCATAAACTGTTTCTAATATAAAGCCATTAGATAATGGGGATTGAAAAAGAATACAATACTTACATGCAAATGCAACAATTGCAAATACCTTGATATTCTGGACAATTCCAATCTTCTAGTATATCAAATTTGCCTTCTCTGTATCTGACTCAAATAAAACTTTTGAATCAACTAAATATAATTTCTTTAGAACAAAGCTAATGATAAACTAATAACTGAACCAAAAAGTAAAACCTATTGAGGAGACATTTATGGAAAAAAGTTTATATTGCAGGATTTGTGCTTCTTCAGCTTCTTTGCAAGAGACTGTGATATCCATTGTCTATTGTCATTACTCAAGCAAAGAATGAAGAAACTTTATAAATCCAGTAACTATATACAGAAAGAAATAGAAGATACCAGGTTTCATGATGTGGGTTGATTTTTCTTGGTGATTACATACATTCTGTAGGAGAGAGCTTTCTCCTACACATTCAGATAAGAAAAAGAATTGATAAATAATGATGTATATTATTACTGTTCTTGATTAATGCTCCAATATGAGATCTACTTTCTCTTCATGAGTTCTGATGGACAATAAAAGAAGTTAAGAATAAGATATGTGACATGGGTTGTCCCGTTCTTTGTTCATATTTTATTGCATTCTTATGGTTTGACAGTACAAGTGACGAAAATTTGACATGGCATAAATTTTAGTTCATAGAGAATAATTTAACATGGAATGAAATCCTTCCTGGCTACATAAATGGAAATCCAAGGAATACATGGAAAGATAATTATGAAATTTCTTTGACATTACTGACATGGCTTATGCTTAAAGTAAACTCTACTCGATTACTTAAGGAAAGATTAAGTTATGAAATGGGTTTTGCTATTTCTTTTCTCATTTATAATTAAAACTATAAAAATGTTGCAAATAGCATTAGGAGAAAATATGAGATATGGTGACACGGGTTGTTCTTTCCTTGGGTCAAAATAATAATCTAAGACATGGGTTTTGCTGTTTTTTCTTGGCTAGTTAATAACTAAATCCAAGACATTTTGATCCTTACCATTATAGGACAAGAGAAGCATGCATTCAAGTGTTTAGCTCTATATAATCATACTCGGTAAGAAAATATTTGCTACATATTGGTCTAAAGTCAGATCAGCATCTTAAGGCCATGTACTTACTGGCATTACATGGATGTCGTCATTGCCATGTACAGAGTTTACCATGATTCAGAAGGGACGATGTACTATTGGAATATGATCAGATGAACCTAGTTATAAAATGGTTAAGCAAAATGGCAATATAAGCCCATCACTCTCTTCTCTTGTTAAGATGAAGAAAAAAAAAAACAGAATCTTGTGAACAATGAACGTTTTGCAAAATGAGAGACATCGGAAAGTGATATTTCAAAAATGTTGTTTCTGGTTTTCATTAGTTATTCCTGTCTGGGCACTTATGTTGCATGAATATAAACACGGATACAGATAAGGACATAATCAGGACACAGTATACGCGAGGCAGAAATTTTAAGATAAGTATAATAATTAGTCACCTATGTTGCACGATACACCATTTTCATGCGTTCATCATAGCTTGGGATTCTACTCATTACATGGTCATAATAAAATGATGAATTGTTCATGCTTAGATCTTTATCTTAAAATGATGTGCATACATTTTCTATAATCATGAACTGCATAATTACTGTTTGTTGCCAAGAATTGTGATTATTTGCTTACATATGTTAGTTAAATCAATAAAAACGAGTATTATACTATGCCATAAAATTCATCAAAATCTATCACAACATGAGTTTTGAACAATAAGAACAACAATGAAAACTGACTATATTCAATAATTTTAGAAAGCAAAAGAAGATTATATTGAATAAGGAGCAGATGTTATACTATGTAATGAAAACATGCTCAAATATGCAAGCAAAAGGAAATTTTGGACATAACTGAACATGACTAGATACATGTTAGAGGACATAAAGGTATATGCTCAAGTATTTAATTTGGTCTTGTCAAAATTTACCTTAACATATAGGACGATACTAAGGTATATGCCACCACACATAACATGAACATGACTAGTTTACAAGTTATAGAAGAAACCGTCTACCTTACTAAAAATAATCATGAAGTGCTTTTAATTTAGTAACCTTTTACTTGGTTACTGACTGTCTATTGTGATAACAGGCACAACTTTGTACAAACATTTGAAACTGCATGCTACTCACAAAATACAACACACAAATTTTAACCAAGGGAAAACCTTTATGACAATGACAAATATAAAAATTATATGCCAAAAGAAGCAACCCGTACCTTATAGAAGAAATATGGTTCTCCACTACTTTCTCTTCCTCTTCTTTAAAAAAAGTACCACTTGCAAACAGCTTCCACAGAGTCCAACTCCCAATATCTAAAAAAAAGTTGTGAAAGTCAGTTTTTAGCTATTTAATTGAGGACAATTTATAGTGCTGAGACAAAACCTCGAAGTATAAAGTTTGAATTGTTGTTATAGCTTCTCAGTTTCCAGTATGCAACACCAATTCCTTCCACTAATATGGGTTCCCATTCCACAAGCTTCAGATCTTTGTACCTCTACCTTCATATATTTGTAAAAATAAGACAAAAGTAAGTCATGTCTAGATCAACTAAGAAAGTGGTTTGCAGATCAAATTTCCTAATTTACTTAAAAGAGTCTGCAACAAAGAGATGAAATTATTAAAAAAAATTGACAGATCAGAAGGAGACCGCAGTGCAGAACAAGAAATTGATTTGATGTACTCTCACACGGTCACACCTAGATAGATCCAAAGCCAATCTATTTACTGAAAAGTCAAACATACTTCTAGAGGTCAATTATTCAAGTCTAGCACTAGTAATGGAGAACAATGATACTTAACTAAGTCAGAATAAATCATGGCAAGGCTGAAGGGTGTTAGATCAATTGAGTTGGCAAATTTAGAAACAAAGAATTATAGCGGAGGCTGGTAAGATACCTAATTTAATACTAAGAACTATGAATTGTATTTCCACTTCAGCGTCAATCTCATTTATCATAGGGAAGCTTATATGTTGCCTCTACATGCAACTTCGATCATAATTGGAAATAATTAATACCAAAGGTTTAGCCCAATTTCTAAGGCTAACATATTGCTAGCACATATACATACATAAACATGTGCATGCATATTTATGCGTTAACACACAAAACAACTAGAGTAAAAAAAAAAAGAAAAAAAAAGGACATCAAGGTACACCATTATGCACAAGAAGTTCCCAACTATTACTAGGCGCAAATGTCCAAGGATATTAATATAATATAGATTAGTATATCATGTTTAGTGCCCCGATATAAGTGCATATCTCAAAACAAAGGCTCAAATGATTTGGTGTAAGTTTCAAATTAAGCCTACTAAAATAGAGATACTAGAAAAGTCGTATACATCGAGTTTCTGCTGAGAAAGCATTGCAATAGCACAATAGTATTATCAAACCATTAAGCCATCATACTCAAATGGTTATTGACAAAGTTTTAAAATTCGAATAAATCACCAATTAATAAGAAAGTCATTGGCAGGTTAATCCAATTAACCGGATGTCCGGTTAACTAGAACTACCAAGTGTATGTAAACACGACCAAATGTCCATGAATCAGATTGATCAAAATGAAACAACTTAGCAAAACACAGGTTTCTGTAGGCATAAGGTAATCATAATAACAAGAAAAACAATTCAAATACCAAATATTCTGGTAGAAAGTAGGGTTAAAATTCGAGCTAGAGCAACAACAAATAGAGATAATGATTAATATTCTTGTAGAAAGTAGGGTTAAAATTAGAGAATAAATAAGCTCCAAAAAGTATATTTAAAAGTTTTTACAAACAGTTTTTAACAAGATATCCCTCTATATTGGTGCCAAATCCCTTGCCAAAACAATCACCCAACCAAAACCGTTCCGGTTTGATGTACCAGTTACACCAATGTATAAAAACATCAAATTACTTAATTTGTTTATTAGTATTGTTTTAATAATCACAAATAAGTTTGAGTACTAACTAATCAATAACTATGTTTAATAAAAGAGTAACAGTCCAATCAAAACATCCAATTCTTCGATATACCGTTGGTATTACCGACGGAGCCCACCATTATTAAAGATAAACAACACTTCACTATCTAACAATTGTATCGGTTCATGCAATACATTCTAAGATCTACATTAAGACTTATAGACTTGTTAAAGTTCCCCTTCCATTGAACTAAAAGTCCAGAGTGTGCTCATGACTGAACTAAAATATGATATAAATGGAAAATTCTCTCAACATCATTTAGGATTAACATGATACATATATAGGTTTTTAGTTCCTAGATGATTGGAGCTAATAACCACAAAATAAATCATAGGCAAAGATGAGATAACAATCCGGCCGTAACAATAATTTAACCATATTTAATCTATCAACATTTCTCCTCAAGCTTATTTAATCTATCAACATTTCTCCTCGAGCTGTGTCTGGAACATACAAACAAGCTTGCTGATCAAGAAGTGAAACTGACTTTGATCGAGTGAGACAACCAGCTTGGAGGCGAAAGAGGTAGAAGACGGAAAACAAAGTCACTGAAGGATACCCAAAACGTAGCTCAGAGGTAGTCGAAAAAGTGACCAAGCGGTCAACGAAGCTTTCCGAAAAAGTTGCCAAAAGGTCAACGAAGGTTCCCAAAAAAAACGATAGAAGGTCGCCGAGAAAGTACACTAGATGAGTTTTCGAGTTTGACATCAATTTAGGTCCATTCTTATGATATTGGTTTCGGGATGGGTGGTGGTGTGTGTGTGTGTTGAGCGGGGGATCAGTGGTTTCGAATCAGCCAGTTTTGGTTGTTCTGGATCCTCCAACTCAGATTTGAAACTTGTAGGTTTGGCCCATACTTAACTCGATTTGTATCTGAACTATTCTGATATCAAGTTAAAGTCCCTGCCAATGTACAGAACTTTAAAGTTATGGTGACGCTACATTCTTATATAATTCCATGAAAACTGAACCTATTGCTTGTATCATGAAGCTGTCCAATAAGCATGTATTTTTATGTTACAAAGACAACATCTATGTTGCATAGATATAGATACAATGACTTAATACAAATATCCCGACAAGAAAATTTAGGAAAGCGACAAACAATTTGGCTAGCTGAAGCAATCCTTGCTGCTAGCTAAAGCAAGGCACAACATCCCCTTAGCACTAAGATTCTCACCTAGGCGCACCTTCAATTACTATGATATCGAATAAATATATAAAAAGAAATTAACCTTAAAGTTCTACTTAAAATAGAAAATAAATTAATAAATGAGAAATATATAAAAATTCAGTTAGTTTTATATCGCTATAAACGAAAGTAGATGATACTAGAAGCGGATTTGCCACATGTTATGAAAAGCTATGATAAAAATTCATTCTTAGTTCATATCTTCTAAGCATTAGTTCATTTCTCTTGCATTATCACATTTCAGTTATCCTTTTAGCTCATTGATAAGTCTTATATATAGTAGACAATGTTTTAAAATCTAGAATAAATTAGGAAGTGTGCTCAAGACATATCCTTGAAGTATCCAATACAAATTCAATATGGTAGCTCCATTTTAGTACTTTGCATCATAAACCATGAATGTCAAGATGAGGTACTTTAAGACAACGCAACAACTAACAAAGGAAATATACTTGAACATAATATTGGGTATCAAAGTTTCAAATACTCTAGTGATACAATCTAAGAAGCAATCTTTCATTTTAAATAGACCCATCAGTATTTCCTTCCACAACTACGAACAAAGAACGTCTCATAATTTAATTAACCATTTGCATGAACAAATTTGCACCAAGACATGCTATAGACAAATCAGCAGCTAACAAAGTACCAATCTTGGAGCATTGTGTATTTTTGGAGTGTTTGTGTCATTTCCAATACGTTTCCCACAAGACATGACATGTCACTGATTTTTTTAGTTTCAGGGCTTTCTAGAATGAATATAATAACTAGTTTATACAAATGACATCATTATTGGTAAAAGCAAGAAAGGACAAACAAAATCTGGCACACTCAAATGGGTACCGAAGTCCATGATTATTCCATTTCGTATCGCGACATTATTTCTATGTCTAGTAAACCATATTTGTTAGGAAGGCCAAATTTTGAAAGCAAAATAATTTTCTTAATTTGCATATTGACATTTTTCTCACCATAGTTTTCATTTCAAGTGAAAAGAGAGCCGACAAGTAGATATTTGCTAATATTTCAGTAAGTATATTTGAAACTTGAAAGTAATCCAATAGTCTACTTGCTTTAAGTACATAGTATAATTGTGACTATAAAACTTCCATATAAACAATTATCTTCCACTTAATTGCCACCATATAATGATCTAAACAGAGATCAGATATTATTTAATAAATTAGCTAGTTTGAAAAACATAAAAAAAGGAGAGTCGGATATAGAAATGAAGATAACAAAGTAGAATGTCAACCTAGTAAATTGATCTAAGTATATATCTATAAGGTCACCCTTTAACTGTTTGTAGTTAATACATAAAAACACGAGAAATGGTGATAACCATAATACGAACCAGCAAATTCTGATTTATATCAATAATAAAGCTATTCAGCAATAATTGATCTGAAAATAAAAACAAAAGAAATGACATTTAATCTGGCAACAAGAAAGTAGTGTATTCATCATACTTGATCCCAATAAATACTTCAATAAAACATATTCTTGGGTAAGTTTTCGATGGACTTTAGCAAGTCAACACACTTTTCATCAGCGTCAATCCTTCTTCCAGAAATAGAAGGAAAGTGTAACTCCTAAATCTCGGGTAATACCATCCCTCACTTGTTGTCTCAGAAGCCTTTCCTACAAAGGGACACAATCTAGAGCACTTAATTGATATGAAGTAACAAAAATATAAATAAACAAAGACTTCCAATATTTTAGAACCTCTTTCTTAACAACAAGAAGTTTTTCTTTGATTTCCTTCATTTCATCGAAGAACCTTGTATTTTCTTTGTCAATACAATTCCTCAGTTTTCTAGAAAAAAAAATAGAAAGTCGGTAAGAGTTTGTATGTCAAAAGTACAAATATGACATTCAGAAAGACAACTTACACTGTCCCGAGAATCTCATCACAAAGAAAGTTCAATAACCTCAGCTTTTCTGATTGATCAAGGTTGTTGTACCGAAAGTGTCCCAAGGCAGAACGTCCAACAGACATTGGGATTTAGTGATGCGTCTTCCTAGTGTTTGTACCCAATTCTCCCTATGTTGATAATAAGAGGAACACTCACAAGTATGTTCAACAAATAAGTTAAAACATGTTCCTGCACTATGAATGGTATTTTTTGTTATTGAACTATGGTGGTAGATGTTTCCTCTACTTTATTTATATTAGTCTAGTAGTTTAAATAGGTGGCTGCTTAGGAAAGGAGACGAGCTATTTGTGTCCTAAAGTGCCTTCTTTTCTTAGTGCTAGCATCCACCTAAAGGTAAAATAATGGACTGAAAATGATAAAATTCACTACAAGAAAAAAGCGTTTTAACGACACTCGAAAAGTGCCGTTAATGTCTTTCCATGGTACATTTTTAGTGTTGTCTAGAGAAGGTGTCAGAGAAAGTTTTTTTTTCTTTCAACGACACTTCAAAAGTGTCATGTAATAAATTTAGGCAAATGTTAAGGGCCACCCCCTTTTTACTAAGGGCCACCAACTTAAAATTTTAAAAAAAATTGCAAGTTTGCCATTTTGAAAACACTAAAGGCCACCAAGTCATGGCATTGTCTTCTTCCTCCATTGTCTTCTTTCTATTTTCTCAATCCCCAAACCACTTTTCTCAATCTCCACCTCCATTGTTCCCCACCCCCTCCATTGTTGTTCCCACCTCCAATGACAATAGTCTTTCTCGATTTTTTTCAAAAAATTCAACCTACAGTGACTGCAGGGACACCCTGCAGTCCTATTTGAAGAGAGGACTGCAGGCAAGTCCAGCAGTCCTCAAGTGACAGAAGCTTCTTTTTTCCAATTTTTTTCCAAAAAACCCAACCTACAGTGACTGCAGGGATACCCTGCAGTCCTATTTGAAGAGAGGACTGCAGGCAAGTCCTGCACTCCTCAAGTGACAGAACGGGGAAGGGGGGCTGTCGGGTGGAGGAGGGGGAGAACGATCGAGAGGGGGGGGGGGGGGGGGGGGCGCTATCGCCTGGGGGAACAAGGGAGAGGGTTTTGGGTTTTCTTGTTTTCTATTTTCTTTTTGTTTTTGGTTTTATCCTTTTGGTGGCCCTTAGTAAACTTGTGAACTTTAGGTTGCCCTTAGTAAAAAAAAAAATAGAAAGCATGGTTGCCCTTAGTAGGATGGTTGCCCTTAGTAGAAAGGGGGTGGCCCGTTTTAACGACACTCGAAAAGTGCCGTTAATGTCATTCCATGGTACATTTTTAGTGTTGTCTAGAGGAGGTGTCATAGAAAGTTTTTTTCTTTCAACGACACTTCAAAAGTGTCATGTAATAAATTTATGACGACATTTTTTGAATGTCATGTAATGCTTATTTGATGGCTCGATATTGGTGTTATCTTAACGATCTTCAATGACATCTGATAAGTGTCGTCATAATTTTTTTTGACTTTCAATGACACGACAAAAATGTCATGTAATAACTTTATAACGAAACTTTTTAAATGTCATTTAATGCTTATTCACGACAGTCTACTAGTCTCATCTTAATGTTATGGATATTTTTTTACAATACTTTTTGCGTAATCTAAACATGAAAATCATAAATATTATTGATGTTACGACACTTATGTGTCATTTAACTCACTTGAACGACACATTTTAAATGCCTTCAAAATATCATCAAAGTATATAAAATATAAATTGATTTCATTTGTATATTTATTTTCATATAATTAATAAAAATTAATTTCACAGATAAAACTTTAATGGACCAACAATAATATATATTAAAATATCTCAAAGTTATACAATGTCTGAATATAAAGTAGTATTGAGAACAAAACAAAGTCTATTACATAAGAGATAAGATTCCTCCTACTAGTACACTATTTAACGTCCAACTCTTTCCAGCATCAAACTCGTACCTAATCCGAACTCATCAATCGATCGACACACAAAATGATGAGAATTAATATTTTGGCTTTCAAACTGACAATGCAAATGCTACAACAAAACAAGCATTAAAATTAATATTTCGACTTTCAAACTTACCATACAAAAAAATACATTTAAACATTCCATACCATTGCCCATAAGAGAATCAAACTCATGGACATAACACTTCCAATGGGAAGTGCCCGAAAACCTAAAATCCTCAAACAAAAGGCACCATACATCCTACCCCAAACAAAAAGAACAGATGAAAGCATATCTCAAGAAGGGGGGTTCTCATTTGCTTCTGGGTACAGAAGTTGGTCATGGATTCATTGATTTTAATCTAAATAACATCTTGGGGCCAACATTAGTACCAGTACCTGTTTGGTACATCTATTTACTCCATGAGCTCGAATATGGCAACATGGTTGAGGCATGATGCACAGTCAAAATGCTGATTTGCTGTGTCCAATTCTATTTTTTAGTCTCTGTGTTGTGTCCAATACATGTTAGACACGGACATGGCTCAAAAATTTGGAGTGTCCATGCTTCCTTGATTGCATGCAATTGGGGTGTTAGTGTTGGTGTTTGATTAATAATAACTTGTTCTGGGTGTAGGCGGAGACGGTCTCGCTGGATAAAGCAGCAAGGTTGCTGCTTGGGGATGCCCATGCCCAGAATCACAGAAAAATAATTGATCTACCCATTTCTTTCTTCACTTGATAGTTTCCATATTTACTTTGTCTAAAATTACTCCTCTTAAGAACATAAAGCAACCAAGGTGAGGCGACTCTATGACATAGCAAATATGCTCTCTTCACTGAACCTTATAGAGAAGGTATGTTGTACAGACTATATTTATCTCAAGAGAAGATGAAGAGAATAATCTTTTAATATCTTGTTGTGTTTATATTTTTTTTTTTGCAGACAAGTGGATACAAGGAAGCCAGCTTTCCGGTGGCTGGAATTGAATGGGAAGCAAGATAACATTATTACAGTTGCTGTACCACCAAGTCCGAAGAAGGGGTGCAAAAGCGGTTTCAGCATGGACTTTACTAATATGGACTTGGCAAAACAAGCACAGTTTATTTCGTTGAAGGTCACGAGCTGATAAATTAAAAGACATACTCAAAAATCACTATCCAGAACTAGCAAACTAAAATTTAAAATGTACAAGAACTCAAGAAGAAGTTATTTCAGCAATATTCAATAAGGCAAAAGCAACAAATCCACAAATAACCTACAAGTAAATGCAGGAACCAAGGAGATTGTGCAGTATACAAACGTACCAAGTAGGAATGATTGAAGTTGCACTGTTGCAGCATCCTCAGGTACCAGAAAACTAGCAAAAAAAAAAAAAACAAAAAGAAAGCCTCGGTCAATTGCAATCAAACAAAAACTAGGAATCTCAAACTATATGAAAGATCGCAAGAAAAATGTTCCAGCCTCTTGCTTCCTTGCCATGATTTTATTGCTAGCTTGTGAAGCTACAATTCACAAGTGAACCAACTGAAATCAAGGTTCCTTACAAAATCGATATTTCCTGTTCGAATTCTCAGAATAGACCATATAGAGAATATTGCTGAAGAAACTACAGTACCCAAATAAGTTGAAGGTGCAAATAATAAAATGACTATCATGATACTTAGTGAAAAGGAAAGATTGCTTCCAGTTTCCCAACTGGAAGCAGGCTGACCTTTCTGCACATCCACATTTTCAGATACGGAAACTTCCAGAGTAGCCCTTTCCCATGTAGGCCTATTGGACTGTCCCCATTCTTTGCCATTGCCGGAGTTAACTGCTCCTAAAGAAACCTTTTCCCAGCTCGACATATTTGAATTGTTTGCAGGTTGGGCTGTTCCCCAACTGGAAGCAGGCTGACCTTTCTGCATGTCCACATTACCAGATTTGGCAAGTTCGGGAGTAGCATTTTCCCATCTTGTCCTATTGGATTGACCCCATTCTTGGTCATTGCCTGGCTTAACTACTGCAGATGAAACCTTTTCCTAGCTCGACATATTTAAATTCTTTGTAGCATGTTGGGCTGAGCAGACTGACCTTTCTGCATGTCCACATTACCAGAATTGGCAAGTTCGGGAGTAGCATTTTCCCAGCTTGTCCTTTTGGATTGACCCCATTCTTGGTCATTGCCTGGCTTAACTACTGCAGACGAAACCTTTTCCCAGCTAGACATTTAAATTCTTTGTAGCACGTTGGGCTGTTTCCCAACCGGAAGCAGGCTGACCTTTCTGCACTTCCACATTATCAGACTTGATAACTTCTGTAGTGGCCTTCTCCCAGTTAGTCCTACTGGATTGCCCCCATCCTTGATCATTAACTGACTCAACTACAGCTGGAGAGACGTTTTCCCAGCTTGACATATTTGAATTATCAGTAGCAGGTTGGGCTGCTTTTCCCCAACTGGAAGTAGGCTGATCCTTATCACCCCATCCTTGCCAGCTATCTGATTGAACATTTACCGTAGCATCCTTCTCCCAGCTACTACCATTGCAATCAGGTTCCAGGCCTTCAAAGGTTGGCTCAGACCCAGTATTACGTTCTGGTGAGTTGTCAGGGTTTTCGTTATCCTCAAATATGTCATCCACATCATCACCTAAGCATGCACCAGCATAATCCCTTTCAGTTGGTTCCCTCACCCAAGCTAAGAGATCATACACATCCTTTCCAATATCTTTGTTCCTTGCCATCTAGAAGAAAATAACGCATGCTTAATAAATCAAGTCTAAAAGTTTAAGCAAACACTGGTTATCACAAATAAAAACCAGATAAATATTAGGATTACTAGCTACTATCCATCAATAGTCATTACATTACCTGATGCTTTTGACCCCATAGGACTTCAAAGTTAGTTCCGGTACCAACAGCCACGTGTTTGCCCCAAGAGCATGAAGAAACTACACTACCCAATGAAGCCGAATGCAACTTCTCTGCTGCACGCTGGAAGCACTTCATTGGCGTCTGTTATAGAAACATTTCAGTACATAGGGTAAACATAAACAGATTAACAAGGATTAAAAATACAAAACATAACAGAGATTTTCTTACATATAATGTTGCTTCGGTGAAAGGTACTTGAACCTTAAGAGACCTAAATACTGCCTTAAAGCCACCTGTATTAAAGCCTATAAGTTTACCGGTACATGTCATGCTACTTCGAACAAGGATCAAATGTTCCCTCATTACTCCCTTTTTAAGACACTTTGACAGGCGCTGCAAGAGTAGTTGAAAATATTTTTAAGAATGCAGTAAAAAAAACTGCGAGAAGAAAAGACAAAAAACAAAAGGTTCCACCAATTTATAGAATGATGTGTATACATTTAAGGGTGCTAGTATTAGCAGTAGAAGTAATAGTTACAGAAGCAAAAAAAAAAAACTATACTTATATAAATATCAAAAACTAAGCACATTATTGAAAAATTCGAACATTAAAAAGTGAGCTAATTGAAACTCTTCTTGAGAGTAAGAATCTCCCCAGCCTGCTTTGTACTACTAGTCACAGTTCTTCATCAGATTGCACTTATGGAAGACTCTAAGTAACCTATTGGCAGTGAGTCCTAATTAATATATGGGAAAAAGGTAAAGACAGACATTCACAAATTAGCCAGCTAATGGACAAAATGGAATAGAAGTAAAATGCACATATCAGAGTTCTCATACTAGATGTGAATTACAAGAAAAAGATATAATTTCAGAGAGGGAATAGCGGAGATTGCACGAATTAATGAGTTTGAAGGATTCATCACCATAATCTCCTTTTGAAACATATATAATAAGGGATTTCAAACTCACTCGAATAGATTGGCCAAAGGCACAAGAGATGCCAAGAAATTCTTCAATTTGTTGGATACCGGAAGGAATAGAACGTGTTGTGTTCAAAAGGTGCATCACATGTAAGCAAGCATCTAAAACGGTACTCCAGGCATCACCACTCATCGAGCTGCAACTTTCTCTACTGAAACTTCAAGGGCCAATTCACCCTCTAAACTTCTGGATGGATTTTTAACCCACGTGATCACATCAGGTCCAACCCACACGATGTTAACTGCATGTATGCGAGGATCACCTGCATATGTTATTAACGAAATGGATATCAGAAAGTATAGAAAGCACTTCCCAAAGCAAAAATACGAGTACCAGGTCTACAACAAAAGGACGAATCTAGAACTGAGGACAGCTTGAACTTATGATTCAAATTTCAATTGTCTTACTAAAAGGTCCGGAGTTGAAGCTTTATCTATGGGCTCAATAAAAAGTAGTAGCTTTATCACTGCCACTATCAAGGAGAGCATGGTAAAGGGAAAGGATTGCTCTACAAGAAATAAGTCATGCTTATACAAAATCCATAGCATTCTCTGGGCACTAATACATGATGAAGCAATTAATTTGATCATGACAAAACCTACTCTAAGATATTTTTTGGGGCTTTACTTATCAAATACTATTAGAAGCTTGATTTAAATGTTTATTTTCACCGATGTAACTTTTTAGTGCAATGGAACGCAGGCCCAAGGCTTTAAAGTGAAATACTTGTATATATGCTATATGCAGCTCTTTACCAAGAGCTAGTTGGGCATATCTTTATAGCTGTACCAGCATAGGTTTGCACATATAGGAGGAATAACAAGTAATAAAATGGTCAGTAAGAACTTTTAAGGGTAGCCTAGAACTATCATAAGTTATTTTGTTTAATGTATCTTATACCAATTGAAGGATGGAAACTGAATGTAGTTTTAAGGGGGGTGACCCGCCATAGGCTGAGGGTTTGCGGCCGCTATCCCCGACTTTATGGTTTACTTCTATAGTCTTTAATTACTTCCTTTTTCTTTAAAAGTTCAGCAACCAAATGGTGGCCAAATTAATAAATTGATGAGGTTATAACTAAGCAGTGTTCTAAATGGCGGCCGCCTAGCCCGCCTAGGCGGTAGGCGGCCTCTCTTTGCACCACTTTTCGGTAAACAGTGGAGTAGGCATCCAACGGAGGTTGGCGGTATAGGCGGAGGTGAGGCGGCGTAGGCGGACACTTAGGCGGAGCAATACCTAACAAGATATTTTGGCCAAAAATATTTTGTAAGCATTATGGGGCTATGGTTCACTTTTACAAAACTAAAACTTTATAAATCTTCGTTCTACAACTTAGTTATGCATGGAACACCCTTAAAATATGCATATTATGCAAAAAAAAACTTTGGTAAAATAGTAAAAAATGTTCAAAATGTATCGACCGCCAAGGCGGCACCTAAGAGGTGCCTAGGCGGTAGGCAGACTCTCACCGCCGCACACCAGCCTACAGCCGTTTAGAACCATGTAACTAAGTAGGTCTTGAGTTCAATCTCCACCGCCACTTGATGATTGATTTATATGTTTTCAACTTTTTATAAATTCTATATAATGCCCTCTTAGAATTGAAGTTAATGTATTTTGGCTCCCAACATTATGCCACCACTTCCCGCAACTGACTATAAACTAGGCAAAAAAATGTGTCAAGTTTCTTTCACACATAATAGGATAGGCAATTGCTTTCCCATTAGATTGCTTTCATACGCAAGAGATCTCCAGTGCATCATCTGGCCATTTTGACTTTAGTACATGGCAAGTTCTCTCTCCTCTGACGATCTTAGCACTTCAAATGGAAAGAGGGAATGGAGGCTTAGCATTTTGAAACAGACGGGTAAAACCGTAAAAGTAAAAAAGTATTCAAAGAGGGGATTGCACAAAGCATATTTTTCTTTTGTTTTCTTTTTCTAAAAATACCATGATCCCCTTCTATTTTCTTCGGTACCAAGTATATGAGCCAGTAGGATAAAGTGTAAAAAAAAAAAATCACACTGTAGAGGACAAGTTCCATAACGAGTTTGACACTGACAAAGTGAAAATATGGACCATGATGTAAGGGAATTGTTTGCAATTCAACCTAAACAAAACGAAGTAACAACCTCCGAAAAATCTAGCAATAAAATAACATTTGTAGCAAATACCAAATTCAACTGATTGAAAAAATCTTGCCAAGTATTTTGAGGTCTTAAACTAGGTATACCTACTTTTCAATTTTTGCCCAGTCAGGAAGAATATTTTGCAATAGTAATGTTAGTGGCTCACTAGTCCTTTCATTAAGAAAGTAATCTAATGACTGCTTTAAACTAATATACTTAAAGACTGATACCAAAGTATTTGAAAGCAACTGAGAATATTCATCACGTGCCTCCTGAGGAAGAAAAATATATTGTTCTTTCTTCCTATGTAACAAAAGGTGAACGTAAAGAGAATATATGAAAGTTCAGACATAAAATTGAGTAATTGAAAGAAACATGGTGCACTTCAACTAAGTTTGGTTGACAAATTGTGAGGCATGTGTTTAGACTGAAACAAATTGAAGCAATTAGTACTGATATAATTATGTCAAGCAATTTATAGTCTTCTTATTCAATTTTATTCTCTTAAAATGGTTCATAAGCTATCTTTAAGAGGTCATACAGGTTAGTGAATTTGGACTTTGGGGGAAGAAGAAATGGAAGAAAAGGAAAGGGATAGACGTTACCGATGAGAGGGAAGACGGTGGAAGAGAGAGTTTAGAATCCTCAAAATAACTGCAACAAATCGTTCATGAACTCAAATCCTTCAAGAATTCTCCACTGAAGTAGATCAAACAGATCTACATCGAAATAATCGAAAATAATGTCGAAACTCGATCAAATCGAGAGGGAAAAATAGAGATTCAAGCAAACCTCTGCGACTTCCGTGACGAAAGCCCCTCGCGGCACCAACCTTTGAGAGAGAGGGAGAGATTTCACCATTAATTGGAGAGAAAAAGAAAAAGTTGGAAGAGAGTTTAGAAAAAAAATGGAAGTGAGAGAGGAGAGGAAAAGGCTTTTATCGCGGGCTGCAGAGCCAGATTTGGGAGGGGGCGGTAAAATGAAAAAAAAAAAGTGTGGGAAATAAAATTTGGGACAACACTTTAAAAGTGTTGTATTTAGTATATAATAATATAGGACGTTTTTAAGTGCCTAAAATGTGTTGTTGAATTTATGTTTACGACACTTTTAAAAAGTGTAATAGATGATGATAAATAATTAATTATCACGACATGTTTTAGTAGTGTGTCATCAATAAAACGAATTAATGGCACTTATATAGAAAGTGTCGTAAATAAAGTGTCGTTACTAACCTATTTTGTTGTAGTGAAAACATGGAATTTTCGAAGATAAAACAACAAATTACATACTCGCTAATGTTCTCCTCAATTAGACAGAGCAACTTGATGTTAGATTGAGCAATCGGTGAAGACAGCCCACAACATCCAATACTTCCTCCAACTAGCTCTCGAAAAATGCATTCAGGTTGCTCTTCCTTTATATCAAGAACCTAAGACAAGAGTTCATCAGGAAGCATATTAATATTTAGACCTGACACTAGAAGGTATATAATACAGGACACACTAGAGAATGCTACCAAGCTGCCCCTAGAAGGTAATAAAAAAAATAAAGTATTAAGCCTATAGAATTAAGAGTCAGATACAATTGTAGGATGCATTCAAAAATTGAAACAAATAACTACAAATATAAACTAAATCCTTTTCTTTTCATCATGAACCATGCCAGTTTCTGACTTTGATCGAGTGAGACAAGCAGCTTGGAGGCGAAAGCGGCAGAAGGCGGAAAACAAAGTCACTGAAGGATACCCAACAAGTAGTTCGGAGGTACTCGGAAAAGTGACCAAAAAGGTCAACGAAGCTTGCCCAAAAAGGTCAAGAAGGTTCCCAAAAAAAAGGGTAGAAGGTCGCCGAGAAAGCGCACTAGATGAGTTTTCAAAAACGTTTTGCTATCAATTCAGGTCCATTCTTATAATATTGGTTTCAGGATGGGTGGGCGGCGAGGGTGAGCGTTCGTGTGTGTGTGTGGTAGGTGGGGGATTGGGGGGGGGGGGGGGGGGGGGGGGGGGGGGGGTGCAGTTGTTTCCGAAGCAGCCAGTTTTGGTTGTTCCGGATCCTCCAATTCAGATTCAAAATCTATAGATTTTGACCATACTTAACAACTCGATTTGAATCTGGACTATTCTGATATCAAGTTAAAGTCCCTGCCAATGTACCAGAACTTTAAAGTTATGGCGAGGCTACATTCTTATATAATTCCATGAAAACTGAACCCATTGCTTGTATCATGAAGCGGTCCAATAAGCATGTATTTGTTATGTTACAAATACCATATCTATGTTGCATAGATATAGAAACAATGATTTATTACAAATATCCCGACAATAAAATTTAGGAAAGCGGCAAAACAATTTGGTTTCCGATAACAATAATAGTTGTAAAAGAGGAAAGCACAGTTAGACGCCAAGACATTCGAGGACTAGGCGTAAGCACAAAAGTGAGGCACGCGCCTTAGCAAAGCAAGGCACATAGAATAGAAACTCGACCTTGGAACTGCTTTTGTTGTTCTGTTCCAGGTCATACTTGTTAGCAGCAAAACATGAAAGTTTCAACAGTGACTGAACCCTAGATGGGAGATCGGTGATGCCATTTGTTCCGTATATAAGGTCAAACTTGTTAACTTGCAAAGCAAGGCATGTGGCTAGCTGAAGCAATCCATGCTGCTAGCTAAAGCAAGGCACAACCTCCCTTAGCACTAAAATGCTCACCTAACTTTCAATAACTATGATGTCAAATAAATATATAAAAAGAAATTAACCTTAAATTCTTCTTAAAATAGAAAATAAATTAACAAATGAGAAATATAAATTCAATTAGTTCTATATCGCTATAAACGAAATTAGATGATACTAGAAGCGGATTTGCCACATGTTATGAAAAGCTATGTTAAAAATTCATTCACAGTTCATATGTTCTAAGCATTAGTTCATTTCTCTTGCATTATCACATTTCAGTTCTCCTTTAGCTCATTGGTAAGTCTTAGACAAGGTTCTAAACTGCGGTAGGCGGTTGCGCGGAGGAGAGAGTCCGCCTACTGCCTAGCCTAGGCGGTCGATACATTTTGAACAATTTTTACTATTGTACCATTGTTTTTGCATAATATGCATATTTTAAGGGTGTTCCATGCATAACAAAGTTGTAGAACGAAGATTTATAAAGTTTTGATTTTGTAAAAGTGAACCATAGGCCCATAATGCTTACAAAACATTTTTGGCCAAAATATCTTGTTAGGTATTGCTCCGCCTAGGCGCCCGTCTACGCCACTTCACCTCCGCCTGTGCTGCCAACCTCCGTTGTCCGCCTACTCCACCGTCTACCGAAAAACGGTACAGACAGAGACCGCCTACGGCCTAGGCGGGCTAGGCGGCCGCCATTTAGATCATTGGTCTTAGATATAGTAGACAATGTCTTAAAATCTAGGATAAATTAGGAAGTGTGCTCGACACATATCCTTGAAGTATCCAATACAAATTCAATACAGTAGCTCCATTTCAGTACTTTGCATCATAAACCACAAATGTCAAGACGAGGTACTTTAAGACACGGCTACAACTAACTAAGGAAATATACTTGAACATAATACTGGTTATCGTCATTTTAAATACCCTAGTGATCAATCTAAGAAGCAATCTTTCATTTTAAAAAGAACCATCACTATTTCCTTCGACAACTAAGAAGAAAGGAATTAAAAATGACGTCTCATAATTTAATTAACCATTTGTTGCAGGAACAAATTTACACCAAGACATGCTATAGACAAATCAGCAACTAACAAAGTACCAATCTTGGAGCATTGTGTATTTTAGAGCGTTTGTGTCATTTCCAATCCGTGTCCCACAAGATATGACATGTCACTGATTTTTGGAGTTCCATGGCTTTCTAGAATGAATATAATAACTAGTTTCTACAAATGACATCAAATATTTATTGGTAAAAGCAAGACATGCCAAACGTAATCTGGCACACTCAAATTGGTACCCAAGTCCATGATTATTCCATTTCATATAGTGACATCATTTCTATGTCTAGTGAACCATATTTGTTAGGAAGGCCAAATTGTGAAAGCAAAATAATTTTCTTAATCTGAATATTGATATTTTTTTCACCATAGTTTTCATTTCAAGTGAAAAGAGAGCCGATAAGTAGATAATTTGATAATATTTCAGTAAGTATATGAAACTGGAAAGTAATCCAATACAGATGCTTTCGTTACAGGAACTTCTACTTGCTTTAAGTACATACTTTAATTGTGACTATAAAACTTCCATATAAACACTTATCTTCCTTCCACTTAATTGTCACCATATAATGATCTAAACAGAGATCAGGTATTATTAATAAATTAGCTATTTTGAAAAACATAAAAAAAGTGAGAGTCCGATATAGAAATGAAGATAAACGTCAACCTAGTAAATTGATCTAAGCATATATCTATAAGGCCACCCTTTAACAGTTTGTAATCAATACATAAAAACACGAGAAATGGTGATAACCATAATACGAACCAGCAAATGCTGATTTATATCAATAATAGAGCAATTCAGCATACTTGATCTCAAAACAAAAACAAAAACAAAAGAAATGACATTTACTCTGGAAACAAGTAGTGTATTCATCATACTTGATCCCAATAAATAACTTCAACAAAACCAAGCCAAAACTGAAATTAGCTCTTGCAACATACTCTTGGGTAAGTTTTCGACGGACTTTAGCAAATCAACATACTTTTCATCTGCCTCAATCCTTCTTCCAGAAATAGCATGGCCGTGCTTGGACAAGGAAAGCGTAACTCCTGAAGCTCGGGTAATACCATCCCTCACTTGTTGTCTCAGAAGCTTTTCCTACAAAAGGACACAGTCTAGAGCACTTAATTGATATGAAGTAACAAAAATAAATATAAACAAAGGCTTCCAAGATTTGAGAACCTCTTTCTTAACAGCAAGAAGTTTTTCTTTTATTTCCTTCATTTCATGGAAGAACCTTGTATTTTCTACGTCAATACAATTCCTCAGATTTCTGAAAAAAAAAAAAAAAAAAAAGAAGGTCAGTAAGACTTTGTATGTCAAAAGTACAAATACGACATTCAGAAAGTCAACTTACACTGTCCCGAGAATCTCATCACAAAGAAAGTTCAATATCCTCAGCTTTTCTGATTGATCAAGGTTGTCGTACCCAGATAAGCCCTTGCCAAAAGTGTCCCGAGGCAGAATGTCCAACAGACATTGGGATTTAGTGACGCGTCTTCCTAGTGTTTGTACCCAATTCTCCCTATGTTGATAATAAGAGGAACACTCACAAGTATGTTCAACAAATAAGTTAAAACATATTCTGCACTATGAATGGTGTTTTTTTGTTATTGAACTACAGTGATAGATGTTTCCTCTACTTTATTTATGTTAGTCTAGTAGTTTAAATAGGTGGCTGCTTAGGAAAGGAGACGAGCTATTTGTGCCCTAAAGTGCCTTCTCCTTCTTTTCTTAGTGCTAGCATCCACCTAAAGCTAAAATAATGGACCGAGAATGACAAAAACATGGAATTTTCGAAGATTAAACAACAAATTACATACTCGCTAATGTTCTCCTCAATTAGACAGAGCAACTTGATGTTGAATTGAGCAATCGGTGAAGACAGCCCACAACATCCAATACTTCCTCTAACTAGGTCTCGAAGAATGCATTCAGGTTGCCCTTCCTTTATATCAAGAACCTAAGACAAGAGTTCATCAGGAAGCAAATTAATATTTAGACCCGACACTAGAAGGTATATAATACAGGACACACTAGAGAATGCTACCAAGCTGCCCCTAGAAGGTAATATAAAAATAAAGTATTAAGCCTATAGAATTAAGAGTCGGACACAATTGTAGGATGCATTCAAAAATTGAAACAAATAACTAAAAATTTAAACTAAATCCTTTTCTTTTCATCATGAACCATGCCAGTGTCAACAATAATGGTATAATCTGAGGGCAAACAATTGAAAAGATAAGTTTCTTTCATGAATATAATTGACTTAAAGGTAACATAGATAGTGTCAGCCTCTCATCATCAAATAAGTAACAAGTGAAAGATAACAGATACATAAAACAGTGAACAAACCAGCTTATGTTTGCTCCCCTACTCGGCAATCAAGATGGTCTTAATGAGCAATATTGTTTACCTTTGCAAATGAATTGCAGAAGTCCAAAAATTGAAAAGCAAAACCAATATCTTCTGGGAGAAATTTTACTCCTGCAACTTCCCATAAAGGGCTGCCTTGAGGCAGCACGCTATCTTGTTGGCAATATCCCTCAGGTGCTTCAGTAAGCTTATCTGGCTTGCATAATTCTGAATGAGGCTTATTTCCGCCACCACTAATAACAGATACCTCACTTTGAGCAGTTGGATTGCATTTTACTCCTTTTGAACCCTTCTTCCTCGTATTCCTCTTTTTGTTATTCAAATGCAATCCTTCTTCCTTGTTATCTTCTTCCACCTCAGCACACTGGTTATGACTTCTTTTTGAAGCCGTCGAACCCTTTTGAAATCAACAGAGAAAGTAATGAGCACAAATATCTAATAAAAGTGTGGGTGATCCTCTGACTCATATACCTTATAAGGACTATCTAGAGCAGCATTGGGAATTTCTGCCACATGTATAGAATTCATGACATCGGAACATTGGTGATGATTCAATATTTCATGAACCGTGCTGAACCCACTTTGCTTGGCAGCATCTGTTAGACGTCCTATCGGTCGGGACCCTTTCTTATGCCTGTAGGTCACAATATCCCATGTCAACCATAAAATCTTAGAAATAAAGGTGGACATAAAAAATCACTTACATGCAATCGCTACAATTGCAGATACCCCGACATTTGGGACAATTCCAATCTTCTAGTTTAACAACTTTTTCTGCATTCTCTCCATATCTATCTCCAACAAAACATTCACATCAACTGAAGATAACTTTATTGAAAAGAGAACAAATCATAAACTATTAACTAATAAAAAGTCAAAGATTAAAACCTATTGAGGAGACATCGGCGGCAATACGAACGAGTGCAGAGCTTGTCCTTCTTTAGCTTCTTGCAATAGGCCATGACATCTACTTTCTTATGCCGGCACTGAAGCAAAGAATGAAAGATAAATTTATAGATCCAGATAATAATAATAATAATAATAATAATAATAATAATAATAATATATTAAGTTCCGTGGACAGGCTTTGGTTTTTCTCATGGTTTAAAGTATCGGCCGATACCGATCCGATACGGCCGATACCAATACGGTTTGGCTTGTTCCGATCCGATACCGACCGATACCAAATATTGACCGATACCGACATTGGGGGTCTTTGTTCCGGTCAATTCGGCAAAACCAATCGGTAAGGGTGACTACTATTTCATATAATTTCAAAACTACTAAGAAATAACGCTGAAATAATGTATAAAATATATGTTTTTAAATGTAAATAATTTATTAATAATTATTTGTTTTCCGATACCAAAGTCCGATACTCCGATACGATACCGCCGATACTACCGATATTGCCGATACCAATACTCATAGGAATAGTCCGATACCGATTCCGATACCGATATTGTGAACCTTGGTTTTTCTTAGTTAAAATCAGATCATATGGGGGTGTGCTTTCTATTGGGTAAATTTGAATGTCCATAAATATAGTTAAGATATGTTACGTGGGTTTTGATTTTATAACATGGGTTTTGATTTTTCTTAGTAAACTCTACTGTAATAAATGAAGTAAACTTGAATTTTATAATAAAGGATTTGATTTTTCCTGGCGCCCCCATTTGTAATTAAAACTATATATTCTTGGTGGAAATATATCATTCCACGACATTCATAATTAAAACTAGATGTTCTTGATAGAATACAAGATTCCGTGACATGTTTTTTTTACTTAGCTAATTGATATTAAACTAAAAAAAATTGGTAGAACATATGAAAAAACATAGGAAAGTTGAGATTTTTTGTGGCATGGATTTTGTTTCTCAATGATTCTGAAAAGTGATTGAAACTAAATTTCTGAAGATCTCTAAAGAAGAATATACCTGATGACAATACTTCCCATTCTCCTCGGTGCTATTGTTGCTCTCATTACCAATCGCCATTGATGAAGACTCTGGAGGAAGTGAATACTAAAGAAGAAAAACATGGTTTTTATTTTTCTTGGCTCACCCCATTTGAAATTAAAAATTGGACAGCATTGGTGGAATATAAGATACCGCAACATACATAATTAAAACAAGATATCATTGGTGGAATATAAGATTCTGCAACATTCATAATTAAACTAGATGTGCTTGATAAAATATAAGATTTCGTGACATGGGCTCTGAATCTTCTTAGGTCAAGATAAGACTCAACAACATGGGTTTTGATTTTTCTTGGCTCATTGATAACAAAAACAGAAGGAAAAAAAATGGTAGAACATATAAAAAATAGGAAATATTAGATTTTTAATTTTTAAAGTATATTTTTGAAGACCTTTGAAGAAGAAGAAGAAGAATATATCTGATGGCAAGACTTCTTATTCTCCATAACATAGTTGTTGTTCTTACTGCCAACTGTCAATTGATGAACACTGCGGAAGAATTGAATACTGAAGAACAACAAAAAAAGAAGAAGAAAAAGGCAAACATTATTCAAAGAACTTGGATATCCTCCAGGCAATATCAGGGAAATATTTTTCGGGTCGATGTTAGAAAATGTTTGGGGTATTAAAATGAAAAAATTGGGGATTGATGTTAGAAAAAATTTAGAGCTTCAAGAACGAAATTTGGGGGTTCTCTGAATGGTAAGAGTAGGGTAGCTTTCCATCCACGTTTATCAGTTGCGTTCTAAAAAACACAAATACTGAAAACCAAGATACTGATGGGAACGGAAAATGCTGCAACACAAGTGAGAAACCAGACTAGCCCATAAAGTGATGTAGTACCTCTCCTTCTTGAGTTCCCCCTTGAGTTTGTGTAAACTCCTAGCAAATCCTTCTTTGAGAGATCTGGTTCTTCAATCTTGGTAATGAGAATTTGTGTGATGCTATTTAGGAAATGAAATTTGGAGGGTTATATCGTGTCTAAACGGAGAACAAGAAGAAAATTCCGAAAATAGTATTAAATGCTAATTAACAACTTTTAAAATTTTATGGGTAACTTGAAATCAACATGCACCTCGAGTAACATGTGGCCCCTTGTTTTAGTTTTTACCATTTTGAACGAGATTAGGTTCATGAATGTATGCAAATTCATGAATACACGGGAATACAATAACACAGATTCAGTGAACTTTATTTTATTATCTGATGTTGAATTGAACAACCACTGAAGACACTCCATGAGATGAAAGCATGTATTCAGGTTGTGGTTCATTTACGACCAGCCAAACTCTACATTTGTGATACGACTTGCAAAATGTTGCAAGCAACAAAAGTTACATGGCATTTCCATTTACAGACAACTATAAGGGCATTTCCTCTAGCATTAGCAAATGCCATTTGAGGCAATTTTTTAATCGTTGGTTAAATGGAAAAACTTAAGAATATAATGCCATTTGCATCAAGTAAATCTCGGCGCACTCAACTACTAAAATTAGACCAACTAGGGCTGAAAATCAAACGAACGAGATCGAACAAACTGTGTTCGAACTCGGTTCGACTAAACTATCGAACAAGTTTTCTTCGAGCCGAGCTTAAGATCGAGCTCAAAAATGGTGTTTGAACTCGGTTTGATTATAGGCTCGAAACAATCGAGCTCAACTCGATTTAGCTCTCGAGCTCGGACGAACATGAACCGAGCCCGAGCCAAGACCGAACCAAAGCCACATTAAACTTTTTGTATTGTTACTATCAAGTCTTAGAAACTTTTTTGTTGAATTATTTATGCTCTTTACATCATAAAATTACCATAATATAAATAACAAAAAGAGAGTAAAATTTCTAAGACAATTTATACACATCTATCATATATTAGGAAAAGTCCTAATACGAGAAACCGAGTCGAACAACCTATGGTTGAACTCGGTTCGAACACCATTTCGAACAAAAAAATTTCGATCGAGCTCGGTATCGACCTGCCCACGAACAAACTTTGAACCGAGTCGTTTTACAGTCCTAAGACCAACCCGGTTTATTATATATCAGCTATATATGTGTCAACCAAAGTTACTGGGATGGAAATGACACGACACGTCAATCTTTTAGATTTTGTAGGTACTTCCTAATTATCAACCAAATCAGACAAATCTAGAACCCAAGAAAATAACGCAGATCTTTCCTCCAAAAGAAATATTGCGAGAATGCTTCCCCATACAACCGAAATAGAGTGGAAGTAGTTTGGAAGCATATGTATATGTGAAGTGGGTTTCTTAGAGGAGTCAAAGAGGAGAGCGAGATTTTGTGGAGCCAGTCTGGTATTTGTTAAATTGCTCCAACAAAACAGATGTGCAAGCGGGTTGTCATTGTATCAAGTAAAATACAACCCAAATGGATATTGGACACTATATTATCGGGTTGGGGTTTTGAGCTTTTCCAGTTCAAAATTTTGTAAAATCAAAAATCTAGCCTGGACAACTATCAAACCATAATTTTAATTGTCTTACCCTGTATTATCAAACCCTCTATTAAAAGTAACCAAGTATTGTGAAGTAAATCTCCTAGAGTCGACGCCTCATGCCATATTTTCATGAACCCTGCTATTTGGCCCGCGGGCGGGTTGGCATTGGCAGGTCAACAGTGTGGACCCCATGCTAACAGGGGGGCCAATGGAGAAGTTCCATGCAGGCGGGCGGGCTGGCCCGCCTACGGGCTAAAAAGCTTTTCCCTATTTTCATATGTAAGACTAATTTATCACCGCTTAAGCATAAATCAAACTCCAATCTATCCTCCTTTCTACTTCAACCCTATTAAATATTTGCATATAAAGGTATGTTGTACATAAAAATTTAAAACCTCTTCCGATTAATCCCTATTTTCTTCTTCCTCTTCCTCCTCAATTCAAGAAACAAAAAAAAATTGATCAAGAAGGCTTACAGAGGCTTTAGAACAATCGTTATGCCACAAGAGCCTTTTTGGGATGCTTTGAGGTCATGTGCGGCACATGACCTTAGATGGACGGAAACAACTTAAATGAGACGGCAGTGGGAAAAGTGGGGGAAAAATAACGGTAGGGTGACTATAAAATATAGAAAATAATGTAACAATTTACAAATGCATGTAACATTTAGGAATATATATATATGACCTGTCATAACTAATATAAACATTTTAATGATATCAGAACTAAGTATAAAATATTATTGCAAAATGTAACATATTATTACTAAATTTAACTATAACAACACGTAGCCAATTAGTTAAACATTTAGTTTAGAGAGGGTCAGAGATCCTACGTTTTCGGTTCTAATAATATTAGCAAATAAATAGCTTAACAATTATGTGAAGGTTCAACACGAGAAAAATGAGGAGAGTAAGCCAGAGAGAGAGAGAGAGAGAGAGATGGGGGGAGACTGCGAATCGGAGAAAAGAGGAAAGACGTAGGAAAATAAAGGGGTATAAAGGTCCTTTTATATTTTTTTAATTGTTTTTTATATAATTAAACAGGGTTTTAAAGGAATAAATTTTACAACAAGGGTTTCTACCATGTTTCTAAAAGATGGAGGAAGCCGTACAAAATTTCCCATATATTTTATGTTATGCATGTTAAGAATTTAATTCTTTGATGGAAATTGGAACTCAATCAAAGATATGATTGTCCTTAGTATAGCTAGTACTTGAATAATGTGAAAAAAGTTTTTAACCAAAAAATTGTTTCAAATCATGTACTAGACTCAAGCTGCGAGGTAGATCGGGAGGCCCTGAAAATCGGACCGGACAAGTCAACACAAAGCTGATCCGTAGCCGCATGGTCAAAGCTCGGACCTAGCCGAACTCGCACTCAAACCAGGTCGGTCGGGCTGGGTTCCGTCTTTACAAGCTAGGCCCGAAACCCGTCCGTATAAAACCTGGTCCAGGCTGGGTTTTAATGCTAAAAACTGGTGGCGGGGACCTACTAGGACCGTTTCTCCCCCCTCCCCCATGTTCACACGACTATTGGGTGTATTTTACCAATATATCACTCTAGTAGTTGACTGTTTTGGGATATTGTGGTAAACCCTCCCTCCATACCCCATTTTTTGGTCGTTTATGAATAATGAGGACGACAATTTGGTCCTTTCGACTAAAATGACAAAAATCCCACATAACAGCCATAAACGATTTTACTGAAAGGTTATTTTGGCAACTGTTGCCTTCAAAAACTCTATATATATGGTTCATTTCAATCTTACTATCACAAATCAAATCTTTTATACTCTCTTGCTTTGTCACCAAGTACAGCTTACAAGCCTGTAGGCTCTAGTAGGAACACAAGCCAAGCTGAACGCTCAGGCAAGCACAATATACGTATATAATAGAACAGAAATCGAAAGCTATACTAAAGCAGTTTAAGAGAGAGAGAGAGAGAGAGAGAGAATCTAAGTTAAAGGAATTTAAGAAATCGGAAAGTAAAGCTAGACAATTAAAGTGTGAACTTTAATCACTAAAGGTACAGTACGCACGGTAACGATAATAATGGAATGCAAACTAGTACCGAAGCAAAATACAAAGCAATCAGTCAATATGCGTGGCAAGCACTACTCTATGCTATGATAATTGTGTCGAGCTCTTATGCCACTAACCTAGAGACTGGGAGCTACACCAAGTTCATGTACAACCTATGTTAGACCCAAGTATGACATGCGGTGATAGGTGACAGGTGATAGGTGGTGTCACGGTGTGCGTCATGGTATCCCATGCTTTAACTGATTGAGAATAAGTCTTGTTACATAGCCTGCATGTTCCCGTACCGCTAATTGATTTGGGATATAGTGTCCTACCATTTTAATGATCTAGGTTGCTAACTCTATATATATATATATATATATATATATATATATATATATTGTTAAAAAAAAAAAAAAAAAAAATATATATATATATATATATATATATATATATATATATATATATATATTGGGGGAACTGGTAAATTATTTCGGGAATCACTCCCACTGGGATTCGAACTCCTGACCACTCGGGCCGCATGCATCGCTCTTAACCACTAGGCTAGAGGTCATTTGCATAACTATATATATATATATATATATATATATATATATATATATATATATATTTTGGAAAAAGGGTAAATTTTATTCCAAAAGCAATAATCATACAACATACAATTCAAAGTGGGACTCCCGCTCATCAATTCCCCATAACATTTACATCAAAATCGATGTTATGAAGAATGCCTCCCATAGGGGTGACCAGCCCCTCAAATATCCGACGATTTCGTACCCGCCAGACATGCCAGACTGAAGCAGCTAGACGAACTCTGGCGGTCCGAAACCAGTCCTGTCCTCGACCCCTGCTATCCCGGAGCACCGTGATGATGTCTCCAATTCCCTTTCCGGAGACGCACACTCCCAACACTCTACTCTGCGCGGACTAGATCTGCCAAGCCAGAGCGCACTCGAAGAAAATATGTCTAATAGATTCCTGCTCCATACCACATAGCACACACTTGGGATCCGGAACTGGCACTCCAAACGAACTCAGGCGATCCCTAGTCAAGAGGCGGCCCAGTAGCAGCTTGTAGACACAAAGCTGCATCTTCCTGGCCAGACCCTTGCACCAAATGAACTCGAAGTCAGGGCTCTGCGGAAAGGTGCGCCGAATGAGGTTGTAGCAGCTCCGGAATTGGAACTCCCAAGTTCCCGGAGTTGCTCTGACGGCTCCCAAATCCACCGATCAGCAGGCAAAGCTGGATCAATGGCAATAGTACTAATGATCCCACCCAGCTCCTCAGTAAACCGATACGACTCCGAACTCCACTCCCCATCGAGAATGATTCGACTACAAGTCAAACCACGCCTGTCCTCCTGATGAGACGGGGCTCCCCTGATATCCAAAAGCGAACGTCGATCAATCCAAGGATCCCGCCAGATGTCAGTGCCAGACCCATCTTTCATGACCTTCCGGATTGCCGATTTGAGCACCCCCCCTGTGTCGCAGAACAGTCTTGAACGTGACTAAGTGATTGTTGTCAGTAGTACACGTCCAAAAGTTGCCCTGCTTCACGTATCTGCTGTGCATCCAGTCCGCCCAGAGAGACCCCCTGGTGATGAATTTCTAAGCCAGCTTAAGCGCGGAGGCCTCCCTAATCTCCAGCAACGGCCTGAGCCCTACTCCTCCCTCCTTCCTGGGTCGACAGAGCTGCTCCCAGGCGATCGCATGCATATCCCCCCTCCAAATGAAATCTGCACATAGCCGCTCCAGTTTTTGAATAGTGGCAACAGGTAGGAGGATGGATTGTAGCCAGAAATGGGCCACAGCCGAAATCACCGATCTAACAAGCTCGATGCATCCACCAAATGACAAACCGGCAGTTTGCCATCCTCCCACTCTTCTCTGGACATACTCCACCAGACTATGGCAGTCCTGATCCCGCACATAGTTGACTTTGAGAGGCACTCCTAAGTATCGCACCGGAAGATCACTCCTCGCAATACCCAACACAAAGGTCCGCTCCTCCTTCTGGGAGCATAGGGAGCTGAAGTAAACCCGACTCTTATCCTTATTCATCTGGAGGCCCGAGAAGGAATTCAATTCTTCCGTAATCGTCGCAAGTGTCTGCAAACCCTCCTCCGACGGCTGGATGAATACCAAGAGATCATCTGCATATATAAGGTATGTGACTGGGGGGTCCACCCTCCGAAACAAAGGAACCAGCCTCCCACGGTGCACTGCCAGGTCTATCAAACATGTGAAGTATTCCATGACAAGCGTGAACAGGTAAGGGGACAGGGGGTCACCATGCCTAAGCCCACGGTTGCTCTGAAAATTTCCATAAGGAATACCCTAGATGAGAACAGAGAAAGTGGGAGATGTAATGCACTCCCGGATCAGTGCAACCCAGTGGTCCCCGAAGCCCATGGCGGTCATCAGATGACAGAGGAAGTCTCGATTGACCATGTCATACGCCTTCCTCAGGTCCAGTTTCACACAAGCCTTCGCCCCTCCGGGTTTGCTGAAGCCCCTCACCATCTCGTGAGCCATGAGGCTGTGCTCAGCAATCGACCTTCCCTTGATGAACGCAGCCTGGTTCGGAGATACCAAGTCCTGCATGATCCTCTCCATCCGACGGCACATAAGGTGCGTAATTATCTTATAAAGATAATTACAACACGCAATCGGTCTGAAATCCGCCAGTGTTGTCGCTCCCTCCTTCTTTGGCACCAAGGTCAGGAAAGTATGATTGAGCTCCTTCAGAAGCTTCCCATTAATGAAGAATTCCTGCACCACTTCCAAGACCTGATGTTTCAGAATGTCTCAGTGGCGTTTGAAGAATCCACTGCCGAAACCATCCGGTCCAGGGGCCTTGTTGGGATCTGTCATCTTGACAATAGATTCCACCTCCTCCAAAGTAACGGGAACAAGAAGAATGATATTCCCATACGGAGTCACCAATCCCTTCATAACAATCTCTGGAAACACAGACAGGTAGTCAGTCTGGAAATATAACTCAGAATAGTACCTGACAGCCTCGCCCTGGATCTCAGTCGGCGTCCCACCAGGATGCCTTCCGCATCAAGTAGCTGGAAAATGTGATTCCTGTGCTGTCTTGTACGGATAACGTTATAAAAGAACTTGGAACAACGATCGCCATCCTTTAGCCAGGAGCATTTGGCCCGCTGAGCCGTGATAATCTCCTTCTGAAGCCTCAGGATGTTGACTTCTTCGATCAGCTCCTTCTCTCTAGCCGCCAGGTCCCCATTAAGAATGTCAGCTTACATGTCCTGATGGATGGCCCGCAATCTTTGTGGCAACCCCTTCACCCAACTCCGAAGAGCCTTCTTTGTGGCCTTGAGGCGTCGCACCAAGCGGAACTGGGCCGTCCCCTGCTGCTAGTGAGCCCCTCCGAGACAGCCTCCAAGTAGCCCTCCGAGAGATACCAACTGCTGTTGTACCTGAAAGGGCGGGCCTTCCCAGGGGACCGAGAGGTGAAGCCAAACCTGATGGGAGAATGATCGCTCGTCCCAGCAGCCAGACCCTCCGCCGACGAGTTTGGGAAGTGCCGGAACCATTCCCCATTGCCCAGAGCTCGATCCAGCTGGCAGTCTACCCGGTTACGGGTAGCTTCGTTGTGCCATGTCCAGATGAAGCCTGAGCGAGACAAAACCCTGGAGCCCCGCAAGAAGGAGGCATCTCTGGAAATCATACAGAATAGAGTCTGGAACTGGACGACCACCCACCTTCTCCCCCCGGTATAGAAGGGCATTGAAGTCCCCGATCAGAAGAAGTGGAAGGGACGACGAATCAGCAGCAGCGGCAACACGGGAAATGTCGCTCCACAGGGTCTCCCGTCTCCTTCTGTCATTGTAGCCGTAAACCGCCCCCAGCAAGAACCGAAAGCCACCCTTGTTGTAGAAGGAGATGACAATCAACTGCTCCGTCAACAAGATCAGGTCTCCCTCCCAACTCTTCGAGTTCCAACGAACCCAAATCCTGGCCATATCACATAGAGCCAGGTTGTGCAGTTGGGCCCAATGAGCTGGGGTCCGACGAGCAAGAGTCTTTTCACCTTTAATCTTAGATTCCAAAAGCACAGAAATGTCACATTTCTCTCTATGAAGCATCCCATAAATCTCTCTCCATCTCCCTAGCGAACACGTCCCCTTCACATTCCAGACGATAATAGACATTAATTAATGAGAGGATGGGTCCCCCGAAGAAACACCCGAATCAGCACCTGGGGAGTGTGCTACATCCGTCGCTAAAATATCCTCCTCCATCCCAGTCGGAATGGCCTGCTGGGGAACAACCTGAGAGAGCACCAACGCCCAGGCAAGATTATCAACACACACCGCCTCCTCACTGTCAGTGGAGGGGCCGTCCCTCAGCGGACCGACAGCACGTCTCTTCCTACAGTAAACCTTCCCCTCAGCCGATCCGCCTCTGCCTCGCGCCTCAATCCCCGAGGCCACCATGCCTCTAGTAACAATACTACTCTGCCCCAGACAGGTGGTCAGCGCCCCACACGTGGGAGCAAGCTGAGTAGAGACAATGAGGCTCATCTCACCATTACTCACTGGATGAGTAACCACCCCCGCCAAGCCCTCCTGTCCACTATCATCTCTGAAATCCATGTCGCAGGAAGAGTCTGGGGCCTCACTCCGGGTATTAGAAGGCTCCACCTGAGGTCCGACCGCCGAACAAGCATTGGCCAGGTGCCCAAAGCAGGAACAACGTGAACAGGTAGGTGGTACCCATTCGTATTCCACCTTCTGGGTAAGCACCATTCCAGAAGGTATCTCATACTCCACCACCTCCGGTAACTCTCCCCCAGCTCGGATCTCCACAAAAATTCTGGCGTACATCAATCTCGACCGAAAGGCAGCAACTTCGTCTGCCTTGATCGGGGTGCCAACCAAGCTCGCCAATGACCTCTAGCTCAAGTGGTTAGACAGAGGCATATCCTCCCAAGAGGTTGCAGGTTCGAGCACCGGGAGAAGCATATTTAATTCCATGTGGAGGAATAAATGTGAGTGCGGGCCGGATGTGGGTGCGATGCAAGTGCGGTGCCGGTGCAGGCCTTCGGGCTAGGAGTGTGACCTTCGTGCTGAGTTTGTACGCCTTCGGACCATGAGTCTGTAACACAATTACCTTGTCCCTATATATATATATATATATATATATATATATATATATATATAGGAACCAGGTAAATTGTTTCTGGAATCGCTCTCACTGGGATTCGAACTCCTGACCACTCGAGCCGCATGCATCTCTCTTAACCACTAGGCTAGAGGTCATTTGCAAATGGGGCATTCTGAGAATTGAACTCGGGACCTCTCACACCCAAAGCGAGAATCATACAACTAGACCAAATACCCACATGATATATATTTTTTTTGGAATAAGGGTGAATTTATTCCTCGCATATAGCGGAAAAGGTATTACAATACATAAACATCACAACTTTCCATGCCCCAAATTATAATATTATGGGGCCATTACTGATACATCAAATTCTATGTTATGTAGAATTCCCATAGGGGGGTAGTCAAGCCCTCGAAAATACGTCTGTTACGCTCCTTCCAGATGTGCCAAATGGACGCGGCGAGACGAACTCTTGCTCTTCTGGCCCACCCCGGATCCCGGTCTCTGTGATCTCGGATCCAGCTGAGAATGCTCCGGATGTCTCTATCCACCCCAACTCCTCTCAGCTGCGCGCACTGCTCAGTCTAAATGTGCCAGGTCACCGGACATACAAAGAAGAGATGTCCCATAGATTCGTCCTCCCCATTACATAGCACACATTTGGCATCCGGGATCTACATCCCAAACCTGAGGAGTCTGTCTCTCGTCATCAGTCTACCCCGTAGAAGTCGGTATGCACATAGTTGCATTTTTCGGGCAACCCCCTTGTCCCAATTGAAGTCCACCTCCTCAGTCCGGTCGTGGTGGGTCCGAACCAAGTCGTAGCAGCTACGAAAGCAGAATAGACCTGACCCGCCCCCCGTACCTGGGCCGGCCCAGCTCCAGGAATCCCCATGCTGGCTAGCGTCAATAGTAATAAGGCAAATCTCCTCGGCAAGTTGAGCAGTCTATGGATATCCTTCTGGCCTCCAAACTCCATCTCCGATGATCCGACTGTATGTGAGCCCCCTGCCCGCTTCTCTGTCCAGCTGACCTCCTAATATCTCGAGCAAGGATCTGGAACCCAACCAAGGGTCTAGCCAGAGATCGGTAGTCATCCCATCTTTCATGTTCCTGCAGATAGCGGCCTGAAGCACCGGTCGACACCTCAGAATGGCCTTGAACGTGACCGAGAAATTGTTGTCTATCCTGCAGGCCCAGAAGTTAGTCCTCCTTAAGTATCTGTTCGTCATCCATTCCGCCCAGAACGACCCCCCCTGATGAATCTCCAGGTCATCTTCACACAAGCTGCCTTCCTGACCGCATGAAGAGGCCCCAACCCCACTCCTTCCTCCCGAGGCCGACATAGCTGGTCCCAGGAGATCGCATGCATCCCTCCCCTCCAGATGAAGTCAGCACAGATGGCCTCTACTTTTCAAATAGTAGCCGTAGGGATCTGGATAGACTGGAGCCAGAACATCGTGATGCCCGCAATAACCGAACGCACCAACTCAATCCATCCGCCAAATGATAGACCCGCAGCTTGCCAGCCTTCTACTCTCCTCTGTCCACTCCCAAGGCGAAGGCTCTCTCCTCCTACTATATACACCGGGAGCTGAAGTAGACTCTGCTTTTCTCCCTGTTTAACTGGAGCCCAGATAGCCGTCCGAACTTCTCCATAATGTCAGAGAGCGCTCTCATTCCCCGCATGGAAGGCTGGAGTAGCACCAATAAGTCGTCAGCATAGATCAAATGGGAGACAACCGGACTCACCAACCGGAAAAGGGGGACGATCCTCTTGCTAAGCACCGCCTTATCCATCATGCATGTAAAGTACTCCATCACCAAGGTAAATAAATACGGGGAGAAGGGGTCACCATGCCTCAACACCCTGTTGCTCTTGAAGTAGCCATGCGGCGTGCCCTGGATGAGGACTGAGAAAGTAGGGAAGCAAATGCACTCCCTCACCCTCGCAACCCACCTCTCGTCGAACCCCATGGCAAGCATCAAATGACACAGGAAGTCCCGGTTGACCGTGTCATAAGCTTTCCGGAGGTCCAGCTTCACACAAGCCTTCATCTCCCAGGTTTGCTGAACTCCCTCACCATCTCATGAGCTAGCAGGCTGTGCTCCGCTATCGACCGGCCCTTGATGAACGCTGCTTGATTCTGGGACACCAATCCCTGCATAATCCCCTCCATACGCCTGCACATAAGATGAGTGATAATCTTATAAAAAAATTACAGCAAGCAATGGGCCGAAAATCTGCAAGTGAGGTCGCTCCCTCCTTCTTATGAACCAGCGTCAAGAATGTGTAGTTCATCTCCTTCAGAAGCCTGCCCTCCGCAAAGAACTCTTGTACCGCCGCCAGAACAGGGGCCTTAAGCACACCCCAGTGTCGCTTAAAGAACCCTGAAGAGAAGCCATCAGGCCCGGATGCGTTGTTAGGATTAGCCTTCATCACAATGTCTTCCACCTCCTTCATCCTCACAGGTGCCAAAAGCAGGCTGTTCCCATGGAGCGACACCAGTCTCTTCGTGACAAGGGCTGAAAACGTGCTAGTGTAATCCGTCTGTTGATATAAGTCAGTGTAAAATCTGACGGCCTCCTCCTGAATCTCTACCGGGTCTCCTACAAGACGTCCCTCGGCATTCAGAAGTCTGGGGATGCTGTTCCGGTGCTGACGGGTACGGATCACATCGTAGAAGAATTTGGTACAGCGGTCTCCATCTTTGAGCCAAGTACATTTAGCCCTCTGCGCCGCACTAATCTCCTCCTGCAGTCTCATGATGTTGACCTCCTCAATCAGGATCTTCTCCTTAGCCGCCAGCTCCCCGTTCAGAATGTCAGCTTGGAGAGCCATCTGAGTGTCCCGAAGCTCGGCTTCCTTATCTGCCAGAGAAGTCCGCGGTCTCGTCGTCACCCAACCCCTGAGAGCACGCTTGAGCTGCTTGAGTTTGTGAACCATGCGGAACTGAGCCGTGCCATCCCGGAAGTGCTGCATCTCTCCCGTAACCACCTCCTCATATCCAGCCGACAGATACCGGCTGTTGTTATATCGAAACGGCCTCACCCTCAAAGTGGGTCTCTCACAGAGGCCAACCCGGATAGGAGAATGGTCGCTAGTACCCGCCGCAAGACCTTCCGCCACCGAGTTCGGAAAGCACCTAAACCACTCACTATTGCCCAAGGCCCGATCCAACTGACAAGCAATCCGATTATGTGTAGCCTTGTTGTGCCAAGTCCAAATATGTCCAGCTCGCTCCAGCCCCCGCATCCCTGACATAAGCAGACACCTCTGGAGGTCATATAAGATCGAGTCCGGAACAGGACGACCTTCCACCTTCTATTGACGAAGCAGCATAGCATTGAAGTCCCACATGATGAGCAGAGGGAGATGCATGTTGTCCGCCATAAGACCCAAATGCACAATGTCCTCCCACAAAGCCTCCCGGAGTCTCCGGTCATTGTGCCCACATACAGCACCCAGGATGAATCGGAACCCGCCTTTGTTCTCGAAAGTAATGCCGATGAGTTGTTCTGATTTATGGATCTGCACCCCCTCCCAGCTACCTTGGTTCCTCCTAACCCAGATCCTTGCCATACCGCAAAGATCTAAGTTGTGAATGTGATCCCAGTTTGCCGGAGTCCTACGCGAGAGCATAGCGGCCTCTCTAATCTTCGTCCCCAGCAGGATAGCAATGTCGCACGACTCTCTCCTCAGAACCCCTCCAATCTCCCTCCATCGTCCTATGGAACACCCCCCTAATGTTTCATGCTAGGACCGACATCTAATTAATAGATGAGGGGTCCCCTGGAACTCGTCTGGATCGACACTCGAGGGAAGTGTCTCATCTGCCTGATCAATGACTGCATCTACCATGGAAGAAGGAGCAAGATGGACCTGAATCCTGCTAAGAGTAAGTGTCCAGTCAGGATTGTCTTCAGTCTGGTCATCCATATCCCTCGCCTGAGGGATATCCTCCCGTGTGGCCGGAGCGTGTCTTTTCCTGCTGCTGTATACCATGATCGCCGGGGAGGCCTCCATCACCATCTGACCACTATCGGCCGCACTCATACCCCTGGTCACCATGGTCCTCTGTGGCCTGAACGGGACCAGTGCACTATGCGTGCTCTCCTGTCTCTGCGGTGATCCTGACTCCAGCCTCCTATCGACCTCCATCACTGTGTCCTCCTCCATATGTCTGTCTGGCGCCGTCTCCCCAGGCAAGTGACTGGGGGCCGTCTCCTTCCCAGGTGCCTCCGTCTGAACCGCCTGTGGCCTGGCGGCCTCCTTCCTCTTGTATTTGCACGGACTGGTAGTGTGCCCAAAGCACTCGCAGTAAGAACACATGGGAGGGACCCAGTCATACTCCACCGCCTGTGTCAGAACCTCCCCAGACGGTACCTGATACTCAAGCATACTCGGTAGCTCCGAGCCCGCCTTGATCTCCACGAAGACCCTGGCATATATCAGTCTGGTACGAAAAGCAGTGGCCTCGTCTGCTTTGATCGGCTTCCCCACAAGGCTGGCAAGTCTCATGAGAAGCGGGATGCTCCAGTACTTAACTGGGAACTCTGGGAATCGGATCCAGATGGGAATAGCGTTCAGCACCTCCTTCTCACACCTCAGCTCCGACGTCCACTCCTTCAATATAATGAGTCTCCCATCAAATGACCAAGGCCCTCTCTGCAGGATCCTGGACACATCCTCCGCTAGTCCAAATTTGACATAATAGAACCCGTTCTCCCGAGAGAAGAATTCCATGCTACCTTTGGGTCTCCAGACACGCTCCGCATAACCCCGAATTTGGCCATAGAACGGCTTGTTCACTAACACATACAGCACCAGAGTGTTCTTCCAGAATTCTGAAACCACCGCTATTTCTTCGGCGGGAAAATACGCCCGAAGCCCTCCTCCAACCGACATCGGTGAGACAAACTCCATCGACATCGGACTTTTCGTAACCACTGGCGTGCATACCTCCTTCCATGACCGAGGCCTCTGCTCCTCAGGGTGCATCCTAGTCGGAGAGTTCGCAGGACCCGGACTTGTCCTGCCGGTATCAGTAGCAATACCATTAGCCTTCTCTGCCGCCGTCGCCTATGGCCTCCAACTCGAAACAGTGCGCACCGTACCTCCCCTACGACGACGGGGATCCACTGTGCCGATCAAAGATCGATTCCCATAATTTCCTGGCCCCGCCCGCCCCGATACTTGGGCCTGGGCCCCACGTCGTCCTCCAGCACGTCGTGTCGTCACCGTCTGCCAGCCTGCATCACCAGTGTCGTCCCCTACGGATCCGAACTCGAACACTGAAGCCGCTCCGCCGGAGGAGGAACCTCCCGTGCCGCCCGACCCCCCCCCCCCCCCCGCCCGGGGGGTCCCCCTGCATCCGCCCGACCCCTCCCCACCTTGAGGGGTCCCGCCGCCGCCGCCCGACCCCCCCCCCCCCCGATCGGGGGGGTCCCCCTGTGGCCACCGCCGCCCGACCCCCGCCCCCCGAACGGGAGGGTCCCCCTGTTGCCGCCGCCGACCGACCCCTCCCCCCCCCCCCCGATCGGGGGGTACCCTTGTTGCCGCCGCCGCACGTCACCCCTCGCCGGGGAGGGGGGGGTTCCCTTTGTGGCCGCCGCCGCCCGACCCCCCTCGCCTAGGGGGGTCCCTTTGTGGTCGTCGCCCTTTCCTCCAAACCGCCGAAACCCACCCCCCCCCCCCCCCCCCCGCGAGAGGATCGGGGGGACGGGGGGGGGGAGGGGGCGTAGTAGCCGCCATAGGGGAAACCCTAACAGAGCTCTCCAACATTACCCCCACATGATATATATATATATATATATATATATATATATATATATATATATATATATATATATATATATATTGGAAAAAGGGTAAATTTTATTCCAAAATCATACAATACTCATACAACATAAATACGGATGGTCGCCCACCCGTCAGTCAACCATTTCTTTTACATCAATCTCCAGATTATGGAGGATAGCAACCGAAGGGGTGATAGGCCCCTCGAATATGCGTCGATTCCTCTCCCGCCAAACATGCCAGACAGCAGCTGCCAGCCAAATCCTAGCAATCTTGAACTAGGCCAAGCCTCTCCCTCTGCAATCTCGAATACTCGTGATGATTGCTCCAATCGACCTGCCAGCGATACCTCCACCCAGCATACGGTTCTGCTCAGACCATATTGACCATGCAACTCCACAATCAAAAAATAGATGAGACATCGATTCATCCTCCAAATCGCAGAGAGCACACTTCGGATTGGGGACCTGGATCCCAAAAGAGAGGAGTCTGTCCCTGGTCAGCAGGCGACCAAGGAGTAGGTGATACATACAAAGCTGCATTTTTCTGGTCATATCCTTGCACCAATGAAGTCATAATCACCAATTGGGGGATTGGCATGCCGCAAAAGGTTGTAGCCACTCTGGAAGGAGAACTCTCCCGAGGCAGTACCTCCAGTCACGCCAGGCGGATCCCAGACCCATATATCCTCGGGCTGGGATGGATCAATCTCAATCCCACGAATAATCTCACCCAGTCCCTCAGTATGACGGTAGGACTCCGGACTCCAAGCTCCATTCCTGATGATGTGCTGACAAGACAGACCTCTGCCCACCTCCCTGTGATCTCGATCTCCCATAATATCCACCAGAGACAGGTGCTCTATCCAGGGATCCAGCCATAGGTCAGTTGCAGCCCCATCACACATGATCCTACTGACAGCCGATTGGAGAACGGCTCTGTCCTAGAATATGTTTGAAGGTCACAAAGTGGTTGTTGTCAAGACCACATCTCCAGAAGTTGCCATTCCTCACATATCGAGACTGCATCCACTCCGCCCATAGGGATCTCCCTTTGATGAACCGCCATGTCAGTTTCAGGGCCTTCCCTGATAGCCACCAGAGGACGAAAACCCACACCCTCCTCCTTTGGCCGACAGAGCTGTTCCCAAGAAATCGCACCCCTCCAGATGAAATCGGCACAGATCTTTTCAACTTTCCTGATGGTAGCCATGGGTAACAAAATAGACTGCAGCCAGAACTAGGCCAGGGCAGAGATAACCGATCGGACTAACTCGATACGTCCCCCAAAAGATAACCCGGCAGCTTGCCAGCCTTCCACTCTCCGCTGGACATACTCCACCAGGCTATAGCAATCCTGGTCTCGAGCATAATTGACTGTCAAAGGAACTCCCAGGTATTTCACCGGGAGCTCACTTCTCTCCACGCCCAGTGCATCCGCGCGCTCCTCCTTCTGAAGACAAAGTGTACTGAAGTAGACCCTGCTCTTCTCTCTGTTCATCTGAAGCCCCAAGTGTGTTTCCAGCTCACCCACAATCTCAGATAACGTGTTCATACCCTCCAACGAGGGCTTAATGAACACCAGAAGGTCGTCGGCATAAATGAGGTGGGTAACCGGAGGCACAACTCTCCTGTACAACGGGACAATTCTCCCAAAATGGACCGCCCTATCCATCAAGCAGGTAAAGTACTCCATGACAAGCGTGAACAGGTAAGGTGACAGGGGATCACCTTGTCGGAGTCCACGGTTGCTTTTGAAGAACCCATGTGGAATGCCCTGGATAAGCACCGAGAAGGTAGGAGACGATATGCATTCTCGAATCAACGCAACCCAACGATCAGCAAACCCCATAGCAGACAAAAGGTGGCATACGAACTCCCTGTTGACCATGTCATAAGCCTTCCTCAGGTCCAGCTTTACACAAGCCTTCTCCCCACCAGGTTTGTTGAAGCCCCTCACCCGCCTTGATCTCCACGAAGACCCTGGCATATATCAGTCTGGTGCGAAAAGCAGTGGCCTCGTCTGCTTTGATCGGCTTCCCCACAAGGCTGGCAAGTCTCATGAGAAGCGGGATGCTCCAGTACTTAACTGGGAACTCTAGGAATCGGATCCAGATGGAAATAGCGTTCAGCACCTCCTCACACCTCAGCTCCGGCGTCCACTCCTTTAATATAATGAGTCTCCCATCAAATGACCAAGGCCCTCCCTGCAGGATCCTGGACACATCCTCCGCTAGTCCAAATTTGACATAATAGAACCCGTTCTCCCGAGAGAAGAATTCCATGCTACCTTTGGGTCTCCAGACACGCTCCGCATAACCCCGAATTTGGCCATAGAACGGCTTGTTCACTAACACATACAGCACTAGAGTGTTCTTCCAGAATTCTGAAACCGCCGCTATTTCTTCGGCGGGAAAATACGCCCAAAGCCCTCCTCCAACCGACATCGGTGAGACAAACTCCATCGACATCGGACTTTTCGTAACCACTGGCGTGCATACCTCCTTCCATGACCGAGGCCTCTGCTCCTCAGGGTGCATCCTAGTCAGGGGGGTTCGCATGACCCGGGCCTGTCCTGCCGGTATCAGTAGCAATATCATTAGCCTTCTCTGCCGCCGTCGCCTTTGGCCTCCAACTCGAAACAGTGAGCACCGTACCTCCCCTACGACGACGGGGATCCACTGTGCCGATCGAAAATCGATTCCCATAACTTCCTGGCCCCGCACGCCCCGATACTTAGGTCTGGGCCCCACGTCGTCCTCTAGCCCGTCATGTCGTCACCGTCTGCCAGCCTGCATCACCAGTGTCGTCCCCCCGGACCCGAACTCGAACACTGAAGCCGCTCCGCCGGAGGAGGAACCTCCCGTGCCAACCGACCCCCCCCCCCCCGGGGGGTCCCCATGCATCCGCCCGCCCCCCGACCCCTCCCCGCCTGGGGGGGTCCCGTCGCCGCCTCCGCCCGACCCCTCCTCACGTGGAGGGGTCCCGCCGCCGCTGCCCGACCCCACCCGATCGGGGGGTCCCCCTGTTGCCGCCGCCCGACCCCCGCCCCCCCGAACGGGGGGGGTCCCCCTGTTGCCGCCGCCGCCCGACCCCTCCCCCCCCCCGATCGGGGGGGGGGGGGTACCCTTGTTGCCGCCGCCGCCGCCCAACCCCCCTCGCCTCGGGGGGGGGGGGTCCCTTTGTGGTCGTCGCCGCCCGACCCCCCTCGCCTGGTGGGGTCCCTTTGTGGCCGCCGCCCTTTCCTCCAAACCGCCAAAACACCCCCCCCCCCCCCCCACACGCGAGAGGATCGGGGGGACGGGGGGGAGGGGGCGTAGTAGCCGCCATAGGGGAAACCCTAGCAGAGCTCTCCATCATTACCCCCACATGATATATATATATATATATATATATATATATATATTGAAAAAAGGGTAAATTTATTCCAAAATCAGACAATACGCATACAACATAAATACGGATGGTCGCCCACCCGTCAGTCAACCATTTCTTTTACATCAAACTCCAGATTATGGAGGATACCAACCGGAGGGGTGATATGCCCCTCGAATATGCGCTGATTCCTCTCCCGCCAAACATGCCAGACAGCAGCTGCCAGCCAAATCCTAGCAGTCTTGAACCAGGCCAAGCCTCTCCCTCTGCAATCTCGAATACTCGTGATGATTGCTCCAATCGACCTGCCAGCGATACCTCCACCCAGCATACGGTTCTGCTCAGACCATATTGACCATGCAACTCCACAATCAAAAAATAGATGAGACATCGATTCATCTTCCAAATCACAGAGAGCACACTTCGGATTGGGGACCTGGATCCCAAAAGAGAGGAGTATGTCCCTGGTCAGCAGGCGACCAAGGAGCAGGCGATACATACAAAGCTGCATTTTTCTGGTCATATCCTTGCACCAAATGAAGTCATAATCACCAATTGGGGGATTGGCATGCCGCAAAAGGTTGTAGCCACTCCGGAAGGAGAACTCTCCCGAGGCAGTACCTCCAGTCACGCCAGGCGGATCCCAGACCCATATATCCTCAGGCTGGGATGGATCAATCTCAATCCCACGAATAATCTCACCCAGTCCCTCAGTATGACGGTAGGACTCCGGACTCCAAGCTCCATTCCTGATGACGGTAGGACTCCGGACTCCAAGCTCCATTCCTGATGATATGCTGACAAGACAGACCTCTGCCCACCTCCCTGTGATCTCGATCTCCCATAATATCTACCAGAGACTGGTGCTCTATCCAGGGATCCAGCCATAGGTCAGTTGCAGCCCCATCACACATGATCCTCCTGACAGCCGATTGGAAAACGGCTCTGTCTTAGAATATGTTTGAAGGTCACAGAGTGGTTGTTGTCAAGACCACATCTCCAGAAGTTGCCATTCCTCACATATCGAGACTGCATCCACTCCGCCCATAGGGATCTCCCTTTGATGAACCGCCATGTCAGTTTCAGGGCCGAGGCTTCCCTGATAGCCACCAGAGGACGAAAACCCACACCCTCCTCCTTTGGCCGACAGAGTTGTTCCCAAGAAATCGCACCCCTCTAGATGAAATCGGCACAGATCTTTTCAACTTTCCTGATGGTAGCCATGGGTAACAAAATAGACTGCAGCCAGAACTAGGCCAGGGCAGAGATAACCGATCGGACTAACTCGATACGTCCCCCAAAAGATAATCCGGCAGCTTGCCTGCCTTCCACTCTCCGCTGGGCATACTCCACCAGGCTATAGCAATCCTGGTCTCGAGCATAATTGACTGTGAAAGGAACTCCCAGGTATTTCACCGGGAGCTCACTTCTCTCCACGTCCAGTGCATTCGCGCGCTCCTTCTTCTGAAGACAAAGTGTACTGAAGTAGACCCTGCTCTTCTCTCTGTTCATCTGAAGCCCCAAGTGTGTTTCCAGCTCACCCACAATCTCAGATAACGTGTTCATACCCTCCAACGAGGGCTTAATGAACACCAGAAGGTCGTCGGCGTAAATGAGGTGGGTAACCGGAGGCACAGCTCTCTTGTACAACGGGACAATTCTCCCAAAATGGACCGCCCTATCCATCAAGCAGGTAAAGGTACTCCATGACAAGCGTGAACAGGTAAGGTGACATGGGATCACCTTGTCGGAGTCCACGGTTGCTTTTGAAGAACCCATGTGGAATGCCCTGGATAAGCACCGAGAAGGTAGGAGATGATATGCATTCTCGAATCAACGCAACCCAACGATCAGCAAACCCCATAGCAGACAAAAGGTGGCATACGAACTCCCAGTTGACCATGTCATAAGCCTTCCTCAGGTCCAGCTTTACACAAGCCTTCTCCCCACCAGGTTTGTTGAAGCCCCTCACCATCTCATGATCTAGAAGGCTATGCTCAGCTATAGATTGCCCCTTGATGAACGCCGCCTGGTTCGGGGAGACAAGGTCCTGCATGATCCCCTCCATACGTCGGCACATGAGGTGTGTAATTATTTTATAAAGATAATTACAGCACGCAATAGGCCTAAAGTCCACCAGCGAGGTCGCCCCCTCCTTCTAAGGAACCAGAGTCAAGAAAGTGTGGTTAAGCTCCTTCAATAGCTTCCCCTCAGAGAAGAACTCCTGGACCGCCTCAAGAACCGAGACTTACAGAACATCCCAGTGGCGCTTGTAAAACCCACTGCTAAATCCATCCGGGCCGGGAGCTTTGTTGGGGTCAGCTTTCTTGATAATGGCTCCACCTCCTCCATAGTGACGGGGGCCAGCAAGAGACTATTCCCATATGGAGTCACTAATCTCTTCGTAACTACTTCTGGGAACACAGAAGGATAATCAGTCTGAAAGTATAACTCAGAGTAGTACCTGACCGTCTCACATGAGATCTTGGACGGCTCCCCAATCAGATTACCCTCCGTATCAAGAAGCTGAGAAATGGTATTCCGATGTTGTCTGGTACGAATAACATCATAGAAGAACTTGGTACATCGGTCGCCATTCTTAAGCCAGGAGCATTTAGCGCGCTGAGCCGCACTAATCTCCTTTTGAAGCCGCAGAATATTGACTTCCCCAATCAGCTCCTTCTCTCTAGCCGCAAGATCCCCATTTAACATGTCAGATTGCATGGAATGCTGGATGACTCGAAGCTCCGCCTCCTTATCCTCAAGAGTGGACTTAGGTAACCCCTTCACCCAAGTCCGAAGTACCTTCTTTGTGTGTTTGAGAGCCGGTGAACCATCTGATAATGAGCAGTCCCCTCAACCTGATGCACCACACCCTCCATAGTCGCCTCTAAGTAGCCCTCAGAGAGGAACCAGCTGTTGTTGTACCGGAAGGGGCGTGACCGCACTGAGGGGCTGGAAGAGAATCCAACCCTGATAGGAGAATGGTCACTCGTCCCAGCGGCCAACCCCTTAGCCAGAGAGTGAGGAAAGCGGCGGAACCACTTCCCGTTGTCCAGGGCCCTATCCAACTGACAAGCCACTCTGTTCCTGACTGCTTTGTTGTGCCAGGTCCAGATATACCCCGAACGAGATAGACTCTGCAGACCCGACTGGAGAAAGCAACTTTGAAAATCATGCAATATCGGATCTGGAACCGGTCTGCCACCCAACTTCTCCCCTCTGTGCAGAAGTGCATTGAAATCACTCATCAGAAGAAGGGGGAGGTGAGCGGAAGCAGCAACGGACGCCACTCTAGCAATGTCACGCCATAAGACCTCCCGACGTCTCCTGTCGTTGTGGCCGTATACCGCTTCTAATAAGAACCGAAAGCCACATTTGTTCGTGAAAACGATGGCAATCAGTTGCTCCGACATCAAGATCAGGTCCCCATCCCAGCACTTCAAGCTCCATCTGACCCATATACGCGCCATGTCGCAGAGAGCCAAGTTGTGAAACTGACCCCAATGATTTGGGGTCCGACGGGCAAGAGTCTTGTCCCATTTAATCTTGGATTCCAGCAACACAGAGATATCACATTTCTCCCTATGCAAAACTCCACAAATCTCCCTCCATCTCCCTAGTGAGCAAGCCCCCCTCACATTCCAGGCTATAATCGTCATTAATTATTAAATGAGGGGTCCCCATGTACATCACCTGAACTGGTACCTGGGGAAGGTACTACTTCCGTCTCTGTCATATCCTCCTCCACCTCAACTATAGGGACATGCTGGGTGGACCCCTGAGTGAGCATCAGGGCCCAGGCTGGATTGTCCACACAGAGCTCTTCCCCCCTAACCGGGGAGTGAACCCCCCCCCCCCCCCCCGTTTGAGGGACCATCCCGCAGAGGGCCAGCCCGCCTCTTCCTGCTGTAAACTTGCTCACTAGCCGGTCCGCCAACTCCACGCCCCTCAATTTTCGAAGTCACCATGCCTCTGGTGACCATGCTCCTCTGCGCCGCGAAGACGACTATAGCACCACCAGAAGGAGCCACCACAGGCGGGGTGGTCTGACCCCTAGCCTCCTCCATCGGTTGATCTCCCTCCCGCACAAGCTCTCCCTCTATGTCATCCCCGGGTGTAGGCGCCATCTCCCGAGAGGATCCTCATCCAGGTGTACCAGTAGAAGCCGTGGCAGACCCCCTCTGCAATCCTCCAGACGGGCAGGAGCTATCAAGGTGCCCAAAGCATGCACAGAGGGAACAGGTAGGGGGCACCCATTCATACTCCACTCTCTGAGATAGGAACTCACCCGAAGGAACCTCGTACTCAACTATGCTCGGCAGCTCTCCTCCCGTCCGGATCTCTACGAACATCCTCGCATACATCAGCCTCGAGTGGAAGACTGTGGCATTATCTGCCTTAATCGGCCTGCCTACCAGACTAGCAAGTCTCATGAGCAATGGGATACTCCAATATCGCACGGGGAACTCCGGAAAGCGGATCCAGACCGGGATAGCATTGAGGACTTCCTTCTTACATTTCAGGTCCGGATTCCACTCCTTCCCGTCGAACGTCCATGGTCCACCCTAGAGGATTCTTGTAACATCGTCAGCTAGTCTGAACTTCACGTAGAAGAATCTGTTCTCCCTAGTAAAGAACTCCATGCTCCCCTTCGGCTGTCATACCCGTGCCGCATATGTCCGTATCTGTCAATAGAAGGGTTTGTTCCCCAGCACATAGAGCACCAACGTATTCTCCCAGAACGCCGTCACCTGAGCAATCTCCTCCGCAGGGAACGTGACCCTGAAACCACTTTCCACTTTCTTAGGGGGAACAAACTCCATGGTTGTGGGGCTTTTCAACCCCCCTGGCTTACATATGTCCACCCACGACTTGCCCACCGGACGAGGTAACGTCTCCTGAGTCCGTGGAGGGACCATTGTTGGAGAAGGCGTAGGCCCCATACCACCCAAGTCCACCACCTTGTCCTTCCCTTTATCCGTCACAGCCAGTTTCGGTTGCCACCCAGCTGTTCTTCCACCACCACCAGACGCCCCCCGGAAGGAGATCCCAGATGCATTCGCCGGTTTTCGTGATCCCATCCCCTCCCCCGCCCTCCTAGCAAAGGAGGAGCGTGGCCGCAAGGGAGTCTGAGCGTTACCCTCCTTACCTCCAACCTTTCCGTTTCGGCGACGTGTAACCGTCGTCCACCCCCCTCCATCCATTTGTCTGTCTTGAAGACGAGATCCAGATCCAGGTTGGAAAATTCTAGAACCAGAGGGTCCGAACGGAACCGCGGAATTTTTCTCCGTCGCCGAGCCTCCTCCAACAGCCCTGGGCGGCCCGTTTATTTTGGTCGGACCACCGCTCCCGCCAGCGCCGCCGCCGCCTGCACCTCCAGCGCTGCCTGCGCCGCCGCCGCCGCCCGCGCTGCCGACGCCGCCCGCGCTGCCGACGCCGCCTCCGCCAGTGGCTTCCCTGCGTTTGCCCCCAGCGTTTCCACCACCAGTGCCTGCTCCGCCTGCCGCCGCGCCGCCTGCTGCCGTGCCGCCCATCGCCGGCCCACCCCCCGCCGAACCGCCACCGGACTCGCCGCCGGCAGCGCCGGGGTCCCAAGGTTGGGACCCCCTCGGATTCGTCCATCCCGATTCGTCCGTCCCGAATCGCCCGAGTCGCTCGAGCTTCCCATCTTCTTTTTATTATATATATATATTTTTTTTTTTTGGAAAAAGGGTAAATTTTATTCCACAATCATCGCAATAAGGTTACAACATAGAGATACAATCCCAACTCAGGAGGACATTACTAGTACATCCGACTCAATGTTATGAAGGATGCCCACCAGTGGGGTGGATAGTCCCTCATAAATGCGCCGGTTCCTCTCCCTCCAGACATGCCAAACTGATGCAGCAAGCCTCAATCTAGCACGTCTGGCCCAGCTCTGCCCCCGGCCCCTGCCATCTCCAATCCACTGAAGGATTTCTCTGAAGTCACGCTCCCTTCCAACCCCTCCCAAGTATCTCCGGCTCTGCTCTGCCCAGATGCTCCACGCCACTTGGCACTGAAAGAACAGGTGCCCAATGGATTCATTCTCTGCCTCACACAAAACACACGTAGGGTCAGGGACAGGGACCCCGAACCGAAGCAGTCTGTCCCTAGTAAGCAACCGGCCCAGCACCAGTTTATATGCAGACAATTGCATCTTTCTGGCAAGGCCCTTCCCCCATATAAAGTCATACTCCTCGATCTTGTCGAAGTGGGAACGAACAAGATCGTAGCAGCTGCTAAATCTGGACTCCCCAGCACCCTCCGTGTAGCCGGGAGGGGCCCAAACCCAGACGTCAGACAGTACATCAGGAGTGATCTGTACTTGCCTGATCTCCCCTCCTAACTGAGCAGTGAAACGATACTCCTCTGGTCTCCAGACCCTACCCCTGATGATGCGCCTACAAGTCAGACCTCTGTACTCCACACCATCCGACTGGGGACCCAGAATCTCCAGGAGAGACTAACCAGCAATCCACGGATCAAGCCATAGGTCCGTCTCCCCTCCCTCCCTCATCTTTCGCCGAATCGCCTTCCGAAGTACAGGTCGGTTCCTCAGGATATGCTTGAAAGACACAGAGAAGTTGTTGTCAATGTCACATACCCAGAAGTTCCTACCCCGGAGGTACCGACTAGACATCCAAGCCGACCAAAGAGAGCCGTCCTGAAGGAACCTCCACGCCAGCTTGATCCCCGCCGCCTCCCTGACAGAAACCAGAGAACGCAGACCCACACCTCCCTCCTTCCTAGGACGACAGAGCTGCTCCCAAGAGATGGCATGAATCCCCCCATGCCAAATGAACTTGGCACATATGCCCTCAATCTTTCTGATAGTAGCCAAAGGGACCATAATAGATTGGAGCCAAAATAGAGCAATAGCAGATATAACCGATCGAACCAGCTCAATACGCCCTCCAAAAGATAGGCCAGCCGCCTGCCAGCCCTCTACCCTCCTCTGCGCAAAGTCCACCAGACTCTGACATTCTCGGTCCTTCGCGTAATTGACAGATAGTGGCACCCCCAGATATTTCACCGGGAGGTCACCCTTTTCCACCCCAAGCTCCAGGGCCCGTTCCTCCTTCAAGATGCAAGAGCTGTTGAAGTAAACTTTGCTCTTGTCCCTATTCAACCGAAGACCCGATAACTGTCCGAACTCCTCCATTACCACCGCAAGCTCCCTCATCCCTCGCATGGAAGGCCTCATCAATACCAATAGATCATCCGCATAAATGAGGTGTGAGACCACCGGAGACACCCTACTGTATATCGGTACAATCCTCTCCCGATGCACCGCGATGTCCATCAGACAGGTAAAACACTCCATCACGAGGGTGAAAAGGTAGGGGGAAAGCGGGTCCCCCTGCCGAAGCCCCCTGCTGCTGCCGAAGAACCCGTAAGGGATACCCTGGATGAGAACCGAGAATGTAGGGAAGGTGATGCACGCTCGGACTCTGTCCACCCATGTCTCGGAGAAGCCCATCGCACCCATCAAATGACAGAGGAAGTCCCTGTTGACAGTGTCGTAGGCTTTCCTCAGGTCAAGCTTCACACATGCTTTCATCCCCCCTGGCTTGTGGAACTCCCGAATCATCTCATGAGCCAACAGACTATGCTCAACAATAGACCGCCCCTTGATGAATGCCGCCTGATTCCAAGAAACCAGGCCCTGCATAGCGTCCTCCATCCTCCTGCACATAAGATGAGTAATTATTTTATACAAATAATTACAGCAAGCAATCGGTCGGAAGTCAGCAAGAGAAGTCGCCCCCTCCTTCTTGGGCACCAGCGTCAGGAAGGTGTGGTTCAGCTCCTTCAGGAGCTTGCCCGTCTCAAAGAACTCCTGAACAGCCTCTAGAACATGGAACTTGAGGGAACCCCAATGTCGCTTGTAGAAGCCGCTGGAGAAACCGTCCGGCCGAGGGGACTTGGAAGCATCAGCCTGCATCACAATCGCCTCCACCTCCGCCATCCGGATAGGAGCCATAAGAAGACTGTTGCCATACTCAGTAATCAACGTCTTCGTAGTCAGCTGCGGGAAAGCCGTAGGATAGTCCGTCTGATGATAAAGCTCAGAGTAGAACCGGACAGCCTCCTCCTGGATAGCAACCTGGTCGGTCACAAGACGTCCATCACTGCCTAGAAGTCTCTGGATGCAGTTCCGGTGCTGGCGAGCCCGAACGACAACATAGAAGAATTTGGTGCAACGGTCCCCATCCTTGAGCCAGGAGCATTTGGCCCGTTGGGCCGCACTAAACTCCTGAAGGGATGCAAGTGTTTTAAATGTAATAAACTTGTTTTAAATGTAATAAACTTAGAGGTGGAGTACATTCCACGGGTATGCTCAAACGTGTCTGCATGAGTGCCATGGAAGAAACTTGTGATCAGGCTAAGGCACATACGCAAATAGAACGGTATATAAAAAATTCTGTACTTGGATATAGGTGTTGCTCCAAGTATGATGAAGATGTTAATTTTCAGTTTGGCTGTCCGCCCGAATATAAAGGGTTTAAAAAGAAATGGTTTAAAAATAAAAGGGGTAAAACCTTTAGGAAAAAGAAATATAGAATTACTCGGAAAAAGTGGAAACCAAATTTTAAAAAGAAATTCAAGTCCGAAAAGAATTTTAAAAAAAGAAAGTTTATCAAGAAGAAAAAATTCCGGAAGGGATGCAAGTGTTTTAAATGTAATAAAGAAGGACATTTTGCTAATGACTGTCCCGAGAACATTAGCAGCATCATTATTGATGACCTTGAAGAATATGGAATACATATAGGCACTATTAATGAAATGAGCAGTGATACATCTGCCTCTTCATTATATGAAATAGAATCTATGAGCATATCCTCAATAGAAGCAGCAGATTCTGATGAAGATCTCTGTAACTCTATAGAGCATCTCAAGATCAATATGAATACCATAAATAAAACATACAATCAGGTAAGGATTACCCTCCTTAATGATAAGGGGATCCTCTCCATAAAAGAGGGAATCTCAGCCGGATATACTTTATATGCCTGTAAGGCGGTGACTATAAAAAGATATCGAAGTGCGGAAATAAGCCTCGATTTACGAATATTTATACCTCTTGGATATTATGGTATAATCCATAGTATTCCTCTACATGCCAATAAAGGTATAATTCTTACACAGGGCTTTATTGAGCCAGTATCCCGACATAATGTCACTATAACAGTCAAAAATACAACTTGGGAAGGGGATTATGACATTAATAGGGGAGATCCAATTGGATTGCTAGTAATCCATAAATACGAGGATCTACCTATTGTAGTCGATCCACCCCTTAGGAAACCTATTACTGATCCTCCGCCTGAGTCTAGTAGCTCTGGTAGAGATTATCATGAACAATACTGTGAATTTAGAATATATATGAATACTATAACTTCGGAAGAAACTTCAAATTCTAGTCTCTCTCGTAGTGAGGGAGAGCAATTTGAAATTACTGATGAAGATTTAGAAAAGCTAAAAGAAGCCATACCTCATTCAGATAAAAAAGAGGTATATAAACCAGTTTCTTTTCAGTCTAGATTCTTAAATAAACATACATATGTATTCGAAAGAATACAGGGCAATATTGAATTACGCGGAGGAGAAGACTTCTCTTCTATTTGTCTTATAGACAGAAAGAAGATTGAAAAGTTGAAAAAGAAGTACCCAAGAATGAGATATCTTCATATTGGATTAATACAAGTTAAGATAACAGGTCTATTCCGAACAGGAATCGACACACCTATATTGGTTGTCTGTATGGATGAGAGAATAATTAATAATCCTCTAAATAGTATTATCGGAGGAGCTAAATCCAATTTAGCAAATAGATTATTTGGAATGAATATTCATCCAGACTTTTCTATTAGTCTTGAGGATGAGAATATACAAAAAACATGTACCTTATCTATTAACCTACAAGGCATAGAACTTTTGCCTGGATCCAAAGTTTTGGGAATACAATGGGAACATTGTATGGCATTGAATGATACACCTACTTTCAAGTCCATTACTCCCAAACATTTGGTAAAATTATTTGAGGTTGGAGTAGGTAAAACTATTCAGCCAAGACTAGTTAAATTAGAACATTTGAGATTAGACAACGAAATGCAGTTGTTTGTTAGATCTCTTAAACCAAAAACTGAAGTACCTACTGAGTACTTCATTGCATCTGGAAATACGATATCTACGGTTGTAAATAACCGCCGATCTATTCAGGATGAAGAATCCTCGTCTTCTAATACAGCGAGAATATCACGATCTAACTCCATGAGTCATCTTGGTACACAACAACTGCCAATTGATGAATACTCTCATAGAGCTAGTATTAGTGATTGTCCTGTAGAGGGAAGAACAAAATTATTAATAGATCAGGCAAAGCAAGTTAGAGAAAATCTAACAGTACATACACCATTATCCCGAATCCGGGAGCAAAACTCCGATCTTTCTTAATGAGTTCCAAGAAAGTTAGACATACAGAATTTAACGCTAGCGAAATAAAAGAGGCTTATAAGCTATTTGTCATTACAAGTAAATATAAAGAACTCATAAAATATGATTATCCTATTAAATCTAACTATAGATATATTGTTATGAGACAATTGGATAATACCTTACGTAGTCTCAGAGATCAAATTCGTATGTATCATAAAATGAATAAAGCAGACAGAGAAAAGGCTACTATCCGAGGAATTAAAGCCTCGGCTAATAGAGCAAAAAATAAAGAGGCTGAAATTTCTAATATTGAATTACTCCCTGAGGAACACATAGATCTTACTTCTGATGATGATCTGGACCTTGAGTTGGCCAGTACATCTTTAGATATGTTGAGTCAAGACCTTGAACTAATTGATGATGATATCGATTGGCTTAAAATACCTCTTGACTCCATTCCTGAATTGGAGGAAATACTCAAAACTCCGACTAATGATCAGGACAACATATGATTTAAAAACAGCTCCACAATATCATATTTATATACCCCTGACTTTATATATACCAGGGTATAAAGAATTGACTATCCACGCACTCCTAGATACAGGAGCGGAGGCTAGTGTTCTACAAGAAATATTTATACCTGAGCACCTACGAATTAAGGTTGAAAGACCATGTCGCCTAAACGACTTTATGGGACGACAAGTCCAGGTAAATCATAAAGCCATTATACCTGTCCAACTACAGGATATACATGGAAATTCAAAAACATATGAATTTACTTTTACTCTATTACCTAAGGAATTTGACTGTGATTGTCTGTTGGGTATGAACAACCTTCGTCATTATTCTCCATTTAATAAGCATTATATTGATATTGATGACATGTCTGTCCCTCGTATTCCTTTCAATGTGCATATGGCTGATCTTTATAAGCCACACGCAGCACAGCGTGGTGTACCACCACGAGTAACAACGCTGACGCTGAAAAAGTTTGCACATATACGCTACCTACGGAAAATAATTTCCAAAAGGTTATCCATGGAATGTTGGAACCCTTATATTCTGACAATCCATTAAAATGGTTTGATCGAGCTCCTCGCTTTTGCAAGATTGAGCTCTTAGATATACATAAAGACTCGAAGGTTCGAGTCAATAGCATTATGGTTTCTCCTACTGATAAGGAGGAATTCGCTAAGCAAATTGACGAGTTATTACGTTTAAAGCTAATACAAAAAAGTTCTAGTACTCATTCCTCACCAGCTTTCCTAGTTAGGAATCATGCTGAAATTAAACGAGGAAAAGCTAGAATGGTTATTAATTATAGAAAGCTAAATAGCTATACTAAATTTGATGGGTATTTTATCCCTTCAGCTGAAAATCTAATAAAACAAATACAAGGAGCTAAGTTTTATAGTAAGTTTGATGCTAAATCTGGTTTTTGGCAAATTAAACTTGCTGATAAAGCTTCCATTGAGTTAACAGCATTCAGTTGCCCGCAAGGACATTTTGAATGGCTTGTTATGCCCTTTGGGTTAAAGAATGCTCCGCAAATTTTCCAGAAATGGATGAATTCTATATTTGGACATTTAGATTATGTTGTTGTGTATATTGACGATATTCTTGTGTTTTCCAAAACTGCTGATGAACACAAGGAACATCTATTATCAGTAGTAAAACTACTATTAGATAACGGTATTATTCTAAGTCCAAAGAAAATCGAACTGTTTAAAACAGAAATCGATTTTTTAGGAAAAATTGTTAAAAATGGTCAAATTGAATTACAGCAACATATATATACAAAAATAAAAGATTTTCCTGAAGACTTTAAAACTCTTAAAGAGCTTCAGAGTTTCTTGGGATTGCTTAACTACGGCAGAATATTTATTCCTCATCTTTCTGCTAGAGTTGAGAAATTACAAGACAAGCTTGCTGCTGAACAAGCAAAATATAAACGTGATACTGGAGAACAACCCCGTAAGTGGGATACTAGTAGAATCCCTATTTCTCTTTCACCAGATGAAAAGGGTGAAATAGTAAAAATAAAGGAGCTAGTTAAAGATCAGAGAATCCTCTACTTCCCACTTGATAATGAAAAACTGGTTTTGCAAACTGATGCTTCTGATCTCTTTTGGGCAGGAGTTCTCATTGCAAAGCAAAAGGAAATAGTTGCATATACATCTGGAAAATTTACCAAAACCCAAATTAAGTATGCCACATATGATAAAGAGTTATTGGCAGTAAAATTAGCCATTAAAAGCCTAAGGATATATTTATTATATAGAAATTTTATTATTGAAACGGACAACAAGTCTGTGGCACAGTTTCTTAAGAAAAAAACAATTAATAATCCTGAAGAAAATCTCAGAAGAATTAGGATAGCAATGTATTTAGAGATATTTAATTATGATGTGGTATATATTCCTGGCTATACTAATTTTCTTGCTGATACATTAACCAGGATATGATACATGGACCAGGACGACTTCCTTGAGATGCGCAGGGTGTTCGAACAAATGAGCACCGAGGACGCCTTCACCAAGGTTGCTGGCAAAAAAGCCAGAGCTGAGACTTCCATGGCGGGAGCCTCGTCTTCAGGAGCGCAACAGGCGAAGAGCCCAGCTCCAGGGACTGCCACCGGTCCCCAGGCGAATAGCCAAAGGGTGAATAACCCACAGGCCCAAACAAATCAGGTTGCTACACAGGCACAACAGGCAAAGGGAAAGACCGGGGAAGGACCTAGAAAGCCTCCTCAGAAAACTTTTGCCATAGCAATGTTGAAAAATTGGTACAATCAGGATCTCGAGAGAGTTGACAAGGGTTCTTGGGATCTGTTTAATGGCTGCTATAGAGCTATACAGGCCAACGACACAAAGGGAGCTTGTTTCTGGCTCTCTCAGCTCGAGAAACAATACATAATCTCGAGAAATAGTGCTATACAGCTAAATACCAAGCTAACTGATGTCCGGAACAGGGCCACTCAGTTGATTTCTTATAGCTCTACATCAAGATCTCCCGCGCTCATATCTAGGGAGCGTGATTTATTTCAGGAAAATTGCTCCGAGCATAGGGAGCTAAAAGAAATATTAAAACAAATAAATAGTCACGACTTGGTGAATCTTAGAATGTCGGATGTTCTGACCTTCTTCACCACGTTGGACCTAAAGGATGAAAAACTCCTTAATATTGAGTCAGAGGTCATGGTCCAAAAAATGATTACCATGTACCAACAAGGACTTATTGAAGAATCCCGTCTATTAACATATTTTAAGCGCTTGGAGGATTCAAGCGTCATAAAATATTTTGAAAATGAAGAAATTATATGTAGTAAATATGGAAATCTACATTTAGTTGTATGTTTCCAAGAAATAGTGAAGTTTGAGGCCCAGATTAAAAAAGGGCTCATTCATGAGGTTTTCATCAACACTTCTGAAGTGGAACTCTATGAGAAGTTCCTTCCGAAGATCTGTTGGGAGGCAGCTCTTTCGCACACCAGCCGTTTCCAGAAGCAGTTCAGATTTACCATCTGGAGCATCTGGGAAGAAAGGAGGTACATCAAACGTTTTCCCTCCTATCAGATATGGGAGCTCCGACGACACGAGGGAGATCCACGTTTGAAGTTTTCCCAGTTCAAGCGGGAGGATTTCAATGAAGAAAAAGAGCGACATGGCGCTGCCTGCGAGTTTTTCAGAGAATTTGCCAAGCTTCCTGAAGAGCTCGCCTTACTCACTATCAAGGATAATATCATCTTGGCGGATTATCTCAGCATTCCGATACTAGATGATCTCAAACATCTACTGATCCAGGAGTTCATCGGGTGTATGAACCTTGGACCTATTGGGCAGCAGGCACGGGTCAAGGTCTCTTCTGAAGAAGAAGAGATGGACTGAGGATAGAAGCATGGTGGACCGATGTTGAAGAAAATCACCTTCAAAGATGTTTTCAGGCGCTACCGAAAACGTGTGGGGTGGCGTTTTTGTAACTTATGTAAAATTAACAATAAAAATGCAAAGAAGTCTCGTGTGCAGGTCTCTATTCCTACGGTGCAGCAACCTCCTTTGTCTCCATGGGCGTTTTTGGAGGAAGAGGTACCAGATACATCTGAAGAAGTGCCAGTGTCACTAAACGACGAAGAAGTTCCAGACACACCATCCGAAGCGGTCGGGTCCAATACCCACGAGACCCAAGCAGAGCAAGATCAGGAAGAAGCCGACAGGCAAATCCGTCAGTGGGATCCAGAGAATCGTCCCTCTCCACCGACAGATTTTGATAATTGGGGGGAATGGTGGGAAATAGTTTATCGGGGCCCTCCACAATGATAAAGTAGATTCCTTCCTATCTACACCAATGACGTGTTCTGGTGATGGGACATAAAGATGTTTTATGCTTATCATCAGTGATGAGCTGTGCATAAATGATTCCCGGTAAGCACTAACCGGCTGAACCGGTATTGAGTTTCGACCCCTATAAATAAGGGTGTGTGCTTTGTAAGAGGGGCAACGAAAACTGAAGTGTTCTTTTGTATTGTGAGAATCCTGAGTGTTCTTGTGTTCTTGTGTGTTTTCCCTTGTTTCCTTTGTACATTCATCTGGTATAATCGTCCCTCTCCACCGACAGATTTTGATAATTGGGGGGAACGGTGGGAAATAGTTTATCGGGGCCCTCCACAATGATAAAGTAGATTCCTTCCTATCTACACCAATGACGTGTTCTGGTGATGGGACATAAAGATGTTTTATGCTTATCATCAGTGATGAGCTGTGCATAAATGATTCCCGGTAAGCACTAACCGGCTGAACCGGTATTGAGTTTCGACCCCTATAAATAAGGGTGTGTGCTTTGTAAGAGGGGCAACGAAAACTGAAGTGTTCTTATTCACTATGCTACAAGCCATTGGCAAGGGGATAGTATTGCCTGGCTGCGTAATTTTGAAACCCTAAACCCTGAGGCAGCCGCAGAGGTAATGGGTATGAAAAGCAAATTCGATGCTTTAAATAAACTCTTAGAATATGTAGTGGCAGATTTTACTGGAAATACGATATCTACGGTTGTAAATAACCGCCGATCTATTCAGGATGAAGAATCCTCGTCTTCTAATACAGCGAGAATATCACGATCTAACTCCATGAGTCATCTTGGTACACAACAACTGCCAATTGATGAATACTCTCATAGAGCTAGTATTAGTGATTGTCCTGTAGAGGGAAGAACAAAATTATTAATAGATCAGGCAAAGCAAGTTAGAGAAAATCTAACAGTACATACACCATTATCCCGAATCCGGGAGCAAAACTCCGATCTTTCTTAATGAGTTCCAAGAAAGTTAGACATACAGAATTTAATGCTAGCGAAATAAAAGAGGCTTATAAGCTATTTGTCATTACAAGTAAATATAAAGAACTCATAAAATATGATTATCCTATTAAATCTAACTATAGATATATTGTTATGAGACAATTGGATAATACTTTACGTAGTCTCAGAGAAAGTAAGTTTGATGCTAAATCTGGTTTTTGGCAAATTAAACTTGCTGATAAAGCTTCCATTGAGTTAACAGCATTCAGTTGCCCACAAGGACATTTTGAATGGCTTGTTATGCCCTTTGGGTTAAAGAATGCTCCGCAAATTTTCCAGAAATGGATGAATTCTATATTTGGACATTTAGATTATGTTGTTGTGTATATTGACGATATTCTTGTGTTTTCCAAAACTGCTGATGAACACAAGGAACATCTATTATCAGTAGTAAAACTACTATTAGATAACGGTATTATTCTAAGTCCAAAGAAAATCGAACTGTTTAAAACAGAAATCGATTTTTTAGGAAAAATTGTTAAAAATGGTCAAATTGAATTACAGCAACATATATATATATGGAAAGATCTGATTTACAGCTGTAAATCACAGTTGTAATCGTAGCTATCATCTCCTTAGATAGAGGGATTGGGTAGCTGTCACCCATATCTCATTTATGTGCATTTACTATTTTATATTTGGAGTTATTTCAGTTGCTAGAATTCAGGGATTTCCTTTTATGTACGTGTGTATTTAATTGGAGACTATCCAGCTATTTTTAAGAAGAATAATAAAAAATGAAAAGAGAGTGTTTTCTCTCTACTCCTCTCATCTTTCTCTCTTTTTCTCTTCATGGTATCAGAGCATAATCTGAACCTAGTATTCCAGCCATAGCAAAATACGAGATGGCCACCAACAAGGAGACTCCCGACAATGGCATCCATGGGATTTCTGATTCAAACAACCATGGTGTCCTGCCTATTACAGGACACAAACTCAATAGGCAAAACTATATTCAATGGTCACACTCAGTAATGATGTTCGTGAGTGGCCGTGGCAAGGATGATTATCTCACGGGGGCAGCTATTCAACCAGCAAAGGAGGATCCAAAGTTCAAGAGGTGGAAGGCTGAAAATAACATGGTTATGTCATGGTTAATCAATTCTATGACTAATGACGTTGGAGAAGATTTCATGCTTTATGAAACAGCACAAGAAATATGGGAGTCAACCAAAGAGATGTACTCTGACAAAGAAGATACCGCAGAGGTATTTGAGATAGAAGGCATTCTTCATGATCTACGTCAAGGAGATCTTCCAGTTACTCAATACTACAGCCTCCTCAATCGCTATTGGCAAAGATTAGACCTTTTTGATAATAATGATTGGAAATGTCAAGAAGATGCAGCCAAATACAAACAGATTGTAGAGAAGAGACGTATCTACAAGTTCTTACTGGGGTTGAATAAAGATCTCGATGAAGTACGGGGTAGAATCTTGGCAACCAAACCTCTACCTAATGTCCGCGAGGTTGCCTCTGAAGTTCGTCGAGAAGAAAGTCGGAAAAAGGTCATGATGGGCTCCAAAACCAGTCAGCCACAATCTGAGAGCTCGGCCCTTGCTGCTCGTGGTCAATATTTTCCCTTCAACAACAACCAAAGGAGAGAAGGAAGGCCTTGGTGTGATCACTGTAAACGACCAGGTCACACAAAGGAAATATGCTGGAAGATTCATGGCAAGCCTGCGAATTGGAAGCCAAGACAGAGCCACGGACATCAAGCCTCAGTTGAAGAAAAATCAGCAGCCCTTGAACCAAACTTTTTCAGTAAGGAGCAACTTGAACTACTTCAGAAAATGATCAACCAACCAGCGCAAGGTTCATCATCCTCCAACTCTGTGATTGGATCAGGATCTTTGGCACAAAAAGGTAACTTTCTCACTGCCTTAAAAGCAAGGAAAGAAAAAATAAATCAATGGATTGTCGACTCCGGAGCTTCAGACCACATGTCCGGAGATGCTGCAATATTTCAAAATTATAAACCTTGTGCTGGAAACTTCACTGTTCGAATTGCTGATGGTTCTCTCTCAAAAGTGGTTGGCATAGGATCTGTTGTGATTTCTAAGGATCTTATTCTTGAATCTGTTCTCTTGGTTCCCAATCTAGATTGTAATTTATTATCTATCAGTAAACTCACTCAGGGTAATAATTGTATTGCTAATTTTTCCCAAAATTGTTGTGTTTTTCAGGATTTGGATTTGGGGAAGACGATTGGCAATGCTGATATGTGCTCAGGTCTCTATATCCTCAAGGTTGGTGATCATCCTGAAAGACAACCTCGAATAACAGTTTGTGAAAAACAATCATATTCAGTTTCAGTTTCAAATAATGACAGTGATGTTATGTTGTGGCACTATCGCTTAGGTCATCCAAATTTTGTGTATCTCAGAAAACTTTTTCCCTTTTTATTCAATAAGAAATCAAAGAAATTTCAATGTGAAATATGTCAGTTGTCCAAACATGTTCACAATTCATATCCTATGTTGTCTTATAAACCATCTCATCCTTTTTCAATGATACATAGTGATGTTTGGGGGCCGTCTAAGATAAAAAATGTAACAGGTTCTAGATGGTTTGTTTCATTTATCGATGATCATACTAGAATTTCTTGGATATTTTTGATGAAAGAAAAATCTGAAGTCAGTCAAATTTTCATGAATTTTCATAATATGATTCAAACTCAATTTCATGTCAAAATACAAGTTCTGAAAACTGACAATGCAAAAGATTACTTCAATTCATTTCTTGGTGAATTTTTATCAAAAGAGGGTATTGTTCATCAAAGTTCTTGTGTTGATACCCCTCAACAAAATGGGATAGCTGAGAGAAAAAATAGGCATCTTTTAGAGGTTGCTAGATCACTCATGTTCACAACAAATGTTCCGAAAATTTTCTGGGGTGAAGCTATTCTTACAGCTACCTATCTCATAAATAGAATGCCTTCTCGTGTCCTAAACTTTCAAACACCTTGTCAAGTTCTTCTTCACTCGTACCCTAATACTCGTCTTATTTCTATTCTTCCACCCAAAGTGTTTGGTTGTACAGCTTTTGTTCAAAATAAACAACCAAATCAAAATAAACTTGATCCAAGGGCAATCAAATGCTTATTCCTAGGGTATTCTTCAAATCAAAAAGGCTACAAGTGTTATTCTCCTCTCACAAGAAAATTTTACAACACCATGGATATCACGTTCTTTGAGAATCAACCATATTATCCCAAAACAGACATTCAGGGGGAGAATAGAATCGAGGAATATCAGTTTTGGGATATTTTTATACCAACCGAGAATTTAACCTCAACCTCAATCGAGGTGCCACAACCACCTCATATCGAAAATATTGATCCTAATCATGTTGAAGCCGAGACTGTTGAACCTAACTCTCATTCTATTCCTTCTCAAACTGTCAAGAACAATGAGTTCATTGTCTATTCAAGGAAAAAGAAGCCACAAGAAGATATAGAGCTTCAAACACATGTTGAGCAAAACCATGAAGCTGAACCACATCTGAATCCAAAGGAAACACTACCAGGTAACACAAATGACAATCCTAGTGAGTTTTTTCTGTTAGAAAATAATGATCTTGATTTACCTATTGCACAAAGGAAAGGGGTGAGGTCTTGTACAAAACATCCGATTAACAATTTTTTCTCCTATAAAGGGTTATCACCAGGTTATCGTGCTTTTGTTACCAATCTTTCTCAGATTCAGATTCCTAATAATGTCCAAGAGGCACTGCAACTACCTGAATGGAAGGCAGCTATCATGGAAGAAGTCAGGGCCTTAGAAAAGAATGGCACATGGGAACTTACTGAACTACCGAGAGGAAAGAATCCAGTAGGCTGCAAATGGATTTTCACAGTCAAATATAAGGCAGATGGAAGTATCGAAAGGTTCAAGGCTCGATTAGTTGCAAAAGGATTTACACAGTCCTATGGAATTGATTATCAAGAAACCTTTGCGCCTGTGGCAAAGTTGAATACAATCAGAGTTCTGTTATCTTTGGCTGTAAATCATGACTGGTGTCTTCATCAAATGGACATAAAAAATGCTTTCCTCAATGGTGACTTAGAGGAAGAAGTGTATATGGAAATTCCCTCAGGATTGGAGACTCAAGCCAACGTCAACAAAGTCTGTAGACTAAGAAAATCCCTATATGGACTCAAGCAGTCTCCTCGAGCTTGGTTTGATCGCTTCACCAAGGCTGTGAAAAGGTTTGGTTATTCTCAATGTCAGACAGATCATACTTTGTTTACAAAACAATCTGCTAATGGGAAACTTGCTATTATTATTGTATATGTGGATGATATAATTGTGACAGGAGATCATGAGGAGGAAATAAGCCAGCTTAAGAAGTTTCTTGCTCAAGAATTTGAAGTTAAAGACCTAGGAAATCTCAAATATTTTCTAGGAATGGAAATTGCTCGGTCAAAGAAGGGACTTGTGGTCTCTCAACAAAAATATGTTCTTGACCTCCTAAAGGAAACTGGTATGCTAGGCTGCAAACCAGCTGATACTCCTATGTACTACACTACAAAGTTGGGAGCTACTAAAGAAAGTGCACCAGTTGATAAAGAACAATATCAAAGACTTGTGGGAAGACTCATCTACCTTTCGCACACAAGACCTGATATTGGGTTTTCTGTTAGTGTTGTTAGTCAGTTTATGAACAATCCAACTGAGGAGCACTTGGAAGCTGTGTATCGAATTCTAAGGTACTTAAAAATGACTCCAGGAAGAGGATTGTATTTTAAAAAGACTCAAAACAGGGATGTTGAAATATTTTCTGATGCTGACTGGGCAGGATCCTTAACAGACAGAAGATCCACATCAGGATATTGCACATATGTATGGGGAAACTTAGTTACATGGCGAAGCAAGAAACAATCTGTTGTAGCTAGGAGCAGTGCTGAAGCTGAATATAGAGCCCTAGCTCAAGGAATTTGTGAAGGAATGTGGCTAAAGAGACTTCTTCAGGAACTACAAATTCCTTTAAAAGAACCCATGAAGACGTTTTGTGACAATTTAGCAACCATAAGTATTGCAAAGAATCCAGTTCATCATGATCGTATGAAACATGTGGAAATAGATCGACACTTTATTAAAGAGAAGATAGAAGAAGGAATAATCGCATTGGTGCATATTCCAACTGCTTTTCAGACTGCTGACATTCTCACCAAAGCTCTTCCAAGAATAAGTTTTGAAGATTTGAGGTCCAAGCTAGGTATGATTGATATCTACAACCCAGCTTGAGGGGGAGTATGGAAAGATCTGATTTACAGCTGTAAATCACAGTTGTAATCGTAGCTATCATCTCCTTAGATAGAGGGATTGGGTAGCTGTCACCCATATCTCATTTATGTGCATTTACTATTTTATATTTGGAGTTATTTCAGTTGCTAGAATTCAGGGATTTCCTTTTATGTACGTGTGTATTTAATTGGAGACTATCCAGCTATTTTTAAGAAGAATAATAAAAAATGAAAAGAGAGTGTTTTCTCTCTACTCCTCTCATCTTTCTCTCTTTTTCTCTTCAATATACAAAAATAAAAGATTTTCCTGAAGACTTTAAAACTCTTAAAGAGCTTCAGAGTTTCTTGGGATTGCTTAACTACGGCAGAAAATTTATTCCTCATCTTTCTGCTAGAGTTGAGAAATTACAAGACAAGCTTGCTGCTGAACAAGCAAAATATAAACGTGATACTGGAGAACAACCCCGTAAGTGGGATACTAATAGAATCCCTATTTCTCTTTCACCAGATGAAAAGGGTGAAATAGCAAAAATAAAGGAGCTAGTTAAAGATCAGAGAATCCTCTACTTCCCACTTGATAATGAAAAACTGGTTTTGCAAACTGATGCTTCTGATCTCTTTTGGACAGGAGTTCTCATTGCAAAGCAAAAGGAAATAGTTGCATATACATCTGGGAAATTTACCAAAACCCAAATTAAGTATGCCACATATGATAAAGAGTTATTGGCAGTAAAATTAGCCATTAAAAGCCTAAGGATATATTTATTATATAAAAATTTTATTATTGAAACGGACAACAAGTCTGTGGCACAGTTTCTTAAGAAAAAAACAATTAATAATCCTGAAGAAAATCTCAGAAGAATTAGGATAGCAATGTATTTAGAGATATTTAATTATGATGTGGTATATATTCCTGGCTATACTAATTTTCTTGCTGATACATTAACCAGGATATGATACATGGACCAGGACGACTTCCTTGAGATGCGCAGGGTGTTCGAACAAATGAGCACCGAGGACGCCTTCACCAAGGTTGCTGGCAAAAAAGCCAGAGCTGAGACTTCCATGGCGGGAGCCTCGTCTTCAGGAGCGCAACAGGCGAAGAGCCCAGCTCCAGGGACTGCCACCGGTCCCCAGGCGAATAGCCAAAGGGTGAATAACCCACAGGCCCCACAGGCCCAAACAAATCAGGTTGCTACACAGGCACAACAGGCAAAGGGAAAGACCGGGGAAGGACCTAGAAAGCCTCCTCAGAAAACTTTTGCCACAGCAATATTGAAAAATTGGTACAATCAGGATCTCGAGAGAGTTGACAAGGGTTCTTGGGATCTGTTTAATGGCTGCTATAGAGCTATACAGGCCAACGACACAAAGGGAGCTTGTTTCTGGCTCTCTCAGCTCGAGAAACAATACATAATCTCGAGAAATAGTGCTATACAGCTAAATACCAAGCTAACTGATGTCCGGAACAGGGCCACTCAGTTGATTTCTTATAGCTCTACATCAAGATCTCCCGCGCTCATATCTAGGGAGCGTGATTTATTTCAGGGAAATTGCTCCGAGCATAGGGAGCTAAAAGAAATATTAAAACAAATAAATAGTCACGACTTGGTGAATCTTAGAATGTCGGATGTTCTGACCTTCTTCACCACGTTGGACCTAAAGGATGAAAAACTCCTTAATATTGAGTCAGAGGTCATGGTCCAAAAAATGATTACCATGTACCAACAAGGACTTATTGAAGAATCCTGTCTATTAACATATTTTAAGCGCTTGGACGATTCAAGCGTCATAAAATATTTTGAAAATGAAGAAATTATATGTAGTAAATATGGAAATCTACATTTAGTTGTATGTTTCCAAGAAATAGTGAAGTTTGAGGCCCAGATTAAAAAAGGGCTCATTCATGAGGTTTTCATCAACACTTCTGAAGTGGAACTCTATGAGAAGTTCCTTCCGAAGATCTGTTGGGAGGCAGCTCTTTCGCACACCAGCCGTTTCCAGAAGCAGTTCAGATTTACCATTTGGAGCATCTGGGAAGAAAGGAGGCACATAAAACGTTTTCCCTCCTATCAGATATGGGAGCTCCGACGACACGAGGGAGATCCAGGTTTGAAGTTTTCCCAGTTCAAGCGGGAGGATTTCAATGAAGAAAAAGAGCGACATGGCACTGCCTGCGAGTTTTTCAGAGAATTTGCCAAGCTTCCTGAAGAGCTCGCCTTACTCACTATCAAGGATAATATCATCTTGGCGGATTATCTCAGCATTCCGATACAAGATGATCTCAAACATCTACTGATCCAGGAGTTCATCGGGTGTATGAACCTTGGACCTATTGGGCAGCAGGCACGGGTCAAGGTCTCTTCTGAAGAAGAAGAGATGGACTGAGGATAGAAGCATGGTGGACCGATGTTGAAGAAAATCACCTTCAAAGATGTTTTCAGGCGCTACCGAAAACGTGTGGGGTGGCGTTTTTGTAACTTATGTAAAATTAACAATAAAAATGCAAAGAAGTCTCGTGTGCAGGTCTCTATTCTTACGGTGCAGCAACCTCCTTTGTCTCCATGGACGTTTTTGGAGGAAGAGGTACCAGATACATCTGATCTTACTATAAAACTTAGCTCCTTGTATTTGTTTTATTAGATTTTCAGCTGAAGGGATAAAATACCCATCAAATTTAGTATAGCTATTTAGCTTTCTATAATTAATAACCATTCTAGCTTTTCCTCGTTTAATTTCAGCATGATTACTAACTAGGAAAGCTGGTGAGAAATGAGTACTAGAACTTTTTTGTATTAGCTTTAAACGTAATAACTCGTCAATTTGCTTAGCGAATTCCTCCTTATCAGTAGGAGAAACCATAATGCTATTGACTCGAACCTTCGAGTCTTTATGTATATCTAAGAGCTCAATCTTGCAAAAGCGAGGAGCTCTATCAAACCATTTTAATGGATTGTCAGAATATAAGGGTTCCAACATTCCATGGATAACCTTTTGGAAATTATTTTCCGTAGGTAGCGTATATGTGCAAACTTTTTCAGCGTCAGCGTTGTTACTCGTGGTGGTATTATCACCACGCTGTGCTGCGTGTGGCTTATAAAGATCAGCCATATGCACATTGTTCCGGAATTTTTTCTTCTTGATAAACTTTCTTTTTTCAAAATTCTTTTCGGACTTGAATTTCTTTTTAAAATTTGGTTTCCACTTTTTCCGAGTAATTCTATATTTCTTTTTCCTAAAGGTTTTACCCCTTTTATTTTTAAACCATTTCTTTTTAAACCCTTTATATTCGGGCGGACAGCCAAACTGAAAATTAACATCTTCATCATACTTGGAGCAACACCTATATCCAAGTACAGAATTTTTTATATATCGTTCTATTTGCGTATGTGCCTTAGCCTGATCACAAGTTTCTTCCATGGCACTCATGCAGGCACGTTTGAGCATACCCATGGAATGTACTCCACCTCTAATTTTATCATATACTTCTTTAATAATATTATTCCAGGGATAGGGAATTTTGGTAAAAAATCCACTAATCCAGAACTCTTTATGTTCTTTATTCCCTAAATGAAAGATTAAGCCAATATATTTGCTTACAAACTCCTCTAGCATACAAATATCACATAGGATCATTTTATGTAATATTTTATCGTAATCTTTAGTGGCACTGGGATCTTCTCCAGTAAAATCTGCCACTACATATTCTAAGAGTTTATTTAAAGCATCGAATTTGCTTTTCATACCCATTACCTCTGCGGCTGCCTCAGGGTTTAGGGTTTCAAAATTACGCAGCCAGGCAATACTATCCCCCTGCCAATGGCTTGTAGCATAGTGAATAAATCCTCCCGTGGTAAGATCAGGAGGTAAGAAGTATGCCATTCCATTTATTCTTTGACACCAATTAGAAATATATTCCCCCATGCGTTTATGAGGAACATTATCTATATTGAATGTCAATCCATCCTGATTAGATGGTTTTTCTGGATAAGCTTTCGTAGTAGCATTTAACCTTACCCAATCCTTACGTCTATCATCATTAAACATCCGTGTAAATGGGGAAGGTTCATCTAAAGGTACATTAGCATCTCGCATGAGTACCTCCGGGTTTGGAGGTATTGATCCTAAATTGGTCAAGGGTTCAGCACGTACAATCAAAGAATCGTCAACGTAGTTGCTTCCCTGACCTTCTTCAATAGCTCTAATATTCAGAGTCTCAGTGTCATCTGAGTCTGAATTTTCAGCATATTTCCATTTAAAGAAATCAATAGCTCTAGAATGTTTTTCATAGTAAGCGTAAACATCCTGGCATTCGATTTCTCCAGATAATTCCTGGTTTTGGAGTTTAAGGAAGGTTTCATAATATTTTTCACTTATTTCATCCAGTGGAATGGTATTTTTTCCCTCGGATGACAGTCTTAGCATATTTATGCTATTAGACCAACGTCTTTTGGTCATCTGAACAACAGGTTTTGCTAGACGGACCGGGGTTGGTCTACTGGTTGCACTTTCCGCTTCTTTTGGAGTTTTTCCCAAGCTTTTAAGTTCTTGCTTGATATGAGATATTTCCATCCCAATGTCATTAACCTTCCTAACGATATTATGCATATCGTTGCTTATACTTACTAGAATGTCTGCAAGGTAATTATAGATCCCATTTTATGGGTTCTTGTGAGAAGGTAGATGAACAATGTGTTCATAACCTGTTAATTCAAACGGACAGTGGTGTCCTGCCGAATGAATAATATTCCTGGTGTGTTGGAAGTAAGTTCTCTCCTCTTCTTTTAATTACTACCAATTAGAAAGTGGTTAGATTATTTCAACAAGAATAAAGTTTAGATCTATGTAAAGGCTCATACGCATGGTGTAGGAAACGAACCATTGCTGTGCTCTTATTCTATGAAGCGGTAGCTTAGGCTTGTGGTCTTTTGTTGAGGCCTAACCCTGCCAGAAAGCCACGGTAGTTCTTGGACAAAAGAGTCTGAGAACGTAGGGGAGCTATGTCTAGCCGTAGAAATAAGGGTCAAAGCGAGCCAACACTTAGATCTAAGAATATTTTTGTTGAATATTTATCTAGACCACTTATAGCCTCTCTACTCAAGAACAATCCCTTGAAATGGGAGAAAACAATTCGGTTAAAGCCGAGAATATTATTCATTCGGCAGGACACCACTGTCCGTTTAAATTAACAGGTTATGAACACATTGTTCATCTACCTTCTCACAAGAACCCAGAAAATGGGATCTATAATTACCTTGCAGACATTCTAGTAAGTATAAGCAACGATATGCATAATATCGTTAGGGAGGTTAATGACATTGGGATGGAAATATCTCATATCAAGCAAGAACTTAAAAGCTTGGGGAAAACTCCAAAAGAAGCGGAAAGTGCAACCAGTAGACCAACCCCGGTCCGTCTAGCAAAACCTGTTGTTCAGATGACCAAAAGACGTTGGTCTAATAGCATAAATATGCTAAGACTGTCATCCGAGGGAAAAAATACCATTCCACTGGATGAAATAAGTGAAAAATATTATGAAACCTTCCTTAAACTCCAAAACCAGGAATTATCTGGAGAAATCGAATGCCAGGATGTTTACGCTTACTATGAAAAACATTCTAGAGCTATTGATTTCTTTAAATGGAAATATGCTGAAAATTCAGACTCAGATGACACTGAGACTCTGAATATTAGAGCTATTGAAGAAGGTCAGGGAAGCAACTACGTTGACGATTCTTTGATTGTACGTGCTGAACCCTTGACCAATCTAGGATCAATACCTCCAAACCCGGAGGTACTCATGCGAGATGCTAATGTACCTTTAGATGAACCTTCCCCATTTACACGGATGTTTAATGATGATAGACGTAAGGATTGGGTAAGGTTAAATGCTACTACGAAAGCTTATCCAGAAAAACCATCTAATCAGGATGGATTGACATTCAATATAGATAATGTTCCTCATAAACGCATGGGGGAATATATTTCTAATTGGTGTCAAAGAATAAATGGAATGGCATACTTCTTACCTCCTGATCTTACCACGGGATGGAGAAGATCCCAGTGCCACTAAAGATTACGATAAAATATTACATAAAATGATCCTATGTGATATTTGTATGCTAGAGGAGTTTGTAAGCAAATATATTGGCTTAATCTTTCATTTAGGGAATAAAGAACATAAAGAGTTCTGGATTAGGGGATTTTTTACCAAAATTCCCTATCCTTGGAATAATATTATTAAAGAAGTATATGATAAAATTAGAGGTGGAGTACATTCCACGGGTATGCTCAAACGTGCCTGCATGAGTGCCATGGAAGAAACTTGTGATCAGGCTAAGGCACATACGCAAATAGAACGATATATAAAAAATTCTGTACTTGGATATAGGTGTTGCTCCAAGTATGATGAAGATGTTAATTTTCAGTTTGGCTGTCCGCCCGAATATAAAGGGTTTAAAAAGAAATGGTTTAAAAATAAAAGGGGTAAAACCTTTAGGAAAAAGAAATATAGAATTACTCGGAAAAAGTGGAAACCAAATTTTAAAAAGAAATTCAAGTCCGAAAAGAATTTTGAAAAAAGAAAGTTTATCAAGAAGAAAAAATTCCGGAAGGGATGCAAGTGTTTTAAATGTAATAAAGAAGGTCATTTTGCTAATGACTGTCCCGAGAACATTAGCAGTATCATTATTGATGACCTTGAAGAATATGGAATACATATAGGCACTATTAATGAAATGAGCAGTGATACATCTGCCTCTTCATTATATGAAATAGAATCTATGAGCATATCCTCAATAGAAGCAGCAGATTCTGATGAAGATCTCTGTAACTCTATAGAGCATCTCAAGATCAATATGAATACCATAAATAAAACATACAATCAGGTAAGGATTACCCTCCTTAATGATAAGGGGATCCTCCCCATAAAAGAGGGAATCTCAGCCGGATATACTTTATATGCCTGTAAGGCGGTGACTATAAAAAGATATCGAAGTGCGGAAATAAGCCTCGATTTACGAATATTTATACCTCTTGGATATTATGGTATAATCCATAGTATTCCTCTACATGCCAATAAAGGTATAATTCTTACACATGGCTTTATTGAGCCAGTATCCCGACATAATGTCACTATAACAGTCAAAAATACAACTTGGGAAGGGGATTATGACATTAATAGGGGAGATCCAATTGGATTGCTAGTAATCCATAAATACGAGGATCTACCTATTGTAGTCGATCCACCCCTTAGGAAACCTATTACTGATCCTCCGCCTGAGTCTAGTAGCTCTGGTAGAGATTATCATGAACAATACTGTGAATTTAGAATATATATGAATACTATAACTTCGGAAGAAACTTCAAATTCTAGTCTCTCTCGTAGTGAGGGAGAGCAATTTGAAATTACTGATGAAGATTTAGAAAAGCTAAAAGAAGCCATACCTCATTCAGATAAGAAAGAGGTATATAAACCAGTTTCTTTTCAGTCTAGATTCTTAAATAAACATACATATGTATTCGAAAGAATGCAGGGCAATATTGAATTACGCGGAGGAGAAGACTTCTCTTCTATTTGTCTTATAGACAGAAAGAAGATTGAAAAGTTGAAAAAGAAGTACCCAAGAATGAGATATCTTCATATTGGATTAATACAAGTTAAGATAACAGGTCTATTCCGAACAGGAATCGACACACCTATATTGGTTGTCTGTATGGATGAGAGAATAATTAATAATCCTCTAAATAGTATTATCGGAGGAGCTAAATCCAATTTAGCAAATAGATTATTTGGAATGAATATTCATCCAGACTTTTCTATTAGTCTTGAGGATGAGAATATACAAAAAACATGTACCTTATCTATTAACCTACAAGGCATAGAACTTTTGCCTGGATCCAAAGTTTTGGGAATACAATGGGAACATTGTATGGCATTGAATGATACACCTACTTTCAAGTCCATTACTCCCAAACATTTGGTAAAATTAGTTGAGGTTGGAGTAGGTAAAACTATTCAGCCAAGACTAGTTAAATTAGAACATTTGAGATTAGACAACGAAATACAGTTGTTTGTTAGATCTCTTAAACCAAAAACTGAAGTACCTACTGAGTACTTCATTGCATCTGGTATCAGAGCCAAGTTCAATAAAATTCCTGGTGTGTTGGTAGTAAGTTCTCTCCTCTTCTTTTAATTTTTGTTTTAATTTTTATGATAGCTTAAGTACTTGTTCAAGATGAATGTACAAAGGAAACAAGGAAAAACACACAAGAACACAAGAACACTCAGGATTCTCACCAGATGAATGTACAAAGGAAACAAGGAAAAACACACAAGAACACAAGAACACTCAGGATTCTCACAATACAAAAGAACACTTCAGTTTTCGTTGCCCCTCTTACAAAGCACACACCCTTATTTATAGGGGTCGAAACTCAATACCGGTTCAGCCGGTTAGTGCTTACTGGGAATCATTTATGCACAGCTCATCACTGATGATAAGCATAAAACATCTTTATGTCCCATCACCAGAACACGTCATTGGTGTAGATAGGAAGGAATCTACTTTATCATTGTGGAGGGCCCCGATAAACTATTTTCCACCATTCCCCCCAATTATCAAAATCTGTCGGTGGAGAGGGACGATTCTCTGGATCCCACTGACGGATTTGCCTGTCGGCTTCTTCCTGATCTTGCTCTGCTTGGGTCTCGTGGGTATTGGACCCGACCGCTTCGGATGGTGTGTCTGGAACTTCTTCGTCGTTTGGTGACACTGGCACTTCTTCAGATGTATCTGGTACCTCTTCCTCCAAAAACGCCCATGGAGACAAAGGAGGTTGCTGCACCGTAGGACTAGAGACCTGCACACGAGACTTCTTTGCATTTTTATTGTTAATTTTACATAGGTTACAAAAACGCCACCCCACACGTTTTCGGTAGCGCCTGAAAACATCTTTGAAGGTGATTTTCTTCAACATTGGTCCACCATGCTTCTATCCTCAGTCCATCTCTTCTTCTTCAGAAGAGACCTTGACCCGTGCCTGCTGCCCAATAGGTCCAAGGTTCATACACCCGATGAACTCCTGGATCAGTAGATGTTTGAGATCATCTTGTATCGGAATGCTGAGATAATCCGCCAAGATGATATTATCCTTGATAGTGAGTAAGGCGAGCTCTTCAGGAAGCTTGGCAAATTCTCTGAAAAACTCGCAGGCAGCGCCATGTCGCTCTTTTTCTTCATTGAAATCCTCCCGCTTGAACTGGGAAAACTTCAAACCTGGATCTCCCTCGTGTCGTCGGAGCTCCCATATCTGATAGGAGGGAAAACGTTTGATGTACCTCCTTTCTTCCCAGATGCTCCAGATGGTAAATCTGAACTGCTTCTGGAAACGGCTGGTGTGCGAAAGAGCTGCCTCCCAACAGATCTTCGGAAGGAACTTCTCATAGAGTTCCACTTCAGAAGTGTTGATGAAAACCTCATGAATGAGCCCTTTTTTAATCTGGGCCTCAAACTTCACTATTTCTTGGAAACATACAACTAAATGTAGATTTCCATATTTACTACATATAATTTCTTCATTTTCAAAATATTTTATGACGCTTGAATCGTCCAAGCGCTTAAAATATGTTAATAGACGGGATTCTTCAATAAGTCCTTGTTGGTACATGGTAATCATTTTTTGGACCATGACCTCTGACTCAATATTAAGGAGTTTTTCATCCTTTAGGTCCAACGTGGTGAAGAAGGTCAGAACATCCGACATTCTAAGATTCACCAAGTCGTGACTATTTATTTGTTTTAATATTTCTTTTAGCTCCCTATGCTCGGAGCAATTTTCCTGAAATAAATCACGCTCCCTAGATATGAGCGCGGGAGATCTTGATGTAGAGCTATAAGAAATCAACTGAGTGGCCCTGTTCCGGACATCAGTTAGCTTGGTATTTAGCTGTATAGCACTATTTCTCGAGATTATGTATTGTTTCTCGAGCTGAGAGAGCCAGAAACAAGCTCCCTTTGTGTCGTTGGCCTGTATAGCTCTATAGCAGCCATTAAACAGATCCCAAGAACCCTTGTCAACTCTCTCGAGATCCTGATTGTACCAATTTTTCAACATTGCTGTGGCAAAAGTTTTCTGAGGAGGCTTTCTAGGTCCTTCCCCGGTCTTTCCCTTTGCCTGTTGTGCCTGTGTAGCAACCTGATTTGTTTGGGCCTGTGGGTTATTCACCCTTTGGCTATTCGCCTGGGGACCGGTGGCAGTCCCTGGAGCTGGGCTCTTCGCCTGTTGCGCTCCTGAAGACGAGGCTCCCGCCATGGAAGTCTCAGCTCTGGCTTTTTTGCCAGCAACCTTGGTGAAGGCGTCCTCGGTGCTCATTTGTTCGAACACCCTGCGCATCTCAAGGAAGTCGTCCTGGTCCATGTATCATATCCTGGTTAATGTATCAGCAAGAAAATTAGTATAGCCAGGAATATATACCACATCATAATTAAATATCTCTAAATACATTGCTATCCTAATTCTTCTGAGATTTTCTTCAGGATTATTAATTGTTTTTTTCTTAAGAAACTGTGCCACAGACTTGTTGTCCGTTTCAATAATAAAATTTCTATATAATAAATATATCCTTAGGCTTTTAATGGCTAATTTTACTGCCAATAACTCTTTATCATATGTGTGGCATACTTAATTTGGGTTTTGGTAAATTTCCCAGATGTATATGCAACTATTTCCTTTTGCTTTGCAATGAGAACTCCTGCCCAAAAGAGATCAGAAGCATCAGTTTGCAAAACCAGTTTTTCATTATCAAGTGGGAAGTAGAGGATTCTCTGATCTTTAACTAGCTCCTTTATTTTTGCTATTTCACCCTTTTCATCTGGTGAAAGAGAAATAGGGATTCTACTAGTATCCCACTTACGGGGTTGTTCTCCAGTATCACGTTTATATTTTGCTTGTTCAGCAGCAAGCTTGTCTTGTAATTTCTCAACTCTAGCAGAAAGATGAGGAATAAATATTCTGCCGTAGTTAAGCAATCCCAAGAAACTCTGAAGCTCTTTAAGAGTTTTAAAGTCTTCAGGAAAATCTTTTATTTTTGTATATATATGTTGCTGTAATTCAATTTGACCATTTTTAACAATTTTTCCTAAAAAATCGATTTCTGTTTTAAACAGTTCGATTTTCTTTGGACTTAGAATAATACCGTTATCTAATAGTAGTTTTACTACTGATAATAGATGTTCCTTGTGTTCATCAGCAGTTTTGGAAAACACAAGAATATCGTCAATATACACAACAACATAATCTAAATGTCCAAATATAGAATTCATCCATTTCTGGAAAATTTGCGGAGCATTCTTTAACCCAAAGGGCATAACAAGCCATTCAAAATGTCCTTGCGGGCAACTGAATGCTGTTAACTCAATGGAAGCTTTATCAGCAAGTTTAATTTGCCAAAAACCAGATTTAGCATCAAACTTACTATAAAACTTAGCTCCTTGTATTTGTTTTATTAGATTTTCAGCTGAAGGGATAAAATACCCATCAAATTTAGTATAGCTATTTAGCTTTCTATAATTAATAACCATTCTAGCTTTTCCTCGTTTAATTTCAGCATGATTCCTAACTAGGAAAGCTGGTGAGGAATGAGTACTAGAACTTTTTTGTATTAGCTTTAAACGTAATAACTCGTCAATTTGCTTAGCGAATTCCTCCTTATCAGTAGGAGAAACCATAATGCTATTGACTCGAACCTTCGAGTCTTTATGTATATCTAAGAGCTCAATCTTGCAAAAGCGAGGAGCTCTATCAAACCATTTTAATGGATTGTCAGAATATAAGGGTTCCAACATTCCATGGATAACCTTTTGGAAATTATTTTCCGTAGGTAGCGTATATGTGCAAACTTTTTCAGCGTCAGCGTTGTTACTCGTGGTGGTATTATCACCACGCTGTGCTGCGTGTGGCTTATAAAGATCAGCCATATGCACATTGAAAGGAATACGAGGGACAGACATGTCATCAATATCAATATAATGCTTATTAAATGGAGAATAATGACGAAGGTTGTCCATACCCAACAGACAATCACAGTCAAATTCCTTAGGTAATAGAGTAAAAGTAAATTCATATGTTTTTGAATTTCCATGTATATCCTGTAGTTGGACAGGTATAATGGCTTTATGATTTACCTGGACTTGTCGTCCCATAAAGTCGTTTAGGCGACATGGTCTTTCAACCTTAATTCGTAGGTGCTCAGGTATAAATATTTCTTGTAGTACACTAGCCTCCGCTCCAGTATATCTAAAGATGTACTGGCCAACTCAAGGTCCAGATCATCATCAGAAGTAAGATCTATGTGTTCCTCAGGGAGTAATTCAATATTAGAAATTTCAGCCTCTTTATTTTTTGCTCTATTAGCCGAGGCTTTAATTCCTCGGATAGTAGCCTTTTCTCTGTCTGCTTTATTCATTTTATGATACATACGAATATGATCTCTGAGACTACGTAAGGTATTATCCAATTGTCTCATAACAATATATCTATAGTTAGATTTAATAGGATAATCATATTTTATGAGTTCTTTATATTTACTTGTAATGACAAATAGCTTATAAGCCTCTTTTATTTCGCTAGCATTAAATTCTGTATGTCTAACTTTCTTGGAACTCATTAAGAAAGATCGGAGTTTTGCTCCCGGATTCGGGATAATGGTGTATGTACTGTTAGATTTTCTCTAACTTGCTTTGCCTGATCTATTAATAATTTTGTTCTTCCCTCTACAGGACAATCACTAATACTAGCTCTATGAGAGTATTCATCAATTGGCAGTTGTTGTGTACCAAGATGACTCATGGAGTTAGATCGTGATATTCTCGCTGTATTAGAAGACGAGGATTCTTCATCCTGAATAGATCGGCGGTTATTTACAACCGTAGATATCGTATTTCCAGATGCAATGAAGTACTCAGTAGGTACTTCAGTTTTTGGTTTAAGAGATCTAACAAACAACTGCATTTCGTTGTCTAATCTCAAATGTTCTAATTTAACTAGTCTTGGCTGAATAGTTTTACCTACTCCAACCTCAAATAATTTTACCAAATGTTTGGGAGTAATGGACTTGAAAGTAGGTGTATCATTCAATGCCATACAATGTTCCCATTGTATTCCCAAAACTTTGGATCCAGGCAAAAGTTCTATGCCTTGTAGGTTAATAGATAAGGTACATGTTTTTTGTATATTCTCATCCTCAAGACTAATAGAAAAGTCTGGATGAATATTCATTCCAAATAATCTATTTGCTAAATTGGATTTAGCTCCTCCGATAATACTATTTAGAGGATTATTAATTATTCTCTCATCCATACAGACAACCAATATAGGTGTGTCGATTCCTGTTCGGAATAGACCTGTTATCTTAACTTGTATTAATCCAATATGAAGATATCTCATTCTTGGGTACTTCTTTTTCAACTTTTCAATCTTCTTTCTGTCTATAAGACAAATAGAAGAGAAGTCTTCTCCTCCGCGTAATTCAATATTGCCCTGCATTCTTTCGAATACATATGTATGTTTATTTAAGAATTTAGACTGAAAAGAAACTGGTTTATATACCTCTTTCTTATCTGAATGAGGTATGGCTTCTTTTAGCTTTTCTAAATCTTCATCAGTAATTTCAAATTGCTCTCCCTCACTACGAGAGAGACTAGAATTTGAAGTTTCTTCCGAAGTTATAGTATTCATATATATTCTAAATTCACAGTATTGTTCATGATAATCTCTACCAGAGCTACTAGACTCAGGCGGAGGATCAGTAATAGGTTTCCTAAGGGGTGGATCGACTACAATAGGTAGATCCTCGTATTTATGGATTACTAGCAATCCAATTGGATCTCCCCTATTAATGTCATAATCCCCTTCCCAAGTTGTATTTTTGACTGTTATAGTGACATTATGTCGGGATACTGGCTCAATAAAGCCATGTGTAAGAATTATACCTTTATTGGCATGTAGAGGAATACTATGGATTATACCATAATATCCAAGAGGTATAAATATTCGTAAATCGAGGCTTATTTCCGCACTTCGATATCTTTTTATAGTCACCGCCTTACAGGCATATAAAGTATATCCGGCTGAGATTTCCTCTTTTATGGGGAGGATCCCCTTATCATTAAGGAGGGTAATCCTTACCTGATTGTATGTTTTATTTATGGTATTCATATTGATCTTGAGATGCTCTATAGAGTTACAGAGATCTTCATCAGAATCTGCTTCTATTGAGGATATGCTCATAGATTCTATTTCATATAATGAAGAGGCAGATGTATCACTGCTCATTTCATTAATAGCGCCTATATGTATTCCATATTCTTCAAGGTCATCAATAATGATGCTGCTAATGTTCTCGGGACAGTCATTAGCAAAATGACCTTCTTTATTACATTTAAAACACTTGCATCCCTTCCGGAATTTTTTTTTCTGGATAAGCTTTCGTAGTAGCATTTAACCTTACCCAATCCTTACGTCTATCATCATTAAACATCCGTGTAAATGGGGAAGGTTCATCTAAAGGTACATTAGCATCTCGCATGAGTACCTCCGGGTTTGGAGGTATTGATCCTAGATTGGTCAAGGGTTCAGCACGTACAATCAAAGAATCGTCAACGTAGTTGCTTCCCTGACCTTCTTCAATAGCTCTAATATTCAGAGTCTCAGTGTCATCTGAGTCTGAATTTTCAGCATATTTCCATTTAAAGAAATCAATAGCTCTAGAATGTTTTTCATAGTAAGCGTAAACATCCTGGCATTCGATTTCTCCAGATAATTCCTGGTTTTGGAGTTTAAGGAAGGTTTCATAATATTTTTCACTTATTTCATCCAGTGGAATGGTATTTTTTTCCCTCGGATGACAGTCTTAGCATATTTATGCTATTAGACCAACGTCTTTTGGTCATCTGAACAACAGGTTTTGCTAGACGGACCGGGGTTGGTCTACTGGTTGCACTTTCCGCTTCTTTTGGAGTTTTCCTCAAGCTTTTAAGTTCTTGCTTGATATGAGATATTTCCATCCCAATGTCATTAACCTCCCTAACGATATTATGCATATCGTTGCTTATACTTACTAGAATGTCTGCAAGGTAATTATAGATCCCATTTTCTGGGTTCTTGTGAGAAGGTAAATGAACAATGTGTTCATAACCTGTTAATTCAAACGGACAGTGGTGTCCTGCCGAATGAATAATATTCTCGGCTTTAACCGAATTGTTTTCTCCCATTTCAAGGGATTGTTCTTGAGTAGAGAGGCTATAAGTGGTCTAGATAAATATTCAACAAAAATATTCTTAGATCTAAGTGTTGGCTCGCTTTGACCCTTATTTCTACGGCTAGACATAGCTCCCCTACGTTCTCAGACTCTTTTGTCCAAGAACTACCGTGGCTTTCTGGCAGGGTTAGGCCTCAACAAAAGACCACAAGCCTAAGCTACCGCTTCATAGAATAAGAGCACAGCAATGGTTCGTTTCCTACACCATGCGTATGAGCCTTTACATAGATCTAAACTTTATTCTTGTTGAAATAATCTAACCACTTTCTAACATCCTACTCAAGAACAAGTACTTAAGCTATCATAAAAATTAAAACAAAAATTAAAAGAAGAGGAGAGAACTTACTACCAACACACCAGGAATTTTATTGAACTTGGCTCTGATACCAGATGATCTCAAACATCTACTGATCCAGGAGTTCATCGGGTGTATGAACCTTGGACCTATTGGGCAGCAGGCACGGGTCAAGGTCTCTTCTGAAGAAGAAGAGATGGACTGAGGATAGAAGCATGGTGGACCGATGTTGAAGAAAATCACCTTCAAAGATGTTTTCAGGCGCTACCGAAAACGTGTGGGGTGGCGTTTTTGTAACTTATGTAAAATTAACAATAAAAATGCAAAGAAGTCTCGTGTGCAGGTCTCTATTCCTACGGTGCAGCAACCTCCTTTGTCTCCATGGGCGTTTTTGGAGGAAGAAGTACCAGATACATCTGAAGAAGTGCCAGTGTCACCAAACGACGAAGAAGTTCCAGACACACCATCCGAAGCGGTCGGGTCCAATACCCACGAGACCCAAGCAGAGCAAGATCAGGAAGAAGCCGACAGGCAAATCCGTCAGTGGGATCCAGAGAATCGTCCCTCTCCACCGACAGATTTTGATAATTGGGGGGAATGGTGGGAAATAGTTTATCGGGGCCCTCCACAATGATAAAGTAGATTCCTTCCTATCTACACCAATGACGTGTTCTGGTGATGGGACATAAAGATGTTTTATGCTTATCATCAGTGATGAGCTGTGCATAAATGATTCCCGGTAAGCACTAACCGGCTGAACCGGTATTGAGTTTCGACCCCTATAAATAAGGGTGTGTGCTTTGTAAGAGGGGCAACGAAAACGGAAGTGTTCTTTTGTATTGTGAGAATCCTGAGTGTCCTTGTGTTCTTGTGTGTTTTTCCTTGTTTCCTTTGTTCATCTTGTTTCCTTTGTACAGTCTCCTCATAGCCAGGCGAGAGGAACCAACTGTTGTCATACCGGAACGGACGGGCTCTCCATCTGGGACTCTCCACGAAGCGCACCAGGATCGGCGAATGGTCACTGGTCCCCGCAGGTAGCCCCTCAGCAACAGCAGAAGGGAATAGGCGGAACCAATCACTGTTCCCCAAAGCCCGATCAAAGCTGGCAGGCCACCCTGCCAACCACCGCCTTGTTGTGCCACGTCCATATGTGCCCCACTCTCTCCAGATTCCTGAGCCCGGACTGGAGAAGGCAGGACTGAAAGTCAGATAGTATCTGGTCCGGCACCGGCCGCCCCCCCCCCCCCCCAGCTTCTCCTCCCTGTATAGCGTGGCATTGAAGTCTCCCATAATAAGCAGGGGGAGATGACGATGCACCGCCAATGTACTCAGTCTAATGATGTCCTGCCACAAGACCTCCCGCAGCCTCCTGTCATTGTGCCCATAGACAGCACCAAGTAAGAATCGGAACCCACCCTTGTTGGTGAAGGAGATGGCCACCAGCTGGTCAGTCATGAAGACCTCCTCCCCCTCCCAACTAGCTCCGTTCCATCTAACCCAGATTCTCGGCATATCACAGAGACCAAGGTTGTGGAGCTGGACCCAGTCCGTAGGGGTTCTACGAGACAGGGTTTTCACCCCCCTGATCTTAGTCTCTAGTAATATCGAGATTTCACACTTCTCTTTCCTCAGCACCTCACTAATCTCCCTCCATCTCCCCAGAGAACACCCTCCCGGACATTCCAGGCAAGGGCCGACATCTAATCCGCGGGTGGGATCCCCTGAACATCCTCTGAAGGCGCACCCGGGGAGAGTGCAACCTCCATCTCTCTGGACTCCTCATCTCGATCCCCCTGAAGAAGAGGCTGAGCTAGGACCGCAACCCATTGAGGGTTGACCTTCCACACTCTCTCCGCCCCACCTTGTCCGCTGTCCTCACTATGCGACTCCGTAGCCTGGCGCTTCCGACTGTATACCTGAAGTGCTAAGGTGTTATCCTCTCCTTGTCTCCTGTCCCCCTGTCCCATACTCCTGGTGATCATAGTCCTCGTCCCCGTATACGCAACCATCGCTCCGGTAAGGATCTCCGTCGGAGACCCGTCGTTTTCCCCAGAGACGGGGGGAAGGTCTGCCTCCATCTCATCCTCCATCAAGCCCGCCTGGTCAACTACAGGGGTATTAACTACACCACCTGTCTCCTGCACTGCCTCCTCCGTCACCGCTGCAGAAACTCCACCACGTCGACAAGCACTTGGAAGATGCCCAAAACAGACACACGCCGGACATCTGGGGGGAACCCACTCATACTCCACCTTCTGCATAAGAATCTGGCCAGTAGATGTCCGGTACTTCAACTGCTCTGGCAGGTCCAACCTGGCGTCAATCTCCACAAATATCCGAGCATACATCAACCTCGTCCTGAAGGCGGTGGCATCGTCCGCCTTAATCGGCTTGCCAATGAGGCTGGCAAGTCTCATAAGAAGGGGAACACTCCAGAAGCGTACCGGGAATTCAGGGAACCGAACCCACACAGGCACCGCATTCAGCACCTCCTTCTCACATCTCAAGTCAGGGGTCCATTGCTTCAGTATGATGAGGCGACCATCGAACGTCCATGGCCCTCCCTGGAGGATCCGAGCCACATCTTCTGCCATCCCAAATTTAACGAAGTAGAAGCCGTTCTCCTTGGAGAAGAACTCCATGCTACCCTTCGGCCGCCAGACTCTCTCCGCATAACCACGGATCTGCCCGTAGAAGGGCTTGCTACCCAACACATATAATACTAAAGTGTTCTCCCAGAATGCCGTCACCTTCGCCACTTCCTCAGTCGGGAAGTCGGCGCAGAGCTCACCCCCAACCGCCAGAGGTGCAACATACTCCATCGATGCCGGAGTTTTTGCAACCCCCACCTTGCACGCATCTGCCCAGGATACAGGTCGCGAGCCCGAACTTCGAGGCAGGATCGTCGGGGCCGGCCGGACACTCACGTTCGTAGCAGTCCCTCTCCCCCCGATAACTGGGCCAGCCGTCCCTGCAGACTCCGTCGCTCGAGGCCTCCACGTAGTCCTGGCTTGTCCCTCCCGACCACCTGTGTGCGCCTGGCCCACCGTAGGTCCAGTCCTCCTGGCTATCCCTGACCTCCTGTCCGATCCCTGCGTAGAGGTGGAGCCCCTCCTAGTCTCAGCGATATGCGATCGTTGTCCACCCCCTCGCCGTACCCTCCGATTTTGAACCGTGGTCCAAGCTCCCTCCTCACTCTGGCCATCCTCCAATCCAGGCGATGCCCTTTGGGCGGTGAACACCATAGAGGAGCCCCCCGGAGCACTCGCCATCGAACCACCGACCGAAACCGTGCCCGGCGGCGTCGCCACCGACCGCATCCATCACCGGCCACCCCCCCCCTGAGGTGGGTCGCCGGCCGCCGCCTGCCCCCGGGGGGGTTCGCCGGACCCCCCCGGCCGCGCCCCTGGCCGCCAGCATGTCCGCGCGGACGTGGATCCGCCGCGAGAGGATTTTCCGGCGGCCGGCCGCCGCCGGCCGCCCCCGCCACCCCCTTGCCTTTTCCCCTGTCCGGCGGTCGGTTGGCCGCCTCCTCGCGTTGATTCGGTGATGTCCTAGCAGAGCTAGGGTTCGCCTCCTTCTCCGTTGCCATTTTTATATTATATATATATATATATAGTAGTCAAAGGCGTGCCTCACAGAAAGGCACAGCAGCTGCCCTTCGCACCTCACTAGCACTGGCGGAGGGAGAAGGGGGCGAGTGGGGTCATGTGACCCCACTCAAATTTTTTTACTCAATTATATATATATATACACACACACACACACACACACACAAAATACAACACCACATCAACAAAAAATCCTAAACCAACTTGTGCGGTACAAATTTTTGGCCACCGGCCAATGAAAAACAAGCAGCATTAGCATTAGCACTAGCACAAGCAGCAGTTCTCTCCTAGACTTCTCTCTCGTACGCGGCCAAAACAAGCAGCATCTGCAACAATATCTCCTCTCTCTTGCGCGCCTCTTCCTCTCTCTCATGTGGCTCTCTCCTCCTCAATCTCATATACAACACCTAATTGATTTATGTGCTAATTTCTTCCAAATGATTTATAATTGATGTGTGTTCTAAATTAGATGGTCCCTATTTGATTTTTGTCTCTAATTGATTCATGTCATAAATTAGATGGTTCCTAAATTAGATGGTCCATGATTGATTTATATCCTAATTGTTTTGTCCTTATTTATTCTTAGATGACAAGACTTAATTTAATCTTAGATAATAAAATTGATTCATCATTCATGTCTAATTGATTTCGTCCTATTGTTAAAATTTGTTGAATTTATTTCACTCTATTTTGAAACAAATTGGAAAAATATTTTCTAAAAAAATATCGAAAGCTCAAGAAGCTTCCTAAATCCTGCAACATTAGCCTTAATATTAGCCTTAATGTTAAAATTTTGCAGTATTGTTAAAATTTATAATTCATGCAAGGCATTTTCGCAAAAGTTGAAAAGGAGAATATCTCGCAACATTCTTAAAATATGAAGCCTCGTAGGAGACTATTGTAAACAATTATTATCGGTTACGATGTAATATAACTATTTTAATATGTTTTTATGATCAAAATATTTTGTGATTAATATTTGCTACTATTTTCTTTTGCATTTTTTTTGGATTAAAAATTTACTAAGTTGATTTTGACCCCGCTGTACACAAATCCTGGGTCCTGGCGTAGTGAGGTGTCTTTCTCCGAGCGCACCTTTCAGCAAGGCGCAACAAAGAAAAGACACGCCTTATGGGTTTTTTAATTTTTTTTTATCTCATACAAGTGGAAGGGAGATAGTCATTTCCACAGTTGCCAAAATTAGTTACAGTTGAACTGAAAAAACTAAAATTTACTAAAAACGTGGTAGAAGAAAATAAACTCTTGGTAGTTCTCTAACTTCTGTTGACCGCTATTGCTGCTCTGCTAGTTCACTTGATTTTGTTTTAATATGCTTTTGTTGGTTTTAATAGGTTATTTGGTTTTATTTCCTACATTACTATTTATTTATGTATGTATACTTTTATTATTTTTTATATTTGCACCTCGCTTCACTCGGACGTGCGCCTTAGGTGCGCCTTTGACTATATATATATATATATATATATATAAAGTGGGAGTCCAATCATCTCTAATCTCCTAGATCCTCTCACTTATATCCTGATCATTATAATTGATGATCAGAATATTTACATCCTCTGTAAGTCTCTTTAGCAAGTCTCTTAGCACTAATCTTTTACGCCATTTCTCAAACTCGATCTGTCTTTTATTCCTTTTTTTTGAAAAATGCCATATGTACAGTAGCAGCGATCCAGTCTTGCTATCACATAACCCAAATATTTTTTCCTGAATGTCCTTTGGAATTCCTTCAACTCTTCTGGAAATGAATCTCTCTCTTGCTCTTTAACTTTAGCTTTAATCTGCATATTGACCATAGATATGAAGTATAGGAGCAGTTGAAGTACAGATGTTCTATTGACTCCTCTTCTTGAGAACATAGTAAACAGACAGTATTAATCTGCATCCCATGCAATTGAGTCTCTTCTTGGTAAGCACCTTGTCCTATATTGCCTTGTACTATAGACGCATACTCTTTTTGACACAGTAGCAATTGAACTTGATGGTATTTTGACACAGTATTAAACAGAAAGTATGATCTGAGTACATGGGAACTGACCTGATGGTATTTAGAAACTTGATGTAACTTGGAGTAACTCCGGTCTCCAGCTGTCAACAATAATATATCCCACCAGTTCATTTCCCCTCAAACAGAAGTAAGCTTTACCTCATTCGCATCATAGATTTGAATAAAATAGAAGTATTGTCGTCCACTGTTAAATCTCATATGCTCCTACGTTGACATATCTCTTTCTCATTCACAAACATCCAAATAAAAGTGTGGGTAATCCTCTGACGCATAATACCGTGCAGGAATTATCTGGAGTAGCAATGGGAACTTCTGCCTCATCTATATAATTCAGGACTTAGGAATGTCGCTGATGACTCAATAACTCATGAACCGAGCTGACCAACTTTTCTTGGCAGCATAATAATCCTGTTGGTCGATGCCCTTTAGTCCGTGATGATTTAATATCCAATGTCAACCATAAAATCTTAAAAGTTTAGTAAAAAGGTGGCCATTAAAAAATTATACTTGCATGCAATCGGTACAATTGCAGAGACCCCTACATTGGGGACAAGTCCAATTTTCTAGTTTATGAAACTCAAAAAAAACCATTGAATTGACTAAAGAAACTTCCTTAAAAAGAAAAGTAATGATAAATTAAAACAACAAAGCATTTATTCCAAATTTTTGGGATTGGTTGTTTGAATCCTCTTCTTCCATTCGGCTTTGTTAAGGGTCATGTCTTCTGTAACGCTAACAAAATTCATATTCTTTTTAACACTTCAAATTATGTTCGTCTAGGCCTACCTCTAGGCCTAGCGGATCTATTAACTACTATATTGGCTCTCCACCTTACAAGATCATCTATTAGTCTGTGTTGCACATGTCCAAACCATCTAAGCTGATTTTTTCTCATCTTGTTCTTAATTGGCGCTTCCTCTAATTCCCTACGGATACATTCATTATTATCCTATCCTTTAATTTATTGGCATATATCTTAGCATTCTCCTTTCGGTTACACTAACTCTTTGGACGTGTTGTTTCTTAATTGATCCACACTCTGATCCATAAAGCATAGATGGTCTTATAGCGGTTTGTAAAAAAAAAGAAATCAACTTTAGAGGTATCTTATGATCACAAAGTACGCCAGAAATACTCCTCCGTTTCAACCATCATGTTTAAATTTTATGCATGGCATCCTTATCCATCTCTCAATAATGATGAATGATTGATCATAAATACAAATAAAAAAACCTCTTAACTCATCCATTTATATGAACTCCTTATTTCTTTTTTTACTTTGGGTTGAAATTACATTTCATGTACTATGTTCTCGTTCTACTAATCTCAAGCCCTTAGATTCGAAAGCCTCTCTCCACACTTTTATTTAGCATCTAGATGTTCTTGATAGTATATAAGATCATGCGATTTAGGCTTTGATTTTTCTTAGGCCAAGATAAGATTCTACAACATAGTTTTTAATTCGGTAGCTCATAGAACAAAACTAGAAAAAGAAATTGGTACAACATATAAAAAACATAGGTACGGTAATATTTGTTTTGAAATATATTTTTAAAGAACTCTCAAAAAGACTATACTCAATGGCAAGGCTTCTCATTCTCCTCAATATTGTTGTTACTCTCATGTCAACCGCTATTGATGAATATTTGGGAGAAGTGAATACTAAAGAAGAAGAAACAACAATAACAACAAAAACAAGAAGTAAACATATTCAAAGAATATGGATGAATTTTTGGGGTTGACATTAGAAAAAGTTTTGGAGTTTTAAAAAAGAAAAATTCGAGGTTGATGTTAGAGAAAAAAATTGGAGCTTCAAGAATGAAAATTTCTTAAATATTTTTGGGGTTCTATGAGTGGTAAGAGTTGGAGTAGGTTTCATCAGTTGTATTCTAAACCCCCAATTGCTGAAAACTAAAATACTGATAGAAACGAAAACGTTGCAACCAAAGTGAGGAACCAAACTAGACTAATAAATATATACTATTAAACAATCTTTTAATTCTAATATTCTATCAGTTGTTAGTTATATTTTTTTAACATCACAATTGATCGAAGATCAATTCAACTTCTGACAACTTTGATGATGTTATCCTTCAAGATTACATGTTTTAATGTGAGGGGAACTTGTATATTTCCTACACAATGTAAGGGAGAAATATTATAAAGGGGTTGGATCCAAAGATATTTATTAGAGACGGTACCTCTCTCTTGAACTCTTGAATTTGTGTAAACTCCTCTCGTAGAATACTTTGATAGAGTGGTTCTTCAATCTTGGCAATGACATTTGGTTCTGATGCTATTTAGGGTTTGAGCTTGGGAGATTTATACATGTCCCAATCCAGAAAGCGAAGAAAAGTTTGAAATAATATTAAATTCTAATCATAACCAACATTGCTCAAGTAACATGTGACCCTTCGTTCAGTTTTTACTATTTGCATGGGAGTAGGATCATCAATGTACAAATTCATGAATTATCCCATCAGGTGTTGTCTGCGACCTGAATTATCCCATCAGGTATTGTCTGTGTTTGAACGACGCCTCGACATCGTGGGCTACGGTTGAAATCCAAGGACTAGTTGGTGGTAGAGTTGTGAAGATGAAGACTGAAGGCAAGAGCTTGAAGGTCATTATCTATCCAAGTACCTATTCTTATAGGAGGACACAATCTAGTCTTCCAACATGAACTCGAGACTAGTTTTGTCCAGGCTGGGGAGTCTAATGTAGCAGTCTACCTCAGACCATCTTGATCTGCCGTTTGGAAAACCAACCGGATAACCGATAGGTTGACCGATCGAGGCAGTTCTAGACAATCAATTTTAGTAGTTTTACTCAATCGTTTTAGATTCTTTTTGTTCGCACGAGTATTGTGATTTGGTGGTCTGACCTTTTTGACCAAGTCTCGTCATATGTTTCCTTCTAATGTTAAGGAGATAGAAAGTCCATACCCCCACCTAGCGTTCGCCTCACTGTGCATCTTGTGGATGGCTAGCCTGGGACAAACCCTTGTCAGCACATCGGAGGAGATGAAGCTAAAGCTAACAGAGCAGTATCTTCCTGAGGAGTACGAACAGATCATGTGTCACGGCCCCGACCCGGAATCACCCGAATCATCGTCCTCGCAGGGGGCGTGATGCCGCACGAGCCTAGAGTTGCGCTCGTGCAAGGCAAGATGACAAATTCTCAAATGGTTATCTTTGAGTTGATATTAACAACGAAAGGAAAACAGAGTATATGAAACAATTCTCTTTATTGATATTCGAAATGAGATTACAAAGGCTTTCGATAGCCTAACAATATATGCCAGATTGGCTACAACACTCCGGTTCTCTCTTGCCCACAAACGATTTCACCGTTCCATACATCATGCCTTCTATATCTCGGCCGCATCAATCCTGTTGCATGTCCGAGCGTCAATGCGGTTGCACGCCTCAATACGCTTCGGCATTCCAAGCCTCAGCGCATTCAAGCGAAGCTCCGCCACGAGCAGACCAATCCCTGAACCTGCTAGCAAACTTGTGGAGGATTAGTACTTTCGTCCTCGCTGTACTGATCAAAAATCCACTTAACAAACCGACATTTAGTATTGTATTGATTCATGCAAACATACAATTTAGTTCTCTTTCTATGTTCTCCTTAGGGTGAGTTCATGGCATATTCGAAGACTGTAAAGCATGTTATCATGGCAAGCATGTTATTCGATTCGCATAAGGAAACAGGCAACCAATAGCAATTCCGTGTTGTTACGTGACTTCTTACCAATATCGACGCACTCGTCCTTGCACCGACGTAAGGTGAATACGCCTATCAGCTTTCCCTGTCATGTTATAAGTGTCCTCTATTCAGGATCTATATGTGCACGATGTATGTATACCTTGCACTTTCAACCCATCGCCCTTAACTATATGAAGGTCACTAGCTTTCCGGGGGACTTATATTTATCAAATCGAATATGTAAGACGATGATCACTCTGTTGTGGTTGCTAACCCAAACAATCAGAGGACGTCCGAAATACTCGAGTAAGTGGCTTATCACATTCACTAGAAGGTCGCTACCCGTCTAAATGAAGTGCACCAACAATACCGATTTTACCCGCAGTCTGTCCTAGGCCGAACGATCCCAGCGCCCTGGTGATCAACGTTCGAGGGAAGATAACACCCGTGCACGGACAATATGTCTTTAAGTCCATTTGACCATGCAACGCATCTCATCTTTCATACAACCAAGCAAGTTTGTCTATATCTATTTCAATTGGCACAACGTCCCAATGTTCTCAATGCACGTCCCGAAGGCCACGAACATTTCGAAGGCACCATGCCGCATCGACAGTTATGCCACATCCGTGCCACAATTGTTCTCCTCGTCGCAACGACGCCATCTTTTGTAAGTATTGAACAGCTGCGCACATTCGCCGTCTTTCCTTGCATCGTGCATTCAATGCACGCCTCGAAGCCTTGTTTCCATATTATACGTCTTAGTATTCAATACGTTATACTTATGTTCTATCCTTCCGACTCGTGCAACTGAGGCACGTCTCGATAAGGTATTCAATGTTCTATCGCTCGTGCATTAAGGAACTCGTACCGATATAGTCTTTCAATGTTCTAGCATGCTAACTCGTGCGCGGGGGCACGGAATGACTTATGCACTGGGGCACTCGTCGATACAGTTATCCCATGTTCTTATGGCTTGCGCACCGAGGCGCTCGCCTTTGCGATATTCAATGTTCCATAGCGACTCGTACATTTGTTGTACGATTCATTTCAATTGTTCTATCTAGTGTTCGACACGCACTATATTTATCTCTCTATCGAGCAACGCCCGTGGCGTTGATAGGTTAACTCAGCATACAATGATATATATTTTACTTAGGCATAAAGGAGTAGGAAAGAGAGTCAATGTCCCCCCATCTTGAGTCGGTATGCCTTGTCGTTTCGCCGAGCCGATGCGGCTCGATTTCATGACTTCGTTGCACGGCCAACTCTCCTGACTTAGCCATTCGAGCACTTCGTGCTTCATTGAATTATACGTCCGATTTGGCTTACCGTGCCCAAGTCTCAGCCCATTGCGAGACGGTGATTTAGGTTTTGCCGACCCGTCGCGAATAAGACAAATTATCGACCTCTAATATTTCAGCGTAAACGTATAGCCTGTACATGAAACCAACTAAAATCAATACTTGCATCGATTCGGACTTGCGCCTTGGTCGATTCGATTTCTTAGAATCTTCGAGTCGATTCAACGCACTTATCCTTCGGGGCAATGCAGCGCTTCGCATCGATTCAACTCGATGTATTCTTTGGGACAATGCAACTCTTCGCATCGACTTAGTTCGATGCATTGCTCGGGACAAAGTAACTCTTGTATCGATTCGCATCGATACGAAATCGGGTCAACGCAACTCTTCGAGTCAACGACTCAGCATAATGCACCGTGCGGAGCGGGACATTACATCATGTACAACAAATTACTCCAGCTAAAGCAAGCAAGTCATACTCTACTGTAGAAGAATAGACTTCGTACGAGTTCATGGTTCGCAACCGCCTTCCATAGTTCCTTAGAAATATCTAGGTACGGATCAGTATAAACATAAACGATTTAACATAGAGAACGTAATGAGCACAAATATTTAACTAAAGAATGTGGGTGATCCTTTGATGCATAATACCTAGTTAAATGAGAGCTATCTGGAGCAGCAGTAGTATGCACTTACCGCGCATCTGTATAACTAAAGGCTTTGATTTCCGAGCCTTTGTGATGGTCCAATAGTTAATGAACCGAGTTGAACACACTTTGCTTGGCAGCATAATAAGTTAAAAATCCTGTCGGTTGGGCTCTTTCTGCTTCCTGTAGGTTCCACATCAACGCATTCTTAAAATCAGAATTTTAAGACCTTTAGGAGATGGGGTTTACAAAAATAAAAACTTACATGCTGCAGCTTAACTGCGACATCCCGGCATTTGGGACTACTCCAATTTTCTAGTTTATCAACAACTTCTGCATACTCTACGTATCTAACTCCATGAAAATTGGTCGAATCAACTAAAGAAAAAAAATCACAGTACTATTGTTAAACTAATAACCAAACCAAAGAGTAAAACCTATCAAGGCATTTCCTTCTTCAGCTTTATTGCGCATGCAGTTTACAAAATAAAAACTTACATGCAGCAGCTTAATTGCAACATCCCAGCATTATGGACAATTCCAATCTTCTAGTTTATCAACAACTTCTGCATACTCTCCCTATCTAACTCCAAGAAATTGGGCAAATCAACTAAAGAAAAAATCACAAGAAAACGATTGTTAAACTAATAAATAATAATCAAACCAAAGAGTTGAACCTATCGAGGCATTTCCATCTTCAACTTTATCGCGCATGGCTTGTCCTTCTTCAGCTCCGGCAAGAGGCAGTGAAACCCGCCGTCTTTTGCTGGCACTGTAGCAAAGAATGATGGAGAAACCGTATTAATGCAGAAACAATATATAGAAAAGAAGGTACTAAATCCTTGTCGTGCTATGGATTTGTGATTTTTTAACTAAACTCAGATTACATAGATTCAAATGATAAAAAAATGATAAATAACTATACAGGTTGTCATTTCTTAATTAACTCTCCAACATGAGTTCTTCTATCTCTTGAGTCTTGACTAAACTCTAATGGAAGATACAAAAAGTTAAGATATGTGACATGGGTTGTTATGATCCTTTATTCAACCTTATTGCATGCCTACATTAACAGTGGTGGTGCTTTCCTTGGGTCAAAATATCTAAGACAAAGGGTTTTCTTTTTTCTTGGCTAGTTCATAAATAAAATTAGAAAATTTTAGTATAACAAATAACCAAGGTAGGAAATATGATATTTTGCTTTAACAGATGTAGGAGAAACTTTACATCATTTGATAAGCCTCCCATGTGCTTTAGTTCCCTTTCTTTAGGATTTCTAAACAAACAAGTCCAAGTCATGACTCTACAACTTCACCAGTAAAGAAATTTAGCAATTAACGAAGCAAAAAAAGGGGAATATCTTCAAAAGATAATAGATGAAAATAGCATGAACCGCCCATGCAAAAATCAACAATATGGTAGCTTCAATCTTTAACATACCATTACATAACAAGAGAACCAAGCATTGAAGTGTTTAGATCATCTCAATAACCATACGCCAAACAGAAATATTCACGACATATGATTGTTAGGGGATCTTGGTGGTTAGAGTGTGGGGGTTCTATGTTTAGTCACAATGTAGCCTCTTCTAGATGTACTCAAAGCAATCAATAAAAATATCCCATTTAGAAACAATATATTCTCTCTACATGGTATCAGGGCACAAGAAAAGGAAAACACCAAAAAATCTGTGGTGGTGCTTTCCTTGTGTAAAAAGCTTTTTCTTTATGTAAAAAGCTGGGCATGTTGCACATGCTCCCGCTTGATGGGGAGTGTTAGAAATAATGGGTGTGTCAGAGCGTGGGGGTACTATGTTTAGTCCCACAATGGAGAAATTTGTATGACCCTCCTCGTGCGTACACACACTCAAAGCAATCGATGAAAATATCTCATTTAGTCACAATGTTGTCCCTCTCTACATTGATCTACAATCAAATCAGCATCTTAAGCCCCTGTATTACTTTGCTGTTAATTGCCACCTTGAAGCCTATGCTAAAGTAGTTAATATGAATGCACTTTAACTTCTGGACAATAGAAGCAGCAATGAGAACTAATTATTCAGTAACTTCAGAAAGCAAGAGAAAACCATATTGAACGAGGAGCAGATGCTTATAGTATGTAGTAAAAATATGCTCAAATCTGCTAGCAAAAGGCCATTTCAAACATAAATAAAGTATCATCACAATTCACAACTAACCTAATTTGAGAATAATTAAAGATTGACTAGCTAAATAGGTAAGTAACCTTTGATGAAACTGAAACGAAGATAAAATAAAGTGGTCATAAATTTTTCACATAGATCATTTCAGCAATATATATGATGCTAAATAAATATAACTTAGTACAACAACTTCCTAGTGTTTGGTTGTGTCAAAATGTACACTAACATCTAGGAAAAATACTAAGGTATATGCACACAGAACATGAACATGACTAGTTTATATATTATCGAGGATACTGTCCCGTTTACTAACATAAAGATGAAATGCTTTCAATGTAGGATACTTTTGTCAGATGTTACTAACTGTTTATTAAAATAACCAAAAAAACATATATTTTGCAGAAACCTCACAATTCACAGGAAAATGACCCAAGATACAAGGACTTCCACCTCGATTCTCAAGAACAAGAATTAAATTGGATAATAACTCCAATGGAGCAATTCAGTAATCAAAACATAATTATTCTCTTCTACAAAATCCTATTTATAAAAAAGAACCTAACTTAAACCCTAAGAAAAAAATACCTAATCAAACTAGGGAAACGATAAAATATAAATATGAATTTTAAATAAAAGATGTATTCTAAAAGAAGAAAGATTTGATTAAAATCCATCAAAATCATCCCGAAATAGGATCAGCAGTTTTGAGCCCAAAAGCGCACGCGTCAAAACCTCTGAAATTGCATGTTTGTCATGGAATACAACAAACCACATGCACACATCCAAACAGTCAATACCTTGGTAATGCATATTTTTACATCAAAATTCTGTCCAAAAGAAAGAAGCATATTGTACCTTGCCGAAGAAATATGATTTTCCACTGCTTTCTCCTCTTCTTCATTGAAAATATACCACTTGTCAACAGCTCTCATGGAGTCCCAAGTCCCGATATCTAAAATAACAAATCATGAGAGTTAATCACCAAGATAAAACCTTGAAGTATAATCATGAGAGTTAATTAACTGTTGAATAGGTTGGAGCACCAAGATAAAACCTTGAAGTATAATGTTTGAATTGTTGTTATAGCTTCTCAGTTTCCAGTAGGTGTGCCCATTTCCTTCCACTAATATGGGATCCGCTCCGGAAGCTTCAGATCTTTGTTTCTCTATGAACAATATTTGTAAGGAGAAAACAGAAGTGAGTCATGTCTAGACAAACTTAGAAGTTAGAATGTTAAGAGATAATTAACTTTAACTTGCAACATAGAGATGAGAAAACATAATAAACAAACCATTTGACATATAAAAGGGGGAAAAAGGGAGAATGCATGCACTGCATTCTATCTTCCCATGCGCCAAGCAGAAAAAGAAAATAGCATGATGTACTCCCACAAGCACCTAGATCCATGGTAATCTATTTAATAAGGGGTGGAAGGCTTGTTAAGGGTACTCAAACGTAATTCCAGAGGTCAACAATTCAATTCTAGCATGAGTAATGGAGAACAGAGATACTTTCTCTATGAGATCAGCTAAGTCAGGATACAATGTGACATGTCTGCATGATCAGTTGAAAATGTTGGAAACTTAGTGGACAAAAATATATGTAAAACGCCGGTAAAAGATCAACACACACAAAATATGAAAATTAAGAAGTGAGGACTCGTGTTCCCACATCAGCACTCTCATTTGTCATGAAATACTAGCTTCTGAATCTTCCTAAAATTAATTTTGTAATTTACGCACTTGCTTTTAATAGGCAAGTTTATATGCCATCTCTATATACAATTTCAACCATTATGAAATATAATTAACACAAAACGTATGACCCAAATTCAAGACTAACCTACTGATGGCACTATACGTATGTAAACATGTGCATGCATGCACATTTATATGCACACTCGGGAAAAGAAAACACAATGTAGTAACAAAAGAATAAGGACAACAAGCTAAAAGTCATGTATGTACAAGGAGTTTCCCAACTATTATTATATGTAAGAAGAATCATTTATGTGCATGGAAATTATTATGTATAGTTTTTATACATAGTGTCATGTTTAGTGTCCAGATAAATGTTCATATCCCAAAACAAAGCCTGAATAACTCAACAATATGACCTACGTCTTTAAATTTCGGATCAATCAACAAATTTGGCGGGTTAGTCAAATTAATTGGGTGTCCAGCTAACTAGAGCTTCCAAGTGGCTGTAATCGACATTTATAGTCCGTCAATCAGATTAATCTTAATTGAAATGACACCATTTTAAGAAACATAAGTTGCCTAAAATCTGTAGGCATGAGGTAACCATATCGACCAAAAAAAAGGTATAATCTTCTTCCTTTTTTCCCCTTTTTGATATGAGGCTAGTCACTAAAGACCGTCAATGTCCTTGGCTACTAGCACCAAGACCCCCTCCCGTTTAATTAATTTTTTTGCCCGGGCTGGGATATGGACCCAAATGCCTAATCTTCTTGTAGAAAATAGGGCTCAAAATTCAGAGGTAGAGCAACAACACATGGAGATAATGCCTAATATTCTTGTAGAAAGTAAGGATCAAAATTTAAAGGTAGTCAGCAGATGGATATCAAGATCTGGAAAATCCCGGTTGATTGCACAGCCAATTGGTAGATAGATCGGTACAGGATCAATAGGTACACCAACTCATGTAAGGCTTGGCTTGGAACTCTTTTGAGTTTCTATCTCTCAAACTTGTGTTAAGAGTAAAGCCGATAACTATAAATAGCTTTGACAATCTCTTTCATAGAGTAATAAGAAAAATCATAGTTCCTGTCCACCTACTCTTCTCTCGTCCTCCATTATATTCCAATCCTATATGCTATCTTTTCATCTTCTCTCAAACGTTATCCTCTTGAATTCGGTCATTCATGGAGAGGATTAAAAAGCTCCAAAAAAGCATAAATAAAGGTTATTATAAGCAACCTTTAAGCAGTCATCTGTTTATATTGGTAAAAAATTCCTTATAATGGTTAGTGTTATTACTGGACATTGATGATCCCTAAACCGATACCCGCACCGGAAATGGTATAGACTGACGTGCCAGTTACACCAACCAGTATGAAGAACAATATTAAATTAATTAATCGATAATAATCCTAAATTAGGAGTTGATCTAATAATCATACATAAATTTGATTACTAATTGTTAGGATTTCTTCAATCCTTACTTAATCGTGTGGATCCATTCCAAGCTGGTTCAGTTCACCAACAATTCAGGTCTTTCAAGTCCCGTGTATTATAACCTGGCAGGTGCACCATGGCATGCAGAGTTAGTCTGGCGGTTTGTGGGTGGAGCCAACAACCGACTGTTTTTGTGTGAACTGTATTTTGTCTCCTAACTTGGAAAATGGTATTTTGGAGATTTATTCTAAAAGTTATTTAGGGTCTGTGGGGCTTACTTAAGAGTTAATCCCCAATCTGGTTATCTTGTATTCTTGGAAGAAGAAAACGACCTCGTTGCCCGTGGTTTTTGTAACACTAACTAATCATTTATTAAGTATGGTTAAGGAAGGATTATGATTGAATTAAAATATAGAACAAAGTCCAATTTTTGGACATACGGTATTACCGACATATCACACCTGTTACTAAAGATAAAGATCACTTTATTATTTACCTATTATGTATAGCAATTGGTATAACTATAAAAAGTACACTAAGACTAAGTTCATTAAGAAGTAAGAAACACGGCCAAAGTAGCTACGACGAGAGGAGTTTCATAATACCTAAAAGGCTAGTTGAAAGGAATCTATACCCAACTTTTCCATAATGCAATTTAAGCTGTTACAAAAAAGGAGCATCCGCTAAGTTAAACGAGTTGCTAGACCTAGGGATAGACATAAGAGCTGTGAAAGGATGTGACTTTTCTAATGTTAATGTGAGAAAAGAGACTGCTCTTAATAAATGAGAGATTAGGATTCAGGTAGCTAATCGCAAAAATCGAGATAGAGGCTTTCTTCTTGTAGTTTACATGAAGGGGGTAAGATGATATGATTTAGGGAATTGCAGTCATCCCTATGGCATAAAACAAAGAGCGAAAACGCCGATAAGGAATGCTATTCCTAATTATATGAATTCCTATAATAATATAACACATATATTCTCTTACACTCGTGCAATAAATTCAAAGGTCTATGTTCAGCCTGTTCACTTGACCATTATATTGCTTGTATCATGAAACTGCCTAATAAACCTATATTTGTAATGTTGCACACCGACACAACATAATACAGATATGATGACAACGAAATTTCGGAAAACTAAGAAACAATATGGTGGGGGATTACGGTAACAAGCATAGTTGTCAAAGACGAAAAAAAACACTTAGGCACCAAGGTACTTTGGAGCCTAGGCACAAAGAGCAAAAGTGAGGCACGCATCTTAGAAAAGAATGGGCACACGTGTACAATAAGAATAGAAGACCTTGACCTCGAGAGTGATTTGTGTTGCTCTGCTCCATATCGCACTTGTTAAAGAGAGGCACGTGCATTATCAAAGCAGGGCACATGTATAATAAGAACGATAAAAGCCCTCGTCCTCAACTGTTTTGTGTTTCTTTGTTCCAGGTCACACGTGTATAATAAGAAGGATAAACCCTCATCAGGCTTCAACGGTAGTTGAACCCTAGATGGGGAGGATCAATGATGCTATTGATCCTATTCTATGTTGCACAGACACGAAAACCATATGATTTGGAAACGGTGACAGATTCGGCAACTATTGTGATATGTTATAATGTATTTTGACTGTCCTGCCATGTCTGTTATGTGTCCAAAACGTGCAAAATTCATGATATTATGTAGTGTCCGTGCTTCCTAGGTCTTACAATAAGGTAACACTTGTTCACTTACAAAAGCAAGGTGCAGGTCTAGCTGAAGTGAGTAGCAACCTCCCTTAGTTGAACTTCTCCAAGGCACGCTTTTAAAAATTATGGTAACAGGTAAATATGTAAATAGTAGATTAACCTAACATTTTATTTAAAACAGAAAATAATCAATAAATAAGAAATTAAAATCAATTCTGTATCACCATAAATGGTAATTAGATGATGTGATAATCTAATTTGCCACGAGAAAGGAAATTTTATTTATAAAAAGCTGTGATAAAAATTCATTTATAGTTCATTTCTTCGTAAGCATTACAGCATCTTCTTTCCATCATTACTATGTTAGGATTCTTCTTTAGCTGATCGGTACATCTTAAATGTGGTAGATAATGTTTTAAAATCTAGGAAACATTAGGATGTATACTCAATACATATCCTTGAAGCATGGATACAGTTCAATATATTAGCTCCGTTGAAGTATCTTGCACCATAAAACATAAATGTCCAGATGAGGTCCTTTAAGACAAGACTATCATTTAGTCAGGAAATATACCAACATAATACTTGTTTTCATCTTTTCAAATTCTCTAATGATACAATCCAAGAAGCAATCTTTTGTTGCAGAATAGATCCATCAGTATTTCCTTTGACAACTAAGAAAAAAAGCATTAAAAAGTAGCATCAAGGGAAAAGTCTCGTAATTGAACCATGTGTTGCACTAATAAAAATACACCACAATATGCTACAGACACGACAAACTGGCAAAACACCTATTTTGGAGTGCCATGGTGTATTTTGGAGTATCGGTACTATGTCCAATATGTGTCCAACAAGATGTGACATAGCATTGATTTTGGAGTGTCATGATTTCTGTAAATGAATCTAATAGCTACTTTATAAACATGGTAACAAATATTTATTGGTAGAAAGTAAGAGCATGCCAAACATATTACAGCACATTCACAGTCACATTGGTACACGATTGTATTGTGCCATTATTTCTGTCTTGTAAACCAGACTTGATAGGAAGGCTACATTGTGAAAGCAAAATTGTTTCTTAATTGGATATCTTGATATTTTTCATACTATAGTTTAAATGTTAGGTAACAAATAGAACTGGAAAGTAGATAGTTTATTAAAATGTCAGTATGTATATTTGAAAGTTGAAAGTAATCTAACGCAAGTGCTCTGTTACAGTGATGTGAATCGACCAGATCGATTCACAAATAATTTATAGAAAAATAGAAATAGAAGGAAAAGAACGATCTTTATTAGAGAAAAGAACAAACTCCCAACTTTGATGGACGGACAAAGTCTAAATCCCTCTGAATGACGCTTGAGAGTTTCTTCTCAATACAAGCATGAGCAATAAAAGACGGCTAGACCTAATATATATAGAAAAAGCAAAGAGGAGGGTTATTTGTGGTGAAAGACCAAAATAACCCTCCATGACTAAAATTAAATAAAATAAAACCCTCCATGACTAAAATTAAATAAAATAAATAAAATGCCTAAACGGCTCCTCCGCGTCTCCTGCGACGTACGTACGTGATGACGCCTCCACCACCCGAGAAAGGTGCGGCGCCACGTGCGCTCGCATCATACAGGCATTGTTGTAGATGTCAGCCAACATGCGGGACGTGTTTTCCAATGGAAACGACACATTATGAATTTGTCCTATATGTCGTTTTGGCATGTCAGATGGCATCCATCTTTTTCAAGATCAGCCAACATGCGACCAAATTGTGGATTTTAAGTTAAACGGGTCGGATTGTTTATAACAGCCTACTGTTTTCACCCATTACCTAAACCTAACCCCCATGAAATCCTAACTTCTTTGTGTCTCCAGCAGCTGTTGTGCTAGAAGAGCTCACTCCAGCAAACTCAGAGCATCTCACCCTTCTGGAGATCCCTCTTATGCCACATCCACTTCAGGAGCCACCATCACTCTAGTTACCGCCACCTTCTCTAGGTAAGAAACTTTAATATTTGACATTTTTTATCGAAGAAAAAAAGGTTATTGACCAAATCATGGTTGATTATAGACTCATTGACCAAGTCTATAATCTTCCATAATTTGTATTAATTGACAAGTTTATAATATTTCCCTAATTTGGATTAATTGACCAGGTCTAATCTTTCCATAATTTGGATTCTAATAAGCCTATGTATCTCTTTTATTTGTCAATGAAAAAACCCTAATCTATTAGCGCCACTGTTCTAGAAATCGGTTCTAGGAAGCACCTAAGTGCTAGGCGGTCATGGAGCGCTTAGACGCTTGTTGGTGCCTAGGCGGAATTAAGCACTAGGCGCTCGGTGCCCGCCCGACTACCACCTAGCGGCTTTTACAACCTTAATTGGTGCCTTATCGTCTTCTTCTCCAAACTCTGATAAACAACATCTATTATTCATGTTTTATGTTACAAGTAAAACCCTAACCCAAAAGTTATAACAATATTATACCACGGATTCTTTATTCTTACTCTTAAATTACTAGTAACTTATTAGTTTTAGGACATTTAGATCGACATGTAGCATATATAATCTATATACATAAGTAGACTGATATGGATAACTGTTAAGAGTTATATTAGAAATAAGTGTTATATTAGAGTTATTAGTAATTGGGCTTTAGTCCCACATTGCTTAGAGTAATAGGAGAGGAAGCTAGCCTCTCCTATATATATGTAGTCTCTCATCAATAAACAAATCATCCCATTATTCTATTCTACATGGTATCAGAGCCATAATCCATCCACCCCTCTCTCCACAAAAAAAAAAAAAAATTTCAACCCCCCCCCCCCGCGTGCTACAGTACCCCCCCCCCACACCCGCTGCTGCTGCCTCCCCCCCCCCTCTCCTCCACTCGCTGCTGCTGCCTCCACCATGTCCAGCGCCCCCCCCCAGCGCCCCCCCCCCCCTCGCGCCCCCTGCTGCTGCTGCCCCCCCCCCACCAGCGCCCCCCCCCCCCCCCGCGTGCTACAGTACCCGCCCCCCCCCCCACCCGCTGCTGCTGCCTCCCCCCTGTCCAGCGCCCCCCCCTCCAGCGCCCCCCCCCCCCTCGCGCCCCCTGCTGCTGCTGCCCCCCCCCACCAGCGCCCCCTGCCCCCGCCACTGCCCCCACCCCCGAGATCCGGCACCTGCTGCCCCCCCCCCCCCCGTCGGCGCCCCCCCCCCCCCCCGCTCCACTCTAAACCTAGCCCATCCAAACCCTAATCCTAGCCGCCATTATGTTACTTATTTCACATCCAAACCCTAACCCTAGCCGTCTTTCCTTTTGAAAAAAAAAAAAGAAGAGAACGGCGTATTTCGAAGACAGATTGTCGCCAAATGCTTTATTTGGGCACCTTCTGTTCCTAGATTACGCCGTCGGGAATTAACAAATGCTATATTTTGTTTATCCTACCCCGATCATCACATCAGGATCTACACAGAGAATGATCGTATTTTCTCCTGTGTCCTGACGTGTTTACTTTACATGTGCGCACCGGCGGTGGCCACGTTTATAGCGCATTCGTAAAGTTGGTGTGATATTTGGGGTTGGAAGAACTCGCGACGATGACAGATCCGAAGACCGATGATGGTACCGGTGTCAGCAATATGATAAGTACTGGCACGACGGTCTCTTCGATTCGACTTGTCGACCGTCGATTGGACGGTCCCGATGGTTACTCAACATGGCGTAAGAAGGTTGAGAAAACACTCTGTGGGATGCGGCTGTCTAAACATTTAACTGACAACCCTCCGGCAACGACTGATCCCACTTTTGAACAGTGGGAGACGGATGATAGTCGACTGTTTACACAGTTGATGAACTCCATGGAACCGTCCGTCGAGGACATGGTTCAAAACACGAACACAGTCAAGGAGCTATGGGAGGTCCTAGCAACGGCGTTTGATGGAAAGCGCGACTTGTCCCGCATATATGATTCGGTTGTTGGCGTTTACCGAGCTAATCAGGGAGACAAGTCTCATAAGGACCACTTCCGATCCTTCAAGGCGATGGTGGATGAAATTGATCGTGTTCTTCCTCTGACGTCAGATATCAATGAAGCTCGGACTCAACGCGAGCAGCTTCATGTTATGGCATATCTTGCATCTCTTCGTCCTGATGCGGACTCGGCTCGTTCCCAGATCATTGCTGGATCTGATGTTCCATCCTTGATGGAGGCCCACTTCCGTGTTCTAAGGGCCGCAAAGGTGGTTGAGACCACTCCGGGGGATGCTCCTGCCGATCGATCTGCTCTTAGTAGCGCTGCTCGTCCTGGCGTTCGTGGTGGACGTGGTGGACGACGAGGTGGTCGGACTTATGGACGTGATGGCGGACGAGGCAATGGTGGTCGTGATGGGGGACGACTACGGACCTGCTTTCACTGTGGCCAACAAGGACATTTTCAGTGGCAGTGTCCTAAAGCTCCTGTTGCCAATATTACTTCGGATGCTCCTGATAATAGCATTCGCTCGGTTCCATTGAGCGACGATTCGTACGCGGAATTTCTTGAGTTCCAGGCTCAACGTCGTGGTGAAGCATCAACGTTTGGTTCCACAGCCGGATACTCTGCAGCATGCATTGTCAATCCCAAGCAGTGGGTAATTGACTCGGGTGCATCCGCTCACATGACTGGTGACGCAGGTATGATACATAATTATGTACCTGTCCGTCGTGCTTCTGGCATTACTGTTGCAAATGGCGGTTCCCTGACAGTCCGCGGCCGTGGAAGTGCCACTCTTTCTCCCGGATTATCACTCAACTCTGTTCTACTTACTCCTGGGAACCCATTCAGTTTACTTTCTATTAGTCAACTGACTCGTGAACTTCATTGCTCAGTAACATTCTTTCCTGATGGTTGTGTTTTTCAGGACCTGACAACTGGGAAGACTATTGGTAAGGGACATGTGGCTGGAGGCTTGTACCTGTTTGACGCTACTTCTCCGGTTGTTTGTGCAGGCATAAAACTGGATCTGGTCGAGTTACATTGTCGGTTAGGTCATCCGTCGTCCCAAGTTCTCCAGAAATTGTACCCGTCCTTAGTTATTCCCTCTTCTTTTCATTGTGAGTCATGTCGTTTGGCTAAGCATCATCGGGTTCCTTATCCGGTAAGCTCTAATAATCTTGCATCCGCTCCTTTTGAGTTGGTGCATTCTGATATCTGGGGACCTTGTCCGACTGAATTTGTCATGGGTTTTAAGTACTTTGTCACGTTTGTCGATGACTACTCACGTGTCACGTTTCTTTATTTGATGAAAAGTCGCGCTGAATTATTTAACATCTGGTGCAACTTTCATGCCGAGATAACAACACAATTTGGTCTCCCAATCAAAATCCTTCGAAGTGACAATGGCCGTGAGTATTTATCTCGTGATCTTGCTAAACATCTGGCCAGCAATGGCATTATCCACCAAACCTCTTGTGCGTATACACCCCAACAAAATGGTGTCGCCGAACGCAAGAATCGCCATTTATTGGAAACAACACGTGCACTTATGTTTCAAGCACGTACTCCTAAGAAATTTTGGTCGGATGCGGTTCTTACGGCTTGTTTTCTTATTAATCGCATGCCGTCGTCAGTGCTCAATGGTAGCACTCCCTTTTCTCTCGGCTCTTTCCTGGAAAAGAACCGTTTCCTCTGCCTCCCCGTATCTTTGGTTGCTTATGCTATGTTCGGGATACCCGACCAACCCTTTCTAAATTAGATCCTAAGGCAATACAATGTATTTTTCTTGGGTATCCTAAAGATCAGAAAGGGTATCGGTGTTTCTCTCCTGTCTTAAAGAGATATTTTTTCACTCGGGATGTTACCTTTGTCGAATCAAACTTTCCACCGTTTCCCCAGTCAATAGGTCCGACACCCCTAATTTATCCAGACGAAGATTTTTTGCTGTTTCCTCCTCAAACACAACAGCCTCCAGTACAGGTGCCCTCTCTTACCGAGCCAGTCACCCAGGATGATGGTCCACATACACCAAGTCAGCCATTAACGACGTCCACCACAGAATCATCCTCCTCTGGTTCCACCAGTAGCTCCGGCTCCAATGAGCTGCCTCCACCAGTTCCGCCCGCAGCTCCACCAGTTCCGCCCGCAGCTCCGGGGATTCTGCCTCCAGCACGTCCTCGTCGTGCATGTCGAGATCATCCCTTGTATGTTGACAACTATAAAGGTCTTAGTTGTCATACTCAGTCTCTGGTAGCTACTATTGATGGGATTCAGATCCCCAAGAACGCTGAGGAGGGTCTCCGACATCCTGGTTGGCGTGCTGCTATGCACGAGGAGATAAAGGCTCTCCAGGAGAATCATACCTGGGACTTAGTTGATTTACCTACTGGTAAACAGGCTGTCGGTTGTAAGTGGGTGTTCACGATTAAGGTGAAACCGGATGGCACTCTTGATCGATTGAAGGCTCGTCTGGTGGCCAAAGGATTCTCTCAAACATATGGTGAGGATTACTTTGAGACCTTCTCTCCTGTAGCCAAAATAACGTCCGTTCGTGTTCTCATGGCGTTGGCCGTTCGCTATGACTGGCCTTTACTTCAGCTAGATATCAAAAATGCTTTCCTCCACGGGGATCTTGACGAAGAAGTCTACATGATGCAACCTCCCGGGTTCGTTGCAAGGGAGGGTAAGGTGTGTCATCTCAGGAAGGCTCTCTATGGCCTGAAACAATCACCACGTGCGTGGTTGGTAGATTTACACAGGTGGTTACTCAATTTGGAATGTGTCAGTCGAAGAAGGACCATTCAATCTTCTATCGACACACATCTGCTGGAAGAATACTGCTTGGTGTCTACGTTGATGACATTGTAATCACGGGAGATGACAGACAGGGTATTGCAAATCTCAAGAAGTTTCTTGGAGAACAATTTCAAACCAAAGATATGGGATCCTTGAACTATTTCTTGGGTATTGAAGTCACACGGGGAAAGCGGGACATTGTAATGTCTCAAAAAAATATGTACTGGATATACTAAATGATGCAGGCATGATGCAAGCAAAGGGAGCAAACTCACCTATGGATCCAGGGGCGAAGTTACTTCCAGACGAAGGGGTCCTGATGACCAATCCAGATCAGTATCGTCGAGTGGTTGGTAAACTCAACTACTTGGCAGTCATGACGCGTCCGGATATTTCTTTTGCAGTAAGCGTCGCGAGTAGATTCATGGCTTCTCCAAGAGTTCCACACTGGCAGGCAGTTCTCAGAATTCTGTGTTATCTAGTAAAGAATCCAGGGAAAGGAATTCGAATGGAGAATAACGGACATTCTCGCATTGAGTGTTTTACTGATGCTGACTGGGGAGCAAGTCTGGCAGATAGACGGTCTACATCTGGCTACTCCGTATTTGTTGGCGGAAATCTTGTATCGTGGAAAAGCAAGAAACAAAGTGTGATAGCACGCTCAAGCTCAGAAGCAGAATATCGAGCTATTGCTCATGGCACGTCAGAAATATTATATATGAAGCATCTCCTACAAGAACTGGGAGAAGACGCAGGATCTCAAGTGGCAGACCTATGGTGTGATAACCAATCTGCTATTCACTTGCCACCAACCCAGTATTTCATGAAAGGACGAGCATATTGAAATTGATATTCATTTTGTTCGTGATGAATATACAAAAGGAGTGATAAGGTTCAACATGTGCGGACCGGCGACCAGATAGCTGATATCTTCACAAAGCCTCTCCTGGTCCCCGGGTTTCAATTTTTATGTAACAAGCTGGGCATGATTGACATCTATGCTCCAGCTTAGGGAGGTGTTAAGTTATTAGAAATAAGTGTTATATTAGAGTTATTAGTAATTGCTTTAGTCCCACATTGCTTAAGTAATAGGAGAGGAAGCTAGCCTCTCCTATATGTAGTCTCTCATCAATAACAATCATCCCATTATTCTATTCTACAATAACCATTAGTCTAATATATTGACATCCGATATTTCAAACTCACAGACATCTGTAGGTACTTCTAGCTTTAAGCACATAAATTAGCCATACATAATTTGACTATACTTCCATATAGATAGCTATCTTCCCTCCACTTCAATTGCCATCATATAACCATCTTCACATGGATCATATGGTATTGAAAAAAATTAGCTATATTGCAAAAAGGTAAGGGGGGCATAAAAAGAAATGAAAATAACGAAGTAGAATGCCAACCAACTATGATCTAACAAGATATTGCACAAGTCCGACATTTAGTTGTTCATACTCTATACATCAAAACATAAATATTGACGATAACCATATTACTAAACAGCAAATGCTAACTTACATCAACAATAAAGAAATTCAGCACACTTGATCTCAAGGTGAGCAAAAAACATGCTTGACTTCGGAAAAAAAAACGAAAGAAACAACATTTACTCTACAAACAAGAAAGCAACTAATACGACATTTACCCTACAAACAAGAAGCAACTATTCATCATACTTGATCCCAGTAAATAACTTCTACTAAACCAAGCCAAAACTGAAATTAGCTCTTGCAACATACTCTTGGGTAAGTTTTCGATGTACTTTAGCATTCAGCATGTTTTTTATCTGCCTCAGTTCTCATTCCAGAAACAACATGGTCATGCTCAGAGAGGAAAAGTGGAGCTCCTCCTAAAGTCTGGGCATTAACATCCCTCACTTGTTGCCTTAGAAGCTTTTCCTACAAAAGGATACATAGTTTAGCACGCATATGACATAACTGATTTGAAGTAACAAAGAAATAAAGACAATGGCTTGAAACTGAGAACCTCTTTCCTAACAGCAAGAACTTTTTCTTGATTTCCTTTATTTCATTGTAGAACTTTGCATTTTCTTCTTCAATACAGTTCCTTAGTTTTCTAAGAAAATAGATAAGTAAGACTTTGTATGTTGATTAAAATTATAAAGACGATATTAGAAGATAACTTACACCGTCCCAAGAATCTCGTCACAAAGAAAGTTCAAGATCCTTAGCTTTTCTGATTGTTCAAGGTTGTCGTACCAAGTTAAGCCCTTGTCGGAAGTATCCCAAGGCAGAATGTCCAACAGACATCGAGATTTAGTGATCCGTCTTCCTAGTGCTTGTATCCAATTTTCTCTGTGTTGATAATAAGAGCAGACAGAAAAAATTCAACAAACAAGTGAAAATAAATTAGTGTTGCAATGTGAATGGTGTTTTGTTTGGTATGAACTATAGTGACAAATGTTTCCTCGCTCTACTTTATAGTTTATACTAATCTAGCAGTTTAAATAGGTGGCTTCTTACGTGAGTACCCTAAAGTTTCTTCTCCCTCTTTTATTAGTGATAGCATCCACCTAAAAGTACTATAAAGAACTGAAAACGAAAAGAAAAAAAAACATGGAACTTTTAGAGAATACATGACAAAGTTACATACTCGTTGATGTTCTCCTCAATTTGAGAGAGCAACTTGATGTTGAATTGAACAACTGGTGAAGACAGTCCGGAACAACCAATACGGCCTCTAACCAGGTCTTGAAGAATGTGCTCAGGTTGCCCTTCCTTTATATCAAGAACCTAAACATAAGTTCATCAGGAAGTTAATGTTTACAATGACACTAAAAGGTATAATACAGGACAACACAGAGTGGTCATTGGATGCTCTACCCAGTTGTCCCTAGAAGGCTAGAAGTAATATAAAAATAGAGTACTAATGGTATAAATTCATGATCAGATGTGATCGTACATTCAAAATTGAAATAGACTAAATACACAATAGAACTAAACATTTTTCAGATCATGAACCATGCCACCGTCAACAATGATGGTATAATTGAAGGGAAAACAATTGGAAGGAACAAGTTCTTTTATGTATATGATTGATTCAATGGTAACACAAACACTCAACCTTGGTAGTTAAAGTAGCATATAAGTAATAGCTTAAAGATGTTAGATACGAGAAAAAGTGAACAAACTGGGTAAATGTTGCTTAACTATTCAAGCAATCAAGATAGTATAACTGAGCAATGGGGTTTTACCTTTGTAAATGAATTGCAAAACTCCTTAAATTGTAAAGCACAACCAACATCTTCTACGGGAAATTTGACTCCTGCAACTTCCAGTAAGGGGCTGCCCTGAGGCAGCACAATAACTTCTTCGCATAATTCTGAATGAGGCTTACTTTTAGCATCACCAGAAACAAATCTCTCACTTTCGGCAGTTGGATTGCACTTAAAGTTTTTGAACCATTCTTAATTTTATTCTCCTCAATGCAGTGGTTATCCTTATTACGACTTCTTTTGAACCCTCCAAGCCCTTCAGAAAACAAAGTAATAAGCACTATATCACTAGAGAATGTGGGATCCTCTGATGTATACTACCTTGTAAGGAAGAGCTATCTGGAGCAGTACTAGGAACTTCCACGACAGCTGTAGAATTCAAGGGTTTCAAGCCTTTGTGATGATCCAAAAATTCATGAACCGATCTGAATCCAATTTGCTTGGCAGTATGTGTTAGAGGTCCTGTCGGCAGGCACCCTTTCCGCTTCCTGCCACATCAACCATAAAATTTTAAGTTGAGAATTTGAATATAAAGACTTAAGGAGGTAGGCAAGAAAAAGTAGAATACTTACATGCAAAAGCTACAGTTGCAGACCTCACGACATTTGGGACAACTCCAATCATCTAGTTTGTCAACTTCTTCTGCCTTCTCTCCTATCTAACTCCAACAAAGCCGTTGAATCTACTAAAGATATTTTTTTTTATAAGAAAACTAATAGTTAAGCTAAAGGGTAAAACCTTTTTAAGAGACAAATGTGGCAAAACTTTAGGGTGCAGGCTTGTCCTTCTTCAGCTTCTTGCAGGTGATCGTGAATTCCAATGTTTTTTGTCGGCACTGAAGCAAAAGAATGAAGGAGAAACTTTATTAATCCACAAAAAATAAAATATAATAATACATTAAGTTGCATGACAGCAATATGAAGTGGCTAATGGATATAATAAAACCCATGGACCTTTAGGAGAGTTGAGCAGTGATGACCTTTTGGAGGGAAATAATGTACAGATTGTTCAAGGTTTTACGGAAGACATTGTTGGTTGCTTTTTTACTTAGAAAGAAAGGTAGAGATGGTCATCGCTGTTTTTGGTATAGGAAAAACCTCCAATTAGGACAAAATGGACCTAGCCATTGTTCTACTTGAATATCCAATCATTGTTACTCATATCTCAGTCCCTCCTCCTCCAACTGAAGAACCTACAATGACCCAACAAAACTCTTGAGGATTAGGTCTTGCCCGAGAATGCCAAATATGGTCAGAAGATCCGCAAGGCTTGTTAAAAATGGATATAAATCTTCTATTGAAAAAGCTAAGGAACCAAAGAGAATTCGGAGTATGGAAGAAAGTTGTAATATTTAAAGCACAACGTCCTCTTCCTCAAGTCAGACTCAAGATGCTCTACTTGGACCCTTTAGTACTAGAGTTGTGTTCAGCTCTTACCATGATAAAATTTTCGAGGATCTCAGTAAGAAATGTGTTTTCAAGTTCCTTGCAAATATACAACTCGGGAAGCTTCTATCTCTGTGTCAAGGAATTTAATGATTGAAAGATCAAAGAAGTAAGAAGTTTTGTTGACTGAATGTTTATGGTGACACGAGGCTTGGTGGGGATTGAGGATGCTTTTATGTTGAAACGAAGATTCGTTGACGAATGCTCGGGGAGTGAGGGAGGTTGAGTTGGATTCTAATCAATTCTATATGCCTTATGGCATTAAGAGTGACATTGAATCAATCGGGAAGAAATTTGCTAGTCTCGAGTAATCTCTAATGTAAAATGTAAAAAGTTGAAGATATGTGACATGAGTTGTCCTGATTCTTTGTTTGCATCTTTAATTGCATGTTTATATTCACTACTAAAGAAGAAAGTTTGCATTTCTGACCTAAAACCCTTTCTTAACTAGTTTCTAGCTAAATTCGTTAAGTGAAACGAGTCCTGAAAAAAGAAATCTCACATAAGATTCAGCGACATGCATTTTGCTTTTCTTAGTAGACAAGCTTTGATCTTAGCTCATTCATAACTAAAAATTGATATAATCTTGGTAGAATATAAGATTCCGCGACATACTTTTTTGATTTGTCTCGGCTCGTTCGTAATTAAAAAAGCTAGATTCTTTTGACATGGCTCTGTTTTGCTATTTGCCACGAACAAGAAACGAACTTTCTTTCTTGAATTTAGTAAAGATGAGGTTTTGTTGCATGTCAGAAATAGTACGGGAAATAACATTTCTAAGAGGGATCTGAATGTAACTGCGAAGATCCGCGAATAAACCTGGTGGCAAGACTTCCCTGCTCTGGATCGTAGATTCTCTTCCCGACGACCCTCACTCCGGGATGCTTCCGCCTCTTCTTCTTCTCCTGGCGCTCGACGTCGCTGCTCTCATTGCCGACCGCCATTGACGACGAAGACTCCGGAGGAAGAGAAGACTGAGAAGAAGGAGAAGGAAGAAGAAGAGGAAGAAAATTGAGCGTTACTCATAAGTTGGGAGAAAAATGGAAATTTTATTTTTCTTTACAATTGGGGGTCGGTCCATTGGGATGGTAAAGTAGGACTACTGGAGGATTGGTAAAAGTTTGGGCTAATGAGCGAACAAGTAGAACTCGTTTGGTTCCCGTTCATACTTTTTTCTGGTTCCCGTTCATACTTTTTTCTGGTTGTAGAAATGAGAGTGATTTTTTGGATTTGGGAGACTGTGGATTTTGGACAGTCCCTGAGTGGAATATTTTGATAGTCCGAGTAAAATTCATCAATCCTGATTAGTTCTAATCCTGGCTAGACCGATCAAATGTGTTGTGCCCTTATAATTGTCTTTATTTGAGACTCGTTGTTTTCGCTCGCTCCCACCATTTATTAAATAAAAGAGAGTAAAAAGAGAGTTTCATTCCGGCCCGAACAGATTATACGAATGTATTGGTGATTAGCATATATATATATATAATATATATATATATATATATATGTGTGTGTGTGTGTGTGTGTGTGTATATATATATATATACACAACACACACACAC